>JAKSZP010000135.1:0-180063 GCA_022478985.1 Massospora cicadina
GGAATTGCTCCAAACTTCTCAATTATACTCCTAGATTTGGGCCTTGGGTAGTTTCCCCAGTTGTTTTATGCCTAATACTTTGAGGTTTTACTGCTCTCCCTCCCTTGAGAACTGATTGAACAGTTGCAACTTTCCACCTTTAGGGAATAAAATTCCTTCTTAAGACTCTCACGTCCTTTTCTAAAGATCATTTGAGAATCCAATATATGTTGAGCATCTTCAGTCAGATTAAAAACATGGGCATTGTCATCCATAGCTGGGTTTGGAGCTCTTGCTTTTAATTAACAAGTTTGATATTTTTAGCTTGTACGGATAATTCTGTTAACTAGACTCTCAAGAATTCTTCATATTTTTTGAGCAAAAATCTTCACATAATTCGTCCCTACTGGCATAGCAGCCAGATCTTCGGTGCTTTTTTGTAAAATGCCCAACTCAGTTTAGTATATCTATTAAGCCAAACATGAATTGTTTTCAATTTCAGATGATCTCCAAGCTGAAGTGGCATCTAAGTTCAAACGTTTGGTCCAAGAAGACAGAAATTCGGAATAGTTTCCGATTTCTGGCAGCATTTATTTTATATTATGAACCACTCACTGATAAATACATGCTGAGAGAGGACCTCAGCTGCAATCTTCCAAACTTTTTCATTAAGTCATTCTTCTTTAGTATTTAATCTTCTGTGGGCATTGTTGACCTGCTCTGTATTGTTGACGATGGCTTTTCTGACTTCATTGAATCTGGATTTTAGCTTATTCAGTAAATTTGATTGGGAAGAACTCTCTTTCTTTTTTACTCTGTATATCTCTGCAAGCTCTAGTATCTGCCGCGCCAGAATCCTTTGGGTGTGCTTAATGGAAGGCTGTACAAAGCTGACCAAGAATTTGTTGGTTGCATA
The DNA here is from genome assembly GCA_022478985.1 of Massospora cicadina. Classification (NCBI taxonomy): domain Eukaryota; kingdom Fungi; phylum Entomophthoromycota; class Entomophthoromycetes; order Entomophthorales; family Entomophthoraceae; genus Massospora; species Massospora cicadina. Next base: position 896 of record JAKSZP010000135.1, read on the forward strand.
TGTACATTGAGGCGTCTGCCCAGAGTTGCCATTGTTGCCTCTTGGTATTGCGTACACATCTTCATTTTGATGGCCTGATTTTTCATGTAATAAAGCAGAACACGTGATGGGTCCACCTGAGATGTACCAATTTTGTATCCATGAAAGAGGGTCTCCATCATCTCTTTTACTCTGTCTGAAGTAAAATCAATAGGGCCTGTTGAGTCCGCATGCCCTCCTCCCACTGTGATGAGATCTTAGAAGTACAAAGTACTATCCTCAGTGTTTTGGCAATCAGTGCTAATGTACTCAATGATCTCTTGGTCACTGGTTTCCATATCATTTTCTTCATATCTTCTGGCAGCTTCTGTCTGGTATTTGGATTAGTTACTCATATTAAAAGTGTAATGTGGTTTTTAGTGAGCACAGCTTGTAAGCTTATGAGGATTCACTTGCTTCTTAAATATAATCCTACTTTGATAGTTGGGAAGTGTTTTGGCTGATATATCCTTAATTCTGCTTCTGGCTTAAGTATGTTCCTAACTGTTCTGAAGCTCACAAAGCTAAACAATATTACTTGATTCTTCTGGTCTTTATAGGTATTTTCTCTCTTATCATGAACTCTCCATACTCAGGCAATAATGATAAGATCCCCTGAACGCTTGTCTACACTTTTTGATATTAAGGATGAATTAATATAAGACCTTAAATATGGAAATTATGATTATATGGTAAGTTAATAACTTTATTTTAGGGCCAGGCGCTGGTATTTTATACCTCTAGGGCATCTCCTTGCCATACTCATCTATTAGATGATTACATTAAATCCCTGCCAATCCGCTATAGATTATGGCAGTGTAATTAAAAAATCCCAAAGTTAATTCAGCCCTTGAATTAATTTAATTACAATCATTTCAGCCTGATTGGAGGCAATATACTCTCATAATTGGTAAGATTTTTAGTCTTATATTAGCACCTCAGCGGTGTATATTCTCTTTCAAATAGCCCAATTATTCTTTATCATACAGCTGATGAAATATGATAATTGGGGGAAAAGAATATACAGAATCCTTAAATCTCTTTCTGCTAAGCATCACTTTTCAAAATCAATTCAGCCTGAAATTTAGCTCCACTAAAGAGATTTACGAAAACTATTAGCAAATATGGCGGGAAACCCCGCAAAAGAACCCGCAGGCTATGCCAAACGAGCCAGCACCACCCCCAAACGAAGCAACCCTCGGTTACCCACTTCAGGGTCAACCAGAATCACCCGCTCTCAAGCAGCAGCCATGAAAGCAGGCACCACCCCCCAACCTGGAGCTACTCCAACTAGCGCCAGTTCACCTGATCGCACTTCTGCAACCTGCACGCCTAACAGCTCTGTGTGCGCTGCCTCCCACCAACCCGCTGGGCCCCCTCCAACCAAGGAGGCCATCACCCACGCTGTTTTAATGGCGTCTGCTCAGTTGAATGCAACTCAGCCCATCCAGACATTCACCTCTCCCATTGTGTCAGCTAATTCAGCCCCATCTATTATTGCTGACGCCGTGTTTCTGGCTCCCTCCATGAGGGGCGATACCCAGCTACCTGTCCCCCAAATCCTCAGATGTAAGGTTGGATTAGCCGCACATTCTGGTTCACTAAGCACCAAATTGGGACAATCTACTCTTCCCAATGAGGATTCAAATGGTTCAGATTTTAAACTTCACACCAGTTCCAATATCACCCGTCCCATTTAAACCCCATAATCGGCACTTCTCAAGTCAGCACTTTATCTCAATATGCTGAAAACGACCAATTCACCAATCAGCCAATGAGTTTTGCCCACAAAATCACAGCAAATACTCGGACTGATTTACCCAAATATATTGGGATGGTGATGAAACATCGCCCTCCTCCCAATTGGCTGGAGTTAATTCCAATTTGGATGGGACTCCCCAATTTAGCGAGGCCCAACAATCACCTGGCCCCCAAACCCTTGGATGTAAGGTTGGATTAGCCGCACATTCTGGTTCACTAAGCACCAAATTGGGACAGTCTACTCTTCCCAATGGGGATTTAAATGGTTCAGATTTTGGAACTTCACACCAGTTCCAATCTCACCCGTCCCATTTAAACCCAATAATCGGCACTTCTCAAGTCGGTACTTTATCTCAATATGCTGAAAACGACCAATTCACCAATCAGCCAGTTAGTTTTGCCCACGAAATTACAGCAAATACTCGGGCTGAATTTACCCAAATAGATTGGGATGGTGATGAAACATCTCCCTCCTCCCAACTGGCTGGAGTTAATTCCAATCTGGATGGGCTTCCCCAATTTAGCGAGGCCCAACAAACCGCCCCTCAATTTAATATGACGCCAGCAACTGCTGTAACATTCCAGAAACAAGGGAACTCCGCAAACTTGTCCAAACCACCAGCTCACACTCAACCTGCAATTACAGCCCAAAGCAAACACAAACGTACCAAAGGACCCACTGGGGCGTGGAAAAAACCTCTGGCACCAACACTACCCAAAACTGATCCCCGTGAAGTGTCGTTTATTGCTGATGTTAAGAAGAAATGGGCCGAAACTAGAGCGCAAAAAGCTCTACCTCGCTCAACCCTCTCCCACGCAATTCGCCTTTATTATGGGCATAACCCTGTTGAATTCTATACAGAGGATTACTTCTCATAATTTGCAGCGATTGCGGAGACATTCCCTATTAACACCACCATCCATGAATCAGTGGAGGGCCACTACATCGATGTGGGCTTCACTGAAGCTGCCCTTGCTGACCATGCTGCCACCCTCCAGGTCATTATTCCACGCGGATCTCTTCACATCTCCCGCACACGCTCTCACCTGGAGAAAATTTCATGGGTTACTTTTTCCAACCTACCAACGACTGTTGATCCTGAGTCTCTTAAACTGGCACTCCATCGTGGTTTAATGGAGTTTGGGTCTGTTCTTTCAGTGGACTTTAGCGTCCCCTCTTACTATGCTCCCACTCAAGAGAGCTCGCACTGCTAGGGCGTCGTTCATCCCCTCCCCCACTGTATCCCGCAACATTGAGGTTATTCCTTGTGTGGCGGTAGTTGGGGCATGCCCTGAGATCTTCTTTGTCGACCCTGATCAGGCGCGCCCCCGGTGTTCATGGTGTAACGCCCTTGGACACTTGTATAGTGGCTGCACAGCTCGAAAACAAGCCCTCTTAGCCACCACCCAGGGGCCTAAACCAGGCCAAAAACGATCCCACGTGGCTGCAACAGCAATTCCACAACCCACACAATGGGTTCCCGTTCAAGACCTGTCCCCTGAGGCCTTACGCCTAGCAGTTGAAACAGCTAACCCCACTATTGGTGTGTGATACCTTCGCGCTCATGCCCCCCTTCCAATGGGCACCCCTCCAATCTCCCAGAGTCAACTCCCTCTCTCACCAAGCGCAAGGCATCTCCCACAGGGTGCCCCTCGTCAGCCACCCCCACTCAGGGCTCCGCGGCACCCACACCAACCTCCACCAGCGATTTATCGCATCAACCCTCAGCTCCCAATGGAGCTATGCCCACCAGCATGGACTGGCAACTCGCGGTCTGCGGTAGAAGTTCCACCTCAAAGAGTCCTACCCCAACCCCACAGTACATTTCGCGCGGATCCTTTGCAGTGTTGGAGGAAGTGAATATGGACTCAGACTCATCAAATGGGGACACCGCGGAGGTCACCATTGAGCACCCTCAGGTCCTTCCCCTGCAACGGAGCGGGGCAGCATCCTAGGCTGGCTTACTGGGTCCTCCACCCCCACCCTATCCTTCCCCTCAGAACCCTCGACGCTCCTCACGGATTGCAGCTAATAGTCAAGCTAAAGGACTCAAAACTAGCCGCCTCACAGCAGCAGGTTTAAGCGCTGGCAACCCCCCAGGACATGGAGGGGAACAGCTATGAGTCCCCATGGCAGCACCTTGGCCCTGCAATCCTTCAATGCAAATGGGTTGCGGGACTTTAAGCGGAGAGCCCGCCTCCTCCGAAACTTCAGGTCAGCACAAATTAATATCGCTGCTGTCCAGGAGCCCCATATCCTCCCCCACGAACAATCTGCATGGAATGAACAGTTTGGAGGCAACTCTCTTCTGGACAAACCATGTCGCCCTTATTGTTTTGAATCCCCGGGTTAAAACCCATTCTTTTTCACAATATCTAGGTGGCCGCCTCATACTGGCCAGACTCACCACTCCTGACTTCTCCTTCTTCGCTGCAAGCATCTACCTGCCTAATGCAGGTCAGGAGCAAAATCAGCTCTTGGAAGAGCTCCTCCAACTCAATCTCCCACGGAATACAGTCCTCTTAGGAGATTTCAACACAACCATAAGTCGCGTCCGTGACTCTTACCCCCTGCAGCAAAGGAACGCCCTGGATCAAGTCGCCTCCAGGATTTCCTTCGCCTGAGTGGCTTCATAGATGCGCTTCCACCCTTCGCGTCTGGCCTAGGTTGCATGACTAGGATCCAGTATGATGGAGGAGCTTTCCAGTCAGCGTCACGCATAGATATGGCACTGATTGGCCCCCTGCTAATTGGCCGCGTCTCCTCTCCCATCTCTCGTGACAACCATCTGAGTGATCACAGGTCACTCACCGTTGTCCTCACCACCACACTTAGACCGTCGCGTAGGTTCTGGCCTAGGGTTGCCCCAGCTCTTCTCAACAACCCCTTCACTAAGGAGAAGCTGTCTATGACCATCTGGGAGACTCTCACCTCCCCCCACCCCACCTGCTTGACCACAAGGCTAGAGGGCGGTGACCAAGGAGGGCATCACCCGCGTTGCTTACAATTGTGCCAAAGCCCAGATGACTGCAGCTCGCGCCAGAGTCAAAAGGGCGGAAGCCAGAATCAGACATCTGGAGCGAAACTGCCAGCCTTCGCCCTCTCCCAGATGGTTGGAAGACTGGGAAGCGGCGCAGGAAGCACTCCGCTTGGAGCTCACACTGCAGGAAGAACGGGCAGCAAACTTTACAACATCTCGTTACTATGCTCAATGGGAACGCCCCACCCACTTCTTCTTTCAGAAACAGAAAGCCCGGTCAACAGCGCAGGATATTACTGCACTGAAGATTGGCACTACAACCACTTCAGATAAGGAGGAAATCACGCAGGAACTACACCACTTCTACTCCAGCCTCTTCCATGCCACCCAGGTGGACCCATCGGACATCCAAGCCTTCCTGTGGCGGGCTCCAGAGCCGCCCACTGACCCACGGGCTGATGAGGCTCTACTGGCGCCTATTTCCATCCAGGAGGTGATGGAAACCCTTCTGAAATCCCCACGGCTTAAAGCCCCAGGCCCAGACGGAATACCCTTTGAGGTGTACCTTCTGTAACCTGCAGTGATAGCCAGAACCCTCCGCGACCTCTTCGCTGCACTCTTGGTGAATGGCGAGGTCCTCCCCGACTCCAGAGGCTCAATCACGACCCTCATTCACAAGAAGTCAGACCGTGAGAACCTGGAGAACTGGCGCCCCATAGCGTTGATCAACACAGACCACAAGCTCTTCACGAAGCTTCTGGCCAACCGCATCACCAAATGGGTGTCACCTCGCCTCTCCCCATCCCAGTACGGTTTTATTCCGGGGAGGTCGTTATGGGACAACTATAATGACCTTCACGTGACTTTGACTGCTAACTCTCGTAAGGTGAATGGCTTTGTGGCTCTCCTGGATATGGAAAAAGCATATGATCGGGTAGCCTGGAAGTATATTGATGCTTCCCTGGCCCCCTTCCATCTCCCACCCGCAGCTAGGCGCTGGATATCAGCGCTCTATGACCAGCTCCACACCAGAGTCCTGGCGCCAATGGGTTTTACAGTGGCAGTACCAGTTGGACAAGGTCTCCGGCAAGGGGACCCCCTGAGCCCTATCCTTTTTAACATCACCCTTGACCCCCTCTTGGCCTCCTTACAGGACAAGCTAACAGGGATTCTGGTCCCAGGTAAGGCCCCCACACGCACCATGGCATTTGCAGATGACACTGCCATTGCATTTGGCTGCCCTGGGGATGTTGCCCTCGCTGCTGTGACCATTGAGAGGTACACCAAGGCGTCCAACGCCATGGTCAACACCTCCAAGACAATAGTTGTGCAGGTCGGCTCCCCCACCTTCCCCCCACCATTTGGTATTGAACCTGAGCGCGGTACCTTCCGTCACCTGGGCGTTCTCACCAACCAACAAGGAGTTGCGCTAAAAGACAATGAGGACTTGCTCCTTGCAGCAGTTAACTCCAGGATTGCCAGCTGGAACCGGCGGCACATCACCCCCCAGGGTCGAGCTCTGATGGCCAATGTGTTCCTTCTCTCCAAAGTCTGGTTCCTAGCGCACGTCTGCCCATTCACAGATGCCTTTTATACGCGGCTCAATGTACTCCTCCGCTGTTGGATCTGGGGCTCAAACCATCCACCAATGGCCCTCTCAACCATTGCCCGACCCTGCAATGAAGGGGGCCTAGGGCTTCTGGACACGCGATCCCACGCCACCACAATCTTCCTGAAATTCCTATGGCCGATTGTCTGCTGGGACGCGACCCCCATGCCCCAATGGGCGCCCGCCCTCCGCCAGTCAGTGTCAGCAGCTCTGGGTCTTCCTAGAGCATCTCTGACCTCACTAGTGGAGTGGCTCACAAACCACCCAGGCCATCGCCTAAAACCATCCTCATCCCCCTACTGGAACCAGGCTCTCCTTGCCCTGAAACGAGTAGGCGCGCGGATCCACCATGCCTTCCCATACAGAAGGGAAGGCCCTGGCCTCAGCCCACGTCGCCATGCAATTGTGCACAATGGACAAGTTGTCACAACTCGCCTCAACCCCCAAGATCGTCCTCCCATCCGCCCAAGACTCCTTGAGCTCCTCCCTCCCTCCATGAGATTTGACCTTAAGGAATTGTGGAAGGACGTCTATCACCCCATCCTGTCAGCAAAGGTGTCCAACCCCTTATGGAGGGTACTCCACTGTTCATACAGGACAAGGGACCGGACTGGCCCTACCTTCCAGCACCGAAGCTGCCCCCGCTGTGTGGAGCCTATTGACTCCCACCTCCATCGTTTTTTCACCTGTCCAGGTGTCGCCGCATTTTGGCCAAAGGCCCGCGCGCTCCTCCATGCTCAGCCCTGTTCTGGACACCCTGTGCAAGACCTCATGTTTGAGCAGACATTGCCTGGTTGCCACCGACCCCTCCGTGTCCTCGCCTATGCCACAGCCATCTAGACCATCCATAACTCCTTCCTTCATGCTGCCTTTGACCAGCAGGTGTGGACCCTTCCACACATGATCACCCACTTTCAGGTACACTTTGAGATGGCCCTGAAGGTCTGCACTATGTCGCCAACCCTCCCCCGCTCAGTTGTCACTGCAGCACGGCTCTGGCGCGAAAACCCCCTCCCTTTCTCGATGCCTCCTCCCTCCTCTTCCCTCGCCTCAGGCTCTTAGGAGCTCAGGCGTAATTCAATAAAAATCGATGAATCCCCCCCTTGGGATGGGACCATCTAGTACTAAAAAAAATATACAGAATCCTTTCTTCTCAATTTGCTCACTTTTGGTCAGATTGTAGTTTGAAACTTAGTAAAAACAGCTCCACTTGTCTCACCCTATTCAAGTTTCCTATGTTAATGTATTCAACGCCCGTTGTCCCCTATTGGGGGTAGTGGTGCGCCACCTCCTAATGTTTTTTGGCCATCGCCAAAAATGTGCTTGGTTTGAAGCAGATAGCCCCCTTAATTCTTCAGCATGCTATGTCCCAGCTAAGGACTTAGACTTACATCTTGCCTGAATACCATGCGGTGCCACGCTGCCCCATGTGCTCCCCCAGAGTAGCATGCAATTTGGCCTTTGGGTTGAATATGGTAAGTTGTTCCCCTATCTAGATAAATTTATTATTGAATTAGCCCATGCTTTTATGCAGCCTGCAGGAATCATCAAATTCCGCCCCTTCAAGGGGTATTTTGATCTTGGCTTCTCAAGTGAATCTGATGCTGCAATAGCAGCTACCATCCCAATGGTGTTCCAGGGCACCCCTCCCTAACTACTTGTACTTGGTAGCCCACTGATACCACTCTTGTGGTTCAGTTTGCAGGCCTCCCTTCCCACCTACCACAAAAAGTTTTAATGAATGAAATTATTGCTAAATTATCAGAATATGGTTCTGATCCCATAATACAAATATGTGGTTCCTAATGGAGCCACTCACCTTGAAGGACCTCGCGCCTATGAGACTATTCATTCAGTATCAACTTAGATAACCATTGACTTTTCTTTCTCGTTGCAAACACTTTTGCAACCTATTCAATTCAAGACTCAATCTAGTTTGATAATCTCATAGAGGAGATTAGTCTGCGCCCATGTCTGAGAGCAGTTGGGCAAGCAAGGCAAGAGGAGCAGGTGGAAGGCCCGCGGCCTCTAACATTTGAAAACGCCCCGGAGATTCTGGCGGAATAGAAAAAAATCTCAAAAAACAGGTGGTCACAATTTCCCCTGGAGATACTCGCGTGGCAAGCACGATGAAACCAGTACATCAACACGCCACACTCCCAGCCACTTTCGTGGTGGAATTTGGAGTCCGTGTGTATCTGGACATCCAAAAAATGGCCTTATGGGAAAAATTTTGTGAAGATGTACACAAAATTTTCCTGACTGCGGTGTACGTTCCACCTCACTCCATGTCACATGGTTGGCTTGACCTAGGTTTCAAAAGAAAAATAGCAGCAGACGAGGCTGCATCGGTGCACATAGTGGTTGACCTCCCCAAAGGGCAACGGGTCATCGAAACCAAATGCACCAGATGGACAAAATCAAACCAAATTTATCTCACGTTTGACTTTTTGCCTACTACGGTAAAACGTGAAATTTTGGAGCAACACCTGAAAGATGGTCTCGCCATATACAGCGAAATACAATCTTTCAAAATGCAACGTTTCACACTGATGCCACACCTGTGCACCAGCAAAGCCATCGCAGTTCTGACCCCTAACTGAGGAGATCGCGAAGGACCTAACCCAGATCCCACACTCCCCCTTTATTGACATCGCAGGGCATACCACCCATTCCGGGTAACCATGGACAGCGCGCCCCCTTTTGCACCCACTGTGATGCATACGGCCATAAGGCGCATGCATGCCCCATCAAGGAGGGCGTCACATTCTAAGAGCACCCCTCGGCGGCCATGGCCAGCGGAGAGGCGCACTATGAACCAACCACAAGCACTAAGGAGGCTTTCCCGTGGGGAGCACAAGGCTGGTACCTATTGGTAAAGCCCATCTCCCTGCAGGAGCGGAAGAAGGCCAAGCAGGCCCATAGGGCCGCAGCCAAGGAAGCGGCTAAGGCCACCACCACCATCCCACACTCACAACGCCAGGAGGACATGGAGACCTTCACGGTGGAAGCGACTCAGGAATCCATCACCCAATCAGATTGGGAGGCCCATGCTGAGTGGGCCACTCAATCCAAGGATCTGATGGGAGATTTGATCTCACCCAATTGCTGCAACAAGCTCTGGTCAAAACTGACTTGGGACCTATCACAATCAAAAAAATTTTTTGCCCCGCTCAATGGTGCACCAAACTTATCCACACCACAAAAAATTTGTCTGACGTCGGGAAAGCAAAAAGCGAAGGCCAAAGCCAACGCGACTCTTTCCACAAAATTAACAAAACCCCCGATAGCGTTGCTGCTAACATCCGCGCTGCTGTGAAAGCCCGTGGGGACCTTGAAGAGGCGGTGGGCCCAGTGCCCACCCCCTCACACCTAAGGTGCATTGGGGGAAACCTTCACTCTAGGGACGCTGAATATTGCCAGACTCAAGGCCTCCCCATCCTGGGCTAGGAAACTGAGTTTTTTACAACACAATTTACCCGTGGATTCCTGGCCATCCAGGAGTCTCACTGTCCACGAGGTTCTGAGGAAGCTTGGAAAACCATGCTCCTCCCATCCCTATCCTTTTGGTTATAGCACTGTGGGGTGCTAATTTAGAAAAATAATTTTTTCAAATTCACATCCTCAGAAACATTTCTAAATGGCTGAGTGCTCGTCGTCACCTTCTTGTGGGCTGACGTTGCACACACAATCGTCAACATCTATGCCCCAAATGGTGCACACGAGCGTCAGGAATTTTTCTCATCAGTCAAATCCCTCCCGCTACCCCCTGATTCTTTCCTAGTTGGCTACATGAACTGTTGGCTAACCTCACCAACGGACCGGTGGCCTCCCTCACCCCATGCCCCACAGGGTCACATAGAACTATGCGTTCTAAAAGCTACCCTTGGGTTAATGGATGTGCTGCCGCGACATGCCCCACTGCTCAAAAACATGACGCGTCCCCACGTCCACAACGGCCAATTAAGGTCCATGACCCGCATTGACCTTATTCTAACGCTGGCGAAATTCCAACCCCACATCTCCCACTTCAGAACAACGAAATGGAATTCTCTGACCACTGACTGGTCTCAAAAATTACTACTTACCCATCACAGTTGCAAAGGCCCCACATTGGTGCAAAATCCGCCCCCCTGAGCTCGCATCGCCAGGATTTTCCACGTGGGTGGAAGAGGCAACTTTGGCAAAATTGTTTGTTGCACCAATTTGTGTGGACCCCATTTCTACATGGGCAACTTTCAAAGAGGACACCATCCGCCACTATCGCCATCTCTCCTCCAGACGCTCATGAGCCACATCAGAGGTAATCTCGCATGCTCTGGCAGAATTGGCCCACTTGGAGTCCAACATTTCAGCCACAGGATACAGCCCTGCATGGGGCTGGAAGTGGGCAGAGGCAGCCGCCCACCTCAACGCACTCAAAAGGCAACACAAACATCAGGTTTGTGTCCAATACAGGGCCACACGCATCACTAAAGGTGACAAGTGCACCGCATACTTCTTTGAAATAGTTTCGCACCACGACAGAGCGTGGCCTTCACACAGGTGTGAAGATCAGATAATTCCATTGCGGACATACCAGCTGAAGTGGCAATAAAAATGCCAAAATATTACTCCGAGTTATACCGAGCCAAACCAATTCAGCTGGCTGAAATGGCGGAATTTCTCAACTGAGCTCATATCTGCACCATTTTCTGATACCCAGAAATAATGAATTTAATTACTCCAAATGAATTATGGACACCCATTCGCGGTGCACCAAACCGAAAATGCCCAGGCACAGATGACATTACATATGAGTTCTACAAGAATATTTCAAATATATATCCCCATTGCTGCTAGCCTCACTTAACCAAAGCCTGTTGGAAACGCGCCTCCTACCAGGAGGACATGAGGCCTTTACTGTCACACTCTTCAAGAAAGGGGATAAGCTTGACTTAGCCAACTGGCGCCCCATTTCTCTAACAAGCACAGACACCAAAATTTTAACAAAAATCATGGCTAACCGTTTAAGGACTGTAGCATCTGCCACCATCTCCCCAGAACAATTTGGTCTCATACCCAGAAGGTCGATTTGGGATAACGTGCACTCTGTGGCTAATGTATGTCAGTCCACAGCCTCTGGGGCACTTGTATTCTTGGACCAACAAAAGGCCTATGATAGAGTAAACTGGGAATACCTAAGGGCCTGCCTCCATCAATTCCGCCTACCCCCCGCTTCATAAACTGGGTGATGCTACTCATGGAATCTGCGACAATGGCAGTGCGTGGCCCAGGCTTCCAAACGGAAGTAGTCCTCCCTCAAAGGGGCCTGGGACAAGGGGACCCCCTCAGCCCACTCATATACAACTTCAGCCTTGACCCACTACTGCGAAATGTGAATGCCCAACTCACTGGGGTCCATGTGCCAGGCCAAGCCCCAGTCAAGATATTGGCGTTTGCAGATGACTGTGTGGTTGGGGTGTCTAATAATCAAGATGCACGCGCGCTTGAAGCTCTCATCCAGGAGTATTCCCAGGTAAGCAACGCGGCACTGAACGCTTCCAAAATCGAAATCATCCTCCTTGGTCAGTTTCAGAACTACTGGACCCCAGCAATTAGTTCCCAACCCAGCTCATCTGCTCGCCCACGTCCTCGCCCCACTCACACAACACACACTTCCCCACTGGTGCTCCCCTTTGTGCAACGTCCTACCATAGGACCGGTACGCCATCTGGGCATGTGGATGGAGGCAGGCGGATACGCGCAAGCAGTAATGGAGTGCCATATTCTGGACAACGTGACAAAGCGAATCACCTCTCTCAGAGCCCAGCTTACTTCCCTCACTGGAAGGGTTGTTTTAGCCAACTCTATGCTCCTCTCCGAAGTCTGGTTCGGAGCCCACGCCATCCCCTTCTCCCCAAGCTTCTTCAAATCCTTGTATGCCTTGCTGCAAGCAAAGGCTTTGGTCAGGCCACCCTCCACCAGTACGACTAGAGGTCATGTTTGGCCCTCATCATCATGGTGGCATGGGCCTGCTTGACTTCAAAGCCCATGCTGCCAAGATCCTGGGCACCTGGATTGCGGCTGTCACTGCCCCTACACTCCCCTCCCAACACTGGTCCGCGCAGCCCGCTACAACTTCTCCCGCGCCTTGGGCCTCAACAATCCATTGAACCCCCACTCCCTGATGAAATAACTCGCATCACACACATCGGCCACAGGACCTCACGGGACTAAAACCCACTACAAACGAATCCTACTCTCCATGCGGAGCGCTGAATGGAGAATTCATATAGCGGACATACAACCCAAAGAGGCCGCCCCTCTCTTCAGTTCACACAAGAGGTACAGGGGCTACCCATCCACGATGGCGTGATCCTCATTTTGCCCCATGTCCTATCCAGGGTGGACTACCTAGACATGATGGACATCCCTTACTCCATTGAGACCCAAAAATATCTGGAAATACGTACACCATCCTCTGTTGCAGTCTCAATTCCGCTTTCATGTGTGGCGCTGCCTGAGGCGGGTGTATTGTACAGCTGAGCGCATTAACGCTTTACACTCATCCTGTGTCGTGTGTGGCCAGTATGGAACGCTGTTCCACCGCCTGGATAAGTGCCCCACCTCTCAAGTGATATGGCGCGAAGTCCAACGTCTGCTGGGCCAGGATCTAACGCATCCCTTCAGTCTGTCAAGATATATGTTTGCTTCATCAATGGCTCCCCCCTCCCACCCTCCCTCCGTGCTCTGGTGGTTGCAATCGCCATGTGGACTATCCTCACGATTGTCTTGGATGCCATCGCTGGCTCCATCCCCACCCTCCCAGAAGCTGTCCACAGATTTCGGTCTCATTTGGTGGAGCACTTTCAAGCATGGATGTTTGGATATCTCCCACCGCGTTGCTGACAGCTGGTCTCCTCCTGGTTCCCAGTCTGGTTCATTAAATCAGACCCCTTCCTCCACATGTGCTCAATAGTGGCTACGGCCCCTTCACACATTCCCTCCCCTCCCCATAAGTGGCGTTCCCTCTGGCAACAAGAGATAGCATCGCTTCTCTGGGGTGCCTCCCCTGGTACTAAGTTTATCTTTCCTGAGGCATATTCAGAAGTGTCCATCCCATGGTCGGCCTTCCCTGCAATAAATTTAAATTTAAACTTAAATAGCCATTGAGCATCTTATTGTACATCAAAAAAACTCTCTTTCTGCTTGGCATAACTTTGTGAGCAATTTATTCGGTAAATTAAAAAGCAAGCACTTAATCACACACTGAAGACTTGCTCCTATGTCATCAGATTCCCTGCCAACTGTCCCAGTGTGGAGTAGCAGTGAAATTCCCCCTCCATTTTCCATCCGACAGGAAAAAGCGCTCAGACTGGCTCGCCCAGTCATCCCAAACTCTTGGGACGATTCATTCCTCCCAAGGATCTCGATGCCCATCTCGCCTGAACCCAAGTGGTGCCCCAATGCCCCCTGGTGCTCCCCCAGAGCAACATGCATTTCAGCCTTAGGGTTGAATATGGGAAATTCCTCCCCTATGACGACCAAGCCATTATCAAAATGGCTCAGGCGGTGATGACACCAGCCTGTTTTATTGATTTCCACATCTATAAGGGGTACTTTGATCTTGGCTTCCCCTGTGAAGCTGATGCAGCCACTGCGGCAATGGTGCCACTAATATTTAATAATATTCCCCTCCCAAAGACTTGGACCCAGCTCCCAATGGACACCACATTAGTGGTCCAGTTCGCTGGTTTGCCCACCCACCTCCCCCTAAATTGCTCCACCAGGAGATGATGGAAGGTTTGGCACCCTACGGCGCCAACCCCATATTACAATTTGTGGTCCCAAATGGGGCCACACACCTCACTAGGCCTCAGGCATATGCCACAATAAGCCCTGAATTTATGAAAATTTCTTTGGCAATTCCACCTCGCGCCACCATCCCATCTGCCCCTGACCATCCATTCTGGGCCCGTGTCAAAGGTGGGTGGACGATTTGTCCATCCTATTTTGAGTTAGACCATTTGAAATGCAAATGCCCATACTCAGCAACTTCCACCAATGCCAAAAGTTTGCCTGACGCCCACCAATCCACTTCCCACCCCGCGCCAACTTTGACATGGGATACAATCCTACCTTCCCCTCCTCCAATGCCAGATGTTGCAGCTGCACCTGCAGCCACCAATCAGCATCCACCTTGCCCCAGGGCCACACATGATTCTTCCAATCAAACTCAGGATTAGACCCCGTTCAATCCTGAGCAAATTCTAGAAAACCAGCCAATCCTCAACCATACACCGATTCCCCAATTCAATTCAACTAAAACCCATGGGAGTATTTGGATGAAATCAACGAATCAGGTAACGTCATCAAAGAACCATTGCTGCAAGTCAAGCAGCTCTGTAACGTAGAATGGGATGCAAAATTCCTTCCTCAGAAATATGTCCCACCACCTAACGCCAAACCATTCTACAGCGACCACCAGCTTGCAGTAAAAGCAGCCACCACAACATATTGCTGTCCACTCTGCAAAGCTGCTGCCAAATCCTAGCTGCACTCGCAGGAGGAATTTCACCTCCCATTATCCCCATAGATCTTACTGCACAGAGTAAGATCAACATGAAAATTTTACACAAAAACGTCACTGAAGCCATAAAGAACGTGGTAACACTAGCACAGAATCTGAAAGCAAAAATAACCTGAACCAACATTGCCACATTTGTTAAATTCCTAGACGCCCACCTCAAAGCTGAAGATGCTTTGGCCAAATACATCGTTGGCATTATGTTGGCTAACAACTATTTGGAAGTTCCAGTCATCAGGGATATTGAACCCCATACCGCCAATGCCCCCACACCCCTACTATCTGCCCTAACACGCACCCTACTCTGGAATGATATGGATGCAGCTGAAGATGAGCCCTCCGATCCCCCCCTCCCCATCCACCATGGAGGGAAAGCAGTATTTGCTACCCACCTGGTTGGATATTTGTCAGGTATGATTCAATTGATCCATCCATTTTGGGCGTTTTGTTTGAATCATTAGATTTTTTTATGATTTTAGTTTAGTTTGGTAATGTCCATCCCCTGGTCAGCTTACCTCAGTTAAATAAAAACAGAAATAGCCTTCTCAATCCCACCTCGCACCATTATCCCCTTTCTGCCCCAACATCCTTTTTGGGCTTGAGTGTAAGGAGGGTTCACCATTTTCCCTATCTGTTTCAAATTGGACCATTTAAAATGACATTGCCCAATCATCTCACAAGCTGTATCATCCACACCCAACTCTATGCACAATGACCTCATAGCCAATCCAATAACATTTTTCTAGTGGGACACTGTCCTTCCACCCTCCCCTCAAAATGGTAGCCACAGCAACCACTTAATCAACAAACCATAACTTACCTTAACGAATCTCTTCTCCTAAACCCACCAGTTAGGTGCCAGAAAAAACTAAAGCAAGTTCTAAACCATTCACCCAGTCAAACGCAACAGAAAACACATATGCAAACAATCCAATCAAATTTAGCCAAAATACATGGTATTATCTGGTTGAGGTTGATGAATCAGGAAAGCTTATCCCTGAATCTGAGTGGGATGGACCTCCTCCATTCAAAATGTACCTCAATTCTGAATACATGGCCCAATTTCCAAAGCGCCATTATGTGCCACGCCCTGATGCCACCCCATTCAAAAGTGACCATCAACTAGTTGAAATGGCATTTGCCTTCTTTAGATGTCATTGAACCCATAAAGCCATTGCAAAATTAGCTGAAGTACTGGCTACGGGCCTGCCACCTCCTATCTTACTTAGTACCATGCTTCCAAAATATAAAAAAGACCATTACTAATACTATCAGTCGGCAAATTAAACAGTTCAAAAAGTTGCAGTGATCACAAAGTTCAGCCCATAAACCGGCATTGCCCATAAAAACCTTGCAACCATCGCTACCCTAGCTAAAATATGCCTTGAGGCGGAAAAAGCACTTGCAGACTATATTTCCATCCCCATCATTGCACACATATGAGTTGCAAGCTCCACTTTGTTATCTTAGACCCCATTTTTATGACGCGCCCATACCATTGCTATCAGCTTTGTGCCGCTACATGTCCACAACAGAAGAGGATGAAGATCCTCCTGGTCCCCCTTCACCCACTGCCATGGATGTATAGTAGTTTCCACTTCCAACGTGGTTGTTGTGTTTTGTTTAAATTTCACTTCAGTGCAAGCAGATCCATCTGTCACATTTCAATTTTGTTTATTTTAATTTAAAGTTTAAACTCATTTGAACATCAGTAATGTCCATCCTCCGGTTGGTTTGCCTCAGTTAAATAAAAGGATATATGGAATTCAAATAGTTATGCACCCTTAATTGGGATGTCAGTAGGACACTCAATAGTATTAGGTACTCCCTATTTGAGCGACCATTTACAAGTACTATTGTGTCAATTACAATGATTGACGTACATAAAAATTTACTAAATTAATCATATTTGCATTAAGTTCAATAGTACAATTACATTTTTGCTGTAGCCCCACTTGATTCACCCAAGTGTGTCCCATAATAGTCCATAATATTATTATATTATAGCTATTAAAAGCTAAAATAAGTGGGTTGTTTAGATGCAATCAAGGCTGCTTTGAGTTAAATCTGATTTATCAAATTATGCAGATAAGTTGGTAAGGATTAAAAATTCATCAATGGGAGTAATCTATTAACATTAATGGTTTTTCTCAAAGGTCTACTTAAAGTCAACCATCAAATTTAACACAAGCATTTCACCAATTTTTTTTCTTGGGGGGATTTTTTAGAGGCAGAAAAAGAAAATTCCAATTCTACTCCGCCATGTCTTCCCAATTTTTTGTCAGCCCCAGTCTGCACAGCATGAATCTGAGGTTTCACACAAAACTTAGGACAAAGATTGGCACAATTGCTCAATTTTTTGTTTTAATTACAAATAATATGGCTAACGTCAGATTTTTAAATGAGGTCCATCCAGCAGAGGTAAAACTTTTCTCAGAGAAATGTCTTAAAGCTGCAGTTCTCAAGGCTCTTGGTAACATTTTATTGAATGCTCAAAAAGTTATGGAGTACTGCTGGAGATAATTTAGCATATGGGTGATATTGTTTACTTCATTAAAATGGTCTCATTATAAAATAAAGTATTGGTAAGGCTCATAGGGATGTGTAGAGCGATCAGTGTGTCAGGTGAAGTGTGTAAACCAATTGTACTTTAAAATCTTAAGTCTAAGAGACTTGAAGTTCCTGGGTGCTGGATTATATGTTTTACTTTCATTAGCTGGAAAGTCTTCAATCATAATAAAGTTCCTTGAATGAAAGATCTTTATTATGTTTTCGACCCTAAATGACTAGAGGTAGGCCAAATTATTTAAATGGAAATAAGAGAGTAATTTTTACCTTCTTTGAACCATGATTATATGGGAGATCAGGGAGTTTTTCTCTATAAATCTTTAAGCATTCCAAGCTAAGAACATACTCATTACCAATTGGGGATTATGTAACATGCTGATTACCTCAATAAAAAAGATTCAATTGCTTTATAGATAAGGTTTAAACCCCAATATTAGGGGTTTTGGGGGAGTGATATTTGACGACATAAGTTGGGGATGATCCTTTATATTGAAAAAGCCTTGAATTTAATCAGGGACGATCCATGATAGTAGAAGGATGTAAACTTAGTCATTAATGATCCTGAATATAGTTTTATCTGTAATATCAGATTATGTTTGATTCCCTTCATCTGAAACACAAATCTTGGATTCACGTAGGAATCCTATAAAAGCCCCCTCAGGGTCTTGGCACAGGGGGAGAATGGCTGGAATTATCAGCTGTGCACTCAATTTACATGGTGCCTTAAATGACATCTACTATTGAGTGTTTATTACCTCATCCATAGATAACTTTGTAGGGACCTAACCTGTTGGTTTCTAATTTTTTATCCTGGCCTCCAGGCCAATGGTAGTCCAATAGAACTAGATCCCCCGGTTTAAAGATGTGCAAAGGTTCATGATTATCGTTAAAACAATTAGTTTCTCAGTTGGTGGTAACAGATAAGTTTTTTAAAGCCTAGGCTTGAAGCAATATCTCATTGGCAATACTTTGCATATAGATTTGGGGGCTTTGGGGGGAAGCTTGATCTAGCAAGGTCTGCACTTTGAAAGGCATATGGATTATTTTTTCATAAAACTCTGGTAGGGAGATACCTTAATAAATTAATGATAGCTTATATGATAGGCCAGAATCACACTAGGCATATATTGGAGCCAATGAAGTGGGTCAAGCGTGGCCATTTTTGGAGAGTGGCAGTTAGAGTACCATTTTCACCCTTTACCATTTCCATTGGTTGCAGGATGGCATGGAGTGGTAAATCCTAAGTGATCCTATCAGTTTGGATAATTAATTCACCAGTGATGATCAAAAAATTTAAACATTAAAGGGAGAATCTTGTTAGGGCACTCATGATGGATGATGATCCAATTATATAAAAATGTGGCGGTAACTTTTGCTGAAGTGGAGGGTAGAAATATAGATTGATCCACATTAGTAAAATAATTCACATTTAGGAGGAGGAACTTATGACCATTAGAGGCTCGAGGAAGGGGTCCCACAACATCAATACTAATAGTATGGAAGGATTACAGGGTGGGCCCACCAGGTGTTGAGGTCAGGGACTAGGTCCAGCTTGACTTTTACATACCAAGCAGGAATCTAATACATCTTGGATTGAAACAAGCATTACTTCCCAGCAACAGGGAGTCTTGAGCCATTGGTGGGTTTTCTTAATTCTCCCTGTGGCCGACTTTCAGATGTTCCTCCAATATGATGACAGTTATTGCTGGTGGTCATATTTAAGGCAACCATTTTTGAGATACAAGTTTGCATAGTTTGCCGTTTCTAACTTGAAGATTCACCAATTCTTAATTTTTTGAAAATGTGGGGAAATTACTTTTCCATAGATGCATTTGGGATAGGAGACTGTAGAGTCAATCCTCCTTAGGGCCAGTAAGAGTTAATATGAGGTGCATGGATAAGCAAACCACATTTTGGTGGATGTACTGATCAATTATATTTTTTATCAGAAATTTAAAGTATAATGCCAATTGGGCTGACCTCACATTGGAATCATTCATTTGCTGTAGCCATCATAAGGAATCATTATTGGTGATTATGGTGAAATGTTCTCAGTATAAATAAGGTTGGAGAGCTTAATAGCCAGTAGTACCACCAAAGATTTGCATTTTGTAACGCTATAGTTGCGTTTGGCTCTGGGTAAGGCTTTGCTATAGTAAGCGATGGGATGGTCCAATAAGTTTTCGTTTTGCTGAGATATACTCGCTCCTATGGCTATATTGCTAGCATCATAAAGAGAAGAACGTTTCTTTTGAAATTAGGAAGTATAAGTACTGGAGAGTAGGAGAGAGCTGTGAATAATAAATTAAAGACCTTCTGTTGCTCTTCTTTCCACATGAAGGGTATCCCCTTCTTCAATAAATATACTAGAGGATCAGAAGTGACAGAAAAATGGGGAATAAACTGGCGATAATATCCCATCATCCCCCCAAAAAAACCTGTACATCATGTAGGGATTTAGGGGGAACATTTTCGAAATAGCCATAACAATATTGTCCATTGGGGATATTCCAGCTTAACCTACCTTATGGCCTAAAAAATACATTTTGCACTGTAAGAAGGAGCATTTAGATGGCTTTAGTTTTAATGAAGCTTGCCGTAACCATGCAAAAACTTGCCAGAGATGATCTATGTGCTTGGTAAAGGTTTTTGAAAAAATGGTAATATCTTTAAGATAAACTAGCAACAAGGACGTTATAAACTAACTAAAAGTATGTCCATGGCTCGTTGGAAGGTAGCGCTGGCGTTACATAACCCCTGCGGCATTTGAGTGGGCTTAAATAGTCCTTCACTTGAAATAAAGGAGCATTTCTCATAATCCTTCAGAAACAAATCAATTTGCCAGTACCCACTGGAAAGATCCATAGCCAAAAATTGTGAGAACCTGACATAAAGCTTAAGGAATCATCTATACGCAGAAATAGATGGCTATCCTTTCAGAAAAGGAATTGAGTCTGCAATAATCCATGACAACAAGGTGTCTATAATCCTTTTTGAATTGAAACGAATGGGGATGCCCATGGGCTTTTAGAGGGCAAAGTAACCCTGCTTCCAGCTGTTGCTGTATTTCTAGGAACACTTAAGATTCCTCAACTTTATATTTTTGGTATTGCTGAGATTTGAATGGATGGTGAGCCTCAGCATTAATCTGATTAATTACCCCTGACATTTTCTGTAGTCATCAGGTCCCAAGGAAAAATATTGCAATACTCCTTGAGGGGTCTTCAACGTTCTGGCGTTCATTAGAGGTGAGATTGTCTCCAATTCTACTTCTTGACCAGAGCTATTGTGGGTAGGGGAGCGAGCCTTAAATCTTGTAAGGAGACAAAACAACTCACATTGGCTTTTTCTAAGACATAGTTTTACACAAGCGATAGGGGCATACTGCAAGACTTAGAGGGTTTGTTTTGATAGATTCGCTAGTAAGATAGAGATAGAATCCCTGTAAGCAGGATCCAAATTTCAAGTGCAGGTCAACGCTTTTTGATTGAAGGTTCAGGTGTCCACTTAGCACTAATATTTAATTAATTGAGAAGTTATACTTGATCCCTGATCCACTATAACTTGAGCCAGATGGTATCTTTTATTTAAACGAGGCAAGCTGGCCAGGTGACAGACAATACTGATATATGTAATGGGATAGGGGGAGGTGAAGTATAGCGAGATTTAAGCACCCCAAAGTAGATGAGCTTCCTCTGTTGCCAGATGGTACCACTAGGTGTAGGGGTGTTTTTCTAATCCAAGGGAGACTTCCCCTATTATGGAGCAGGTGTGAAGGAAGGGGTCCATATGCAGAAACCAGACTGGGAATCATGATTCAACGATGTTTTGTTACTTTGGCTTCATGTATCCATATAGCCAGGCTTGAAGTGTTCTATTAAGTGTAGGTGAAACCTGCTGATTGTCCCATTTATGGTTGGCACGGTTCCCTTGTAGGCATCCAGTGCACCAGTGTGGATTGCCCACAATGTGATGACGACTATCAGGGAGTGGAATGTGGGTGGTATCTGGAATTTAAATTAGAGTGCAAGGAGGTTTTAGGATATTGATAGCTCTTGGCCATTGTGGGTTCTTAACAGACACTCAACTTCCCACAATATGGCTATGGATGGAGGTCATGCTTTGAGGCGGTGGTGTAGGGTGCCATCCCCTCCATACACTGCGCATGCTGCATGCAGAGAGTTATTTTGATCTGCTGATCTGTAGATCTTCTGAGGGTAACGCCAGGTGTTAGATCTTACCCTTGGCTGGAGGAGCGGATGATGTGTTAGCCTCCATATTGTCTTCTGTGTTGAGAGGTTGTAGGGGATGTTAATCATACAGGTAGTCGATTCTTACTTTTAATGGGGCCATGTCATGTGTGACCCTCTGGGGGTGGTTGTCTGGTTTCCTTAGCGTAAAGCATGCTCTGGGCCTTCCCCTTCCATGACTAGTGCCTTTGAAAGTGACGGTCCACTCTGTGTGCCATTTGGTGTGGAGAAGGCGCTTGAAGTGAGGGGTGAATCCATGTGGGCCAACTACATTGGTGCGGTTTGCAAGGTATGTGAGCAGGCTGGATGGGTTGAATAGTTTAAGCGCCTATCAGAAGTTAGCCCTAGCCTCTCTAGACAACTGTTGTGTGAGGTGTGGGGTCAGGACTTCCTCTATCCAGGTGCCCAATGTGCGGCTGGTGTGGTATTCAAAGTCTATTGGGTTCATGCCTCCGCTGGAGAGTGAGCTAAAGAGTGTTTCCACCCATACAGGTGGCCGGGACTCAGGCCACAGCCATACTTGGATAAGTTCACGGACTGAGGATATGAATATAGGTGAGAAGGAGATTGCGTGGGTGGGGAACCACAGCATCAAGTGTATGAGTGAGTTGGCAACTGTTACTTGCCCTGTTAGTCCTGGTGATCTACCCTTAAGGGAGGCGACACAGTTGGACATCCGCTGTATTAGGTTGTTGCAATTGTCTCATTGACATACCCCCTCTGTTTCCAGCCATATTCCAAGGTTGCAAACAGGGTTGGTTGAGGGAGGTGATGCAAAGGGTAGGATGAGTGGTTTTTTCCTTCGTAGGGGGCTGTGGGGTTGGGTGTTGTGGCCCAATTGTTAGTGTACTTGCCTATAAGGATTATTTCCATTTTTTTGTTGAGCGACGCGTTGCTTACAACGGAATACTCCTCCAGGGTGCGTTTCAGATGCTGGGCATCATTGTTGTTAGCTATACCTGTCACGCAGTCATCCACAAAGGCTAGTATCTTGACTGTTGGTTGACCTTTTGCAGTGATGTCTGCGAGGTGTGAATCAGTGATGTAAAGGAGCGTATCAGAGCTGAAGTTATACAGCAATGGGCTGAGGGAGTCCCCTTGCTTGAGCCCTCTTCGCAGTGTGATTGTGTCAGTCAGAAATCCAGGGCCGCATTCAGTCATGGATGCGGAATTTTTGAGGAGCATTGCCCAGTTTATGAGTCTATGTAGGGGTTTGAAGGAGCATATGCATTCCTCCAGGTACATCCAGCTGGCGCGATCATATCCTTCTCCTAGTTTAGAAATATCAGGGTCCAGTTGCTTTGGACTGGCATATGTTGGCGATGGAGTGTATGTTGGTCCAGATTAAACGCCCTGGTATAAACTCAAACTGATTGGGAGAAAAGACTTTGGAGGCTATAGTTTCTATTCTGGTGGCTAAAATATTTGTTAATAGTTTTGTGTCAGTGTTGAATCAATTGGGAGCCAGTTGGCCAGGTCCAGTTTGTCGCCCTTTTTAAATAGGGTTATGACATAGGAGTCCTGGCCACAGTGTAGGAGTCGTGTCTTCAGCAGGCACTGGTTCATTAATGCCAAGAGGAGGGGGGCAATTTGTTTGTAGTATTGTTTTTGTAGAATTTCATAGGGTATCCCATCAATCCCTGTGCATTTCCTACATAGTTCACTATAGACTGTATCCCAGAGCTCCTCCTGTGTGATAGTTTTAATAGGTTATAGTCCAACAGTGTGCTTTGTGTTCTGGAGGTGTATATGAATTATTTAATTTGTTGGGGGTCAGTTAATGTGTCACGGTATAGTTTGGTGTAGTAGCGGTGTACTTCCGCCTTGTCCTCTGCTGGATCAGTTACCAAGGTGCCATCACCTTTGTGGACCTGTGTGCACATGGGCTGGTTGCCGTGGGAGTGGAATTGAAAGAAGAAGTACGTTAAGCAGTTATACCTTCTTTTCATGAACTTACCTTTTCTCAAAACTTTAATTTTGTGCTGGTGTTTGAAGATGAGGGCGTTTAGGTGGGTGGATATTTCTGCCCATTTACACCCCCAGTTGTGCTACAGTCAGATTTCGTGGTATTGAGCTTGAGGTGGTCCAGTTCCGCCAAGGTGCGCCTGATTGTGGCTGTGTCAGCGGTGTAATTATGTAAGGTGAGATGGCGAGTTTTATAAAATAGCTTGACTTTAAAATTTGCCCAAGTTTTGATGGGGTCCAAAATGAATGGAGCTATGAATTTTGTTTTTGGCCTCCTATAAAACCCAGTTAGATATTTTGAGCACTTATATATTTTCTGGGTGCAGCTTTCTCGAGGTTGACGCCTGTGCAGGAGTTCAGGTTGGTGAAAGCTGCATCAATACAAGTTGTTGGTTTAAGAAGAAGATATTTTTTGGAGAGAAGGTGGAGATGTTTGGGCGGTAGGTTTTTGGAGTAAGATGAAGTCAATGCGGCTCAATGAGATGAGTTTTTCCTCGCATATGTTGGTGTGGGTCAGGTGTGGGAGGAGTGGTGATCTAGGGGAGGGTAATATATAAGCTGAGGGATACCTTTATTGCACGGAATTTTATGTGCCCCAGGGGGTATCCCCTGGGGTTAGGCCATTGGTCCATGTTGGGGTTAGCCCAGCAGTTGAAGTCGCCCAACAGGATGGTATCTGGTGGAAGGTCAAGTGTTATGATGGTCTCAAGGAATTTTTTCCTCTCTGCTGTAGTGCTTGGTGCATATATGCATGCTATCAAAATAATGTCCTCTTAGCATGCGATAGTTGCTACCAGGATGCAGCCATGCAGATAAAAAATGGAGTTAGTGATTTAAGTTTTTTGTGAATGCAAATGACCACCCCTCAGTGGGGCATCCATACCAATTGGGATGGCTAAACCCTGGCTGACCAGGATCCCTCTTCCCCATGTAAACAGTGGATTTCTTGGATGGCCAAGATAACTATGGGGGGTTTTCAGGAAGTCCAGCTTTTTGGCTTGGGATAATTGAGCCCTGGCTCCCACAATGTTTAGTGTCCCTATTGACACAGAGGTGCCCATGGCGCCTCAGGAGTAGTTGGAGGGCCGTCCATCCCTATCCCAGTGCACCATTGCCGGTACATTTTCCGTGTAACTGGGTCTGTCCCACCTGTACAGTTTTTTGATCCCTTACCCTTTGCCAATTTTTCGCAGGTCTTGCCATTGGGTGAATTTAAGTCAGTATTTTCCGCTCATGACTTATGGTGGTCTGGTATGGTGTGCTGATTGCTTTCTGTGGTTGCGGGGTTTGAGTTAGTTTATGTGAGTCCCATATTTTCTCCTATAGTGGAGCTGAATTGGCCAGCTAAATTTGCTTGATTAAAACCATGTGGTGATTCAGTTGAATTGTTGAGGAAAATTTTCTTTTTGGGTATTCTTTTCTGATTGGTTTACTCGGCTAATTTCCTCTATGTCCTCCTGAATTTGTCTGGGGGTGATGGAGGAGGCTGAGAGTGATGCAGTCATGGCTGCTGCCCATTTGTGGGCCTTCTGCGCCATTTTGCGCACTTTGGGTGAAACTGGGACTATGAGAATGTATTGCCCATCCTCTCCCAGAGAAAGGTGTGGTTGGTGTCAGTTATTTTTCCAAAGTCTTCGCTATCCTCAACTATGTTGTCATCACAGAAGTCGGTGGCATTTTTGCCCTCCTTCATGGAGCATGCGTGCACCTTGTTTACCAATGTACTGCAGTGATTGCAGATTGGCAGTGCACTTTCTGACGTGATGTAAAATACCTTTGACAACCCCCTGTCCAGGGGGTGTAACATCACTGTGCGTGAGATTTTTGTGAGGTCCTCAGCAACCTCATGGAGAAGGGTAACTCTGGCTATTGCCTTGCCTGTTGTTAGACATTTGCCCTCCCAACTTCTGGATAAGAATGTTATGGGGCAAAATTGGACAAAAATGGGAAATGTTAGACATTACAAGTCCATGATAATGATAATTTTGATCTAAATAATAATAACGATTTTATTGGCCAAAAGTCACAGGTTAGTTCTAGGTGGAACCCCACAAGTCATGGTAACACTGTTACAAATAATAAATGGGAAATTAGCACAAAGTCAGGCGTTGAATTTCTATAACCACATAAGGGAGCTGGGCAGTCTATTGGTGGTTCTCCCCCTGCCACGTCCAATTCCCTTCAAACACCTAAGCAGGGACCACCCCCTTTTATAGGAGTGGCGGAGATCCCCCAAGATGAAATAATTTTAGCTAATGGAATTGGCTAAAATTTATTAAATCTCTACCTCATGGGTACATCTTATCAAATAATAAATCCCCTTCCATCATACAGCTAAACTGAAGCGAGTTTTCCGAGATTTGATAGGCTGAATTCACAAACTTCCTTATTTGGACTGTAACAATCCATTAAAAACTTATCATTGAATTCCCTTTGACCATCAATATATTTTAAATACTGACTGGTCAGGTATTGAGAGGGTTCATTTTTCTCATCCCACACTTGCACTAATAAAACATAAAAACTTAATTTTTTATTTTATTAGTGTTTTCAACTTTAAGTCAATAAAACCGCTGTGGAATACAGCGGCGTTTAGCACCAGCAAGCACACAACTATCTGGATTCCTACATCTGTGCACAGGTTTGGCATATGGTGAAACTGCTGGAGTTCAAACTGTTTTATCTCCTGTAGCTGGTAGGTCTAGATTGGAGCTCTTCCTTAATTATTTTTCAGGGAAAGTTGTTTGAAGGCATGTCAAAGGAGATAAACAAAGTGTTTGCTTTTTTCCATCTAGTACATGCAGTGCAGACAATTCGTTTGCCCTTGGGGAGGTAATTTTTACACAGACTTTTGCAGCGGCGTCTGCATCTTCTTTGGTATTGAAACTCTTGTCGTCCAGCTGCAGTGAATTGTATGGGTGGTTGCGTACACCACGTGGGAAAAGAGGGAGGACTGTACCTCGCCCAATTTCTCCCGCAAAGTTGGAGAATCAACCCCTAGGAGGAGTTGAAGCCCATTCTTTACATGTGAGAGGGGTTGGTAATATTGAATTTCCATATATAGGTTTTGTTTGGTGGTGAACTCCACAAACCTGGATGGTGTCTCTGTTTGTGGTTTCTTGGTGACATTAATTTCCAGTCCCCCAGGGCGTTTATTGCCATTTTGTGCACCGCTTTTTATATTGCCTGATACAATATTCGACCAGTTTAAATTTGTATCGTTAATTTCGTCCATCTCTCCTGTGTGCTTATCAGATTATGCCATTTGAATTAAATCTTAGTAACTAATGTGATCATTACGTGAAAGAGAAGCGCCAGATGGCATCTTAATAGGATGGGGGTTATAAAAAGATTCCATCTTTAACATCCACAGCCTCAGGGGGTAAACTATTTTTATAATTTATTTGAGGTACGCTGACCAGGGGATAAACATTACCAAAGCTTAAAGAGCTAAAAAACGAATTAACAGACCTACCTGAACATAATAATTGACCGCCCAAAAAAAGCAGGTGAAACACAACCAAACAAGAATATAACCAAACAGGTGGGACAGCGATAAGATGCTCAACCCACCATAGCAGAAGGGGAAGAGGGCTCAGGGGCTCATTTCAGTATTGGGGTCCTCCTCATAGGCAAGAGTGCGGGCCAAGGTGGAGAGCAATAGTGTGGGGTGATCAGCGACATGGGGAGCGAGTTGGCTGATGGTTGGCTAGTTGTCAAAATTATCTGCATGAAAAATTGCACCTAGGTATTTGAAAAAGCAGTTTTTAACATGAAAGCGGATGGAAGGAAGCTGGGGTAATATAGCTATGGTGGCACGGGTGGTTTTTGTCTTGGTCTGCAAAGTGATAACAACTTTCTGGATGGCGGCATTTGCTTGTTTGTGGAGGTTTAGGATGTCATCTTTACACTACGGGGCTATGGTTGGAGCAACAATGGGAGGAGGGAGACCCTTGGCAAGTATCGCTACTGATGGGTTGGTTACCTCACAGATGTCAGTGTTATCTGGGATTTTAACTGCAGCAACAGCGAGCTGGTGGTCAGAGAAGAACACAGGCATTTGGTTGTAGGGCGTAAAAATGCTGAGGGATCTGAATGGGGTGCTGTACCTGTATAAATTCTTCGATTTGGGTATTTGAGTCTTCAATTACATTGCCCATTTCATCAGTTTCATCTAATGAAGACATGGATTTAAGTCATAATGGAAATCGGGGTTAATGAATTGATGAGCTTTGGCTAGCAATTTAGGATAATTTTGGAACAAACTGTTGGATAAGCCAATTCCTGATTGATTGAGGCGCAGGTGATACTGGACTGAGGAGGGGGCCGATTGGCAGTTGCTGGAACTGTAGTGGCAGCAGGCTTTGGGGGAGTGGGGAAGGATTGTACCCCAAACCAGAAAGGCAATTGGGTGTGTGGACACTTGGAGGCTAGATGGAGACAATGGAGGTCTGGCGGAAGCATCAAGAGAAGGGCATTTACGCTTTGAGTGATCCAACTAAAAAGCAGGATGGACAGATAGTTCGCCCGCCCTCAACATGGTCCCAGAATGGGTGGTCAGGGTAGAAGGAATGACAGTTGTGGGAATTCACAAAACAATTTTATTAAATCTGGGCTAATTATGGCAAATGCCCAAATCCCGCTGAGGCGAGCAGCCTCATTGGGGACCACAAACTGAAAGATGGGATTGGAGACATATACTACCAAACATTCCATCAGCTCCTAATGGAGCACCGCAGGGGAAGGTGAGTGGGAAACCCACAAACTGAACCACCATAGTGGTGTTGGAGGGGAGTTGGGTGCACATTGTGTGTATAGGGGTGCCATGGAAAACCAGGGAAACGGTGGCTGAAGTGCTGGTGTCAGCTTCACAAGTGAAGCCTAGATCAAAATAACCCTTATAAGGGAGAGAATCTATAAAAGTGGCTGGCATCATCGCCGCCTGGGCCAAGTCAGTAATGGCTTTCTCTGCATATGAGAATAATTTCCAATATTTGACCCAAAGGTCAAAATTTAGCTGAGATTTGGTGATAATGAGTGGGCTGCGAGGCACTGCCTCCCATGTGCCAGGTAGATGGTGAGATCCTTGGGTATAATTAACTGACCCAATGTATTAGTGGGACTTGACGAGCCAGTCCAAATGCATTTTCCTGCTAGTTGGAAAACGCTGGGTAGGGTTTCACCGCTGCCCCACACAAGAGCAGTTAGCGGATAATCTGAGGTTATTGTGGAGTGAATGGGAGGGTTGACATAGGATAGTTAGCTCATTTTTACTTTTTAAAAATTTCTCAAGAGTTACTCTGAGCGTAAAGAAAATGGTGGTAACTTTTTTCTTCCTAAGACTTATTATTGCACTTTACAAATGAAAATGAATAATTGAGGAGGCAAGTTCATTTTTGTTGGTGCTTCTTTACTCTTTACTGAGAGTTTAAATATTAACGGAATCCAATACCCTAATAGGGACAGGTATTTTTCTTCATGGTTGAGAAGCAGTTAAACTGCTGCATCAGTGGACTCCACTAGAAAACTCATAATTATATTTATAACATCATATTTGGAGCAGTAAAAAAGCTTTCTGAATTAAAGAGGTAAAACATAATACGCCTTTTGCCTCAGTCATCTTTACCTGCCTTCCCATATTCAGCTTTGTGGATTAAGTTTAAAGCCACATTAATTTTCTGGTTAATTCATGAGGATATAGCTTTAAACGGTAAGCTGGTATCAATTATCACCAAGATTTTGACCTTATGAGTGACTACCTCTACTTAAATCACCAAAAGCTGAACTGAGAAAAATTTGGCTAGTAAACTTTTGTTGAAGATTTTTTGCAAAGATTGTGGAGGATTTTGCCACGGCCAAGCTCAGGGTTGCTAATACACTTAAAGGTTTTATCTTTTAATTCTTGATTTTCCTGGAGTAACTGACCTCCAAGATATTTAGGTAGCTGACCAATATACAAACAGGAAAGCTGAAGATCTTTATTTTCTTGAATAGAAAGGGGCAACTTTTCTTTCTCGTTATAATCACTTTTGCAACCTATTCAATTCAAGACTGATCTAGTTTGATAATCTCACAGAGGAGATTAGTCTGCGCCCATGTCAGGGAGCAGTTGGGCAAGCAAGGTAAGAGGAGCAGGTGGAAGGCCCGCGGCCTCCAACGTTTGAAAACACCCTGGAGAATCCGGAGGAATACACAAAAATATTAAAAAACTGGCAGTCACGATTTCCCCAGAGATACTCGCATGGCAAGCACGATGCAACCAATACATCAATATGCCACACTCCCAACCACTTTCATCAGTAGAATTCAGAGTCCGTGTGTATCTGGACATCCAAAAAATGGCCTTATGGGAAAAATTTTGTGAAGATGTACACAAAATTTTCCCAACCGCGGTGTACGTTGCACCTCACTCCATGTCACGCGGTTGGCTGGACCTAGGTTTCAAGAGCAAAAAAACAGCAGACGAGGCTGCAGCAGTGCGCGTAGTGGTTGACCTCCCCAAAGGGCAATGGGTCATCAAAACCAAATGCACCAGATGGACAAAATCAAACCAAATTTTCCTCACGTTTGACTTTTTGCCTACTACGGTAAAACATGATATTTTGGAACAACACCTGAAAGATGGTCTCGCCATATACAGCGAAATACAATCTTTTGAAATGCAACGCTTCACGCTGATGCCACACATGTGCACTGGCAAAGCCATCGCAGTTCTGACCCCTAACTGAGGAGATCGCGAAGGACCTAACCCAGATCCCACACTCCACTTTTATTGATATCGCAGGGCACACCACCCACCCATTGCGGGTGACTGTGGACAGCGCGCCCCCCATTTGCACCCACTGTGACACGTTCAGCCACAAGGCACACACATGACCCATCAAGGAGGGCGTCACATTCCAAGAGCACCCCTCAGTGGCCATGGCCAACGGAGAGGTGCACTACAAACCAACCACAAGCACCAAGGAGGCATTCCCGTGGGGAGCACAAGGCTGCTACCTATTGGTAAAGCCTATCTCCCCACAAGAACAGAAGAAGGCTAAGCAGGCCCATAGGGCCGCGGCCAAGGAAACGGCCAAGGCCACCACCGCTATCCCACACTCACAATGCCAGGAGGACATGGAAACCTTTGCAGCAGAAGCAACTTGGGAATCCATCAACCAATCATATTGGGAAGCCCATGCCAAGAGGGCCACTCAATCTGAGGATCCGATGGGAGACTCAATATCACCCAATCGTTGCACCCAAGCTCCAGTTGAAACCGACTTGGGACCTATCCCAACTGAAAAATTTTTTTGACCCACTCAATGGTGCACCAAACTCATCCGCACCACAAAAAATTTGTCTGACGTCAGGAAAACAAAAAGTGAAGGCCAAAGCCAACGCGACTCTTTCTGCAAAAATCAAAAAAACTCCAATAGCGTTGCTGCTAATACCCGCGCTGCTGTGAAAGCCCATGGGGATCTAGAAGAGGCTGGTGGGCCTGGGGGCCCACCCCCTCGCGCCTAAGGTGCGATGGGGGAAACCTTCACTCTAGGGACGCTGAATATCGCCGGACTCAAGGCCTCCCCATCCTGGGCTAGGAAACTGAGTTTTTTACAAAACAATTTCCTGTGGATATCCTGGCCATCCATGAATCCCACTGTCCACGAGGTTCTGAGGAAACTTGGAAAACAATGCTCCTCCCATACCTATCCTTTTGGTCGAAGCACTGTGGGGTGCTAATCCAGAAAAATAATTTTTTCAAATTTGTATTCTCAGAAACATTCCTAAATGGCCGAGTGCTCGTTGTCACCTTCTTGTGGGCTGACGTAGCACACGCAATCATCAACATCTATGCCCCAAATGGTGCATACTAGCGTCAAAAATTTTTCTCGTCAGTTAAATCCCTCCCACTACCCCCTGATTCTTTCCTAGTTGGCGACATGAACTGTTGGCTAACCTCACCAACAGACTGGTGGCCTCCATCACCCCACGCCCCACAGGGTCACGTTGGACTACGCGTTCTAAAGACCACCTTGGGTTAATGGATGCGCTGCCATGACATGCCCTGCTGCTCAAAAAACATGACATGTCCCCACGTCCACAACAGCCAATTAAGGTCCATGACCTACATCGACCTTATTCTAACACCGGCAAAATTCTAACCCCACATTCCCACTTCAAAACAACGAAAATGGAATTCTCCAACCACTGACTGGTCTCGATAATCTACCACCTACCTGTCACAGTTGCTAAGGCCCCACATTGGTGCAAAATCTGCCCCCCCCAAGCTCGCGTCACCAGGATTTTCCACATGGGTGGAAGAGGCAACTTTGGCAAAAAAGTTTGTTGCACCGTTTTGCGCGAACCCCATTTCCTCATGGGCAACTTTCAAAGAAGACACCATCCACCACTATCGCCATCTCTCCTCCAGATGCTCACGAGCCACAACGATGGTTATCTCGCGCGCTCTGGCAGAATTGGCACACTTGGAGTCCAACATTCCAGCTACAGGATACAGCCCTGCATGGGGCCAGAAGTGGGCGGAGGCAGCCACCCACCTCAACGCACTCAAAAGGCAACACAAACATCAGGTTTGTGTTCAATACAGGGCCACATGCATCACAAAAGGTGACAAGTGCACTGCACATTTCTTTAAAAAAATTTTGCACCACGCCAGAGCGTGGCCTGCGCACAGGTGCAAAGATCAGATGATTCCATTGTGGATACGCCAGCAGAAGTGGCAATCAAAACACAAAATTACTACTCTGAGTTGTAAGATATGATCCAATTCAGCCAGCCAAAGTGGCAGAATTTCTCAACCGAGCTCACATCTGCACCGTTTTCTGATACCCAGAAATAATGAATTTGATTACTCCGACCGAATTATAGACAGCCATTTGTGGTGCACCAAACCAAAAATGCTCCAGGCTTAAATGGTATTCCATATGAGTTCTAAAAAAGTATTTCAAATATATATCCCCATTGCTGCTCGCCTCACTTAACCAAAGTCTGTTGGAAACGTGCCTCCTACCAGGAGGACATGAGGCCTTTACCATCACACTCTTCAGGAAAGGGGATAAGCTAGACTTAGCCAACTGGCGCCTCATTTCTCTAACAAACACAGACACTAAAATTTTAACAAAAATCATGGCTAACCGATTAGGGACTGTAGCATCTGCCACCATCTCCCCAGAACAATTTGGTTCCATACCCAGAAGGTCAATTTGGGATAACGTGCACTCTGTGGCTAATGTATGTCAATCCACAGCCTCTGGGGCACTTGTATTCTTGGACCAACAAAAGGCCTTTGATAGAGTAAACTGGGAATACCTAAGGGCCTGTCTCCATCAATTCCGCCTACCCCCTCGCTTCATCAACTGGGTGATGCTGCTCACGGAATCTGCAACAATGGCAGTGCGTGGCCCAGGCTTCCTAACGGAAGTAGTCCGCCCTCAAAGGGTCTTGTGACAAGGGGACCCCCTCAGCCCACTCTTATATAACTTCAGCCTTGACCCACTACTGCGAAATGTGAATGCCCAACTCACTGGGGTCCTTGTGCCAGGCCAATCCCCAGTCAAGATATTGGCATTCGCAGATGATTGTGTGGTTGGGGTGTCTAATAATCAAGATGCACGCGCGCTTGAAGCTCTCATCCAGGAATATTCCCGGGTAAGCAACGCGGCACTGAACGCCTCCAAAACCGAAATCATCCTCCTTAGTCAGTTTCAGAACTTCTGGGCCCCAGCAATTAGTTCCCAACCCGGCCCATCTGCTCGCCCACATTACGCCTTAATAACCTAACACACACCGCTCCAATGGTGCTCCCCTTCGTGCCACGTCCTACCATAGGACTGATGCGCCATCTGGGCATGTGGATGGAGGCAGGCGGATACGCGTCAGCAGTAATGGAGTGCCATATTCTGGACAACGTGACGAAGCGAATCGCCTCTCTCAGAGCCCACCCTACTTCCCTTACAGGCAGGTTTGTCTTAGCTAACTCTATGCTCCTATCCAAAGTCTGGTTTGGAGCCCACGCCATCCCCTTCTCCCCAAGCTTCTTCAAATCCCTGTATGCTTTGCTACAAGGTTGGCTTTGGTCAGGCCGCCCTCCACCAGTACGGCTAGAGGTCATGTTTGGCCCTCATCATCATGATGGCATGGGCCTGCTTGACTTCAAAGCCCATGCTGCCAAGATCCTGGGCACCTGGATCGCGGCCATCACCGCTCCTACACTCCCATCCCAACACTGGTCACGCGCAGCCTGCTCCAACTTCTCCCGAGCCTTGGGCCTCAACAATCCATCAGACCCCCACTCCCTGATGAAATACCTCGCATCACACACATCGGCCACAGGTCCTCACGGAACAGAAATCCTCTACAAACGAATCCTACTCTCCATGCGGAGCGCAGAGTGGAGAATTTGAATTTACGGACATACAACCCAAAGAGGCCGCCCCTTTCCTCAGTTCACACATGAGGTACAGGGGCTACCCATCCATGATGGCGTGATCCCCATTCGGCCCCATGTCCTATCCAGGGTGGACTACCTGGACATGATGGACATCCCTTATCCATTGAGACTAAAAATCAATCTGGAAATATGTACATCACCCTCTGTTGTAGCCTCAAGTCCGCTCCCATGTGTGGCACTGCCTGAGGCGGGTGTATCGTACAGCTGAGCGCTCTAAAGCTTTACACTCATCCTTAGTCGTGTGTGGCCAGTATGGAACGCTGTTCCACCGCCTGGAGAAGTGCCCCACCTCTAATGTGATATGGCGCGAAGTTCAACGTCTGCTGGGCCAGGATCAAACGTATCCCTTCAGTTTGTCAAGAGATATGTTTGCTCTATCAATGGCCTCCTCCCTTCCACTCTCCCTCCGTGCTCTGGTGGTTGCAATCGCCATGTGGACCATCCACACGATTGCCTTAGATGCCATCGCAGGCTCTACCCCCACCCTCCCAGAAACTATCCACAGATTCTGGCCTCATATGGTGGACCACTTTCAAGCGTGGATGTTTGGTTACCTCCCACCGCGTCGCTGAAAGCTGGTCTCCTCCTGGTTCCCAGTCTGGTTCATCAAATCAGACCCCTTTCTCCACACGTGCTCAATAGTGGCTACGGCCCCTTCACACGTTCCCTCCCCCTCCCCATAAGTGGCGTTCCCACTGGCAACAAGAGATAGCATCGCTTCTCTGGGGTGCCTCCCCCGGTACTAAGTTTATCTGTCCTGAGTCATATTCGTAAGTTTCCGTCCCATGGTCAGCCTTCCCCGCAATAAATTTAAAATTTGAATAGAAGGGGCACTTAATTTCCTCAGGAACAGCTACAAAAATATTCTGGGGTGCTGGGCATAAAACATGCGCTAGAACAAGGTTCTTGGGGTACTTGATTGTCAAAAACACAAGTGTCCTCCTGTCCTATACTAACTAGTCTTTTGATGACTTACGTTAAAGGATGTGGCAAATGCTTAAAAGTATGGTTCGTTTTTTCCAAAAATAGCAGAAGAATTCGGGGGTAGGTGAATTGTGGGTGAAGCCACTGACACTTGGAACTAAGGGCTAGGACTATTAAAATGAGAAGGCCCAGTGGGCTTGAGGAGGTCGGCAAGAGTCTCCAAGATGGCTTTTTTGATATGGAGGAGAGACGTCAAATTAGACTTCACCTCTCTAAAATAGAGTAAGGTATTAAGCATATTCTTAAACGCCAAAAACAAGGCAATGATAGAGTCATCCATTAAAAGATGTTTTCCTGAGACCAACTTATTATCCTTGAGGTAAATTTGTTTGATGAACTCATTGAGTGTCTCTCCCCAATTATGTCTATTCTCATGAAGGTTTGTTTTTGTTTAGCTAAAGTTAGGTCGCTCCAAAATATCCAAAGCAAAAAGTCTTGACTTCTTTCCAAGTTTAGCATTGCATTATATGAGGTACTATAATGTCTTGAGTCATGCAACTGAGACAGTCAGTTAGTGTTTATTATAATTTTGGTAATATATTTGAGATATGCCATAGTAGTTTCACAGCGTTGAGCCCACTGAGCAACAGATGAACGATATGAAGATCTTTAGTCTGTCAGTTAAACTTAATAACCTTTAAGGTAAAAGGAGGCAATCACCTCAACAACACTACTTTTTTGTATAAAATATAAGCAGCTGACATTTTCTGCTTGCATTTCCTTATTTTTCTCTTCACTCTTCTTCCCTCTTCCTCTCAAAACATATCCACTTCTAGTCATCTACTCTCACTTATATCTTTGTTGCTTGGGCTAATTCCGACCCTTCTGCTTAGCTATTAATCATTTGGTGGAAATTGTCTGGTTTCGCCCAATCATTGAGGCTCCAGCAGAACTTATTTTAATTTTAATTTATTGCGAGGAAGGCCGACCATGGGATGGACACTTCTGGATTTGACCCAAAAGAAACAAAACTTAGAACAGGGAAGGCACCCCAGAGAAGCGATGCTATCTCTTGTTGCCAGCGGGAACGCCACTATGGGGAGGGGAGGGAACGTGTGAGGAGGCCGTAGCCACAATTGAATCCGTGTGGAAGAAAGGGTCTGATTTGATGAACCAAACTGGGAACCAGGAGGAGACCAGCTGTCAGCGACGCAGTGGGAGGTATCCAAACATCCACGCTTGAAAGTGATCCACCAAATGAGACCGGAATCTGTGGACAGCTTCTGGGAGGGTGGGGGTGGATCCAGCGATGGCATCCAAGACAATCGTGTGGATAGTCCACATGGCGATTGCAACCACCAGAGCACGGAGGGAGGGTGGGAGGGGGAGGCCATTGATGAAGCAAATATATCTCTTAACAGACTGAAGGGATGTGTTTGATCCTGGCCTAGCAGACGTTGGACTTCGCGCCATATCACTTTAGAGGTGGGGCACTTCTCCAGGCGGTGGAACAGAGTTCCATACTGGCCACACACGACGCAGGATGAGTGTAAAGCATTAGAGCGCTCAGCTGTACAATACACCCGCTCAGGCAGTGCCACACATGGGAGCGGACTTGAGGCTGCAACAGAGGATGGTGTGCATATTTCCAAATAGTCTTCTGAGTCTCAATGGAATAAGGGATGTCCATCATGTCCAGGTAGTCCACCCTGGATAGTACATGGGGCCGTGTGGGGATCACGCCATCTTGGATGGGTAGCCCCTGTACCTCTTGTGTGAACTGAGGAGAGGGGCGGCCTCTCTGGGCTGTATGTCCGCTAATACAAATTTTCCACTCAGCACTCCGCATGGAGAGGAGGATTCGTCTGTAGTGAGTTTTAGTCCCGTGAGGACCTGAGGCCATTGGGTGTGAAGCCAGGTATTTCATCAAGGAGTGAGGGTTCGATGGATTGTTAAGGCCCAAGGCGAGGGAGAAGTTGAAGCAGGCTGCGCGGGACCAGTGTTGATATTGGAGCGTAGGGGCGGTGACAGCCGCAATCCAGGTGCCCAGGATCTTGGCAGCATGGGCTTTGAAGTCAAGCAGGCCCATGCCACCATGATGATGAGGGTTAAACATGACCTCAAGCCGTCTTGGTGGTGGGCGGCCTGACCAAAGCCATCCTTGCAGAATGGCATACAAGGATTTGAAAAAGCCTGGGGAGAAGGGGATACGTGGGCTCCAAACCAGACTTTGGAGAGGAGCATAAAGTTGGCTTAAACAACCCTGCCAGTAAGGGAAGTAGGGTGGGCTCTGAGAGAGGCGGTGCACTTCATCACTTTGTCTAGAATACGACTTTCCATTACTGCTGATGCGTACCCTCCTGCCTCCACCCACACGCCCAGATGGCGGACTGGCTCTATGGTAGGGCGTGGCACGAAGGGGAGCACTAGTGGGGCGGTGTGGGGTGTGCTGGGAGGGCGAGCACCTGTGCGAGCAGATGGGCCAGGCTGCGCACTGGTTTCTGGGGCCCAGCATGCTTGATACCGACCAAGGAGGATGATTTTTAGTTTTCGAAGCGTTCAGTGCAGCATTACTTACCTGGGAATACTTCTGGATGAGAGCTTCAAGCGTGCGTGCATCTTGATTATTAGACACCCCAACCACACAGTCATCTGCAAACGCCATCATCTTGACTGGGGCTTGGCCTGGCACCTGGACCCCAGTGAGTTGGGCATTCACGTTTTGAAGTAGTGGGTCAAGGCTGAAGTTGTATAAGATTGGGCTAAGTGGGTCCCCTTGTCGTAAGCCCCTTTGAGGGCGGACTAGTTCCGTTTGGAAGCCTGGGCCACGTACTGCCATTGTTGCAGATTCTATAAGTATCATCACCCAGTTGATGAAGCAAGGGGGTAAGCGAAATTGATGGAGGCAGGCCCTGAGGTATTCCCAGTTTACTCTATCATAGGCCTTCTGTTGGTCCAAGAATACAAGTGCCCCAGAGGCTGTGGACTGGCATGCGTTAGCCACAGAGTGCATGTTGTCCCAAATCGATCTTCTGGGTATGAAACCAAATTGTTCTGGGGAGATGGTGGCAGATACTACAATCCCTAAACGGTTAGCCATGATTTTAGTTAAAAAATTTATATCCGTGTTAGTTAAAGAAATGGGGCGCCAGTTGGCTAATTCTAGCTTGTCCCCTTTCTTGAAGATTTTGACAGTGAAGGTCTCTTGTCCTCCTGGTAGGAGGCGCGTTTCCAGAAGGCTCTGGTTAAGTGAGGCAAGCAGCAGTGGGGATATATATTTGAAGTACTTTTTATAGAATTCATATGGAATGCCATCTGGGCCTGGGCATTTACAATTTGGTGCACCGCAGATGGCTGTCCATAGTTCATTTGGAGTAATCAAATTCATTATTTCCGGGTATCAGGAAATTGTGCAGATGTGGGTTCAGTCAAAAATTCCGCCACTTCAGCCAGCTGAATTGGATCAGATCGGTATAACTCAGAGTAATACTTTTTTATTTTGATTGCCACTTTGGCTGGTGTATCCGTGACAGAATCATCCAATCTTCGCACCTGTGTACAGGCCACACTCTGGCGTGGTGCAAAATTTTTTAAAAAAATATGCGGTGCACTTGTCGCCCTCTGTAATGCGTTTGGCCCTGTACTGAACACAAACCCAATTTTTGTGTTGCCTTTCAAGAGCGTTGAGGTGGGCGGCTGCTTACGCCCACTTCCAGCCCCATGCAAGGCTGTAGCCTGTAGCTGGGATGTTGGACTCCAGGTGTGCCAACTCTGCCAGAGCGCGCGAAATGATGGCCGATGTGGCTTGTGAGCATCGGGAGGAGAGGTGGTGAGAGTGGCGGATGGTATCCTCTTTGAAGGTTGACCATGTAGAGATGGGGTCCACGAAAAACGGTGTAACAAA
Organism: Massospora cicadina; assembly: GCA_022478985.1. NCBI lineage: Eukaryota > Fungi > Entomophthoromycota > Entomophthoromycetes > Entomophthorales > Entomophthoraceae > Massospora > Massospora cicadina. The sequence continues at coordinate 39,901 of JAKSZP010000135.1, forward strand.
CTCTTTTACCAAAGTTGCTGATTCTACTCAAGTGGAAAATCCTGGAGATGTAAGTTTGGGAGGGCAGAGTTTACACCAATGTGGGGCCTTAGCCACTGTAACAGGTAGGTGGTAGGTTATTGAGACCAGTGGTGGTCTGAGAATTCAATTTCTGGTGTATTGAAGTGGGAAATGTGGGGTTGGAATTTCTCTGGCATAAGGATAAGGTTGATGCGGGTCATGGACCTTAATTGGCCGTTGTGGATGTGGGGGCGCGTCATGTTTTTGAACAGCTGGGCTTGCCACAGCAGCTCATCCATTAACCCAAGGGTGGCCTTTAGAACGCGAAGATCTACATGACCCTGGGGGCGTGGAAGGAGGAAGGCAACGGTCCGTGGGTGTGTTTAGCCAACAGTTCATATTGCCAACTATGAAAGGGTCTGGGGGTAGCGGAAGGGATTTGACCAACAAGAAAAATTCCCAATGCTCTTGTGCACAGGTTGGGGCATAGCTGTTGATGATAGCATGCGCCACGTCAGCCCATGAGAAAGCGACAATGAGGACTCAGCCATTGAGGAAGGATTCTGACAATAAAAATTTGAAAAAATTGTTTTTCTGAACTAGCACCCCACAGTGCTCTGACCAAATAGGATAGGGCTGGGAGGAGCATGGTTTTCCAGGCATCCTTGGAACCTCGCGGAAAGAGGGACTCCTGAATGGCCAAGATATCCACAGGTAAATTTTTTTGTAAAAAACTCAGTTTCCTACCCTGGGATGGTGAGGCCTTAAGTCTGGTGATATTCAACATCCCTAAAGTGAAGGTTTCCCCCATCACACCTTAGTGTGTGAGGATGGGCACCCGGGCCCACTAGCCTCCTCTAGATCCCCACAAGCCTTCATGGCAGCATGGGTGTTTGCAGCAACACTATTGGTAGTTTTGTTAATTTTAGCAGAAAGGTTCGCGTTGGCTTTTGCCTTTGCTTTTTGTTTCCCCAACGTCGAACAAATTTTTTGTGGTGTGGATGAGTTTGGTGCACCTACGATTAAGTCAAAAAAAAATTTTCTAGGTAGGTTGGACCCTAAGTTGGTTTCAACCAGAGCTTGGTTGCAAAGATTGGGTCAGGTCGAGTCACCCATCAGATCTTCAGATTGGGTGGCCCAATCGGTATGGGCTTCCCAATCTGTTTGGTTGAGGGATTCCCAAGTTGCTTCCACTACAAAGGTTTTGATGTACTCCTGGCATTGGGAGTGTGGGATAGCGGTGGTGACTTTGGCCGCTTCCTTGGCCGCGGCCCTGTGGGCCTGCTTGGCCTTCTTACGCTCTTACAGGGAAATAGGTTTTACCAGTAGGTAGCAGCCTTGTTCTCCCCATGGGAAAGCCTCTTTGGTGCTTGTGGTTGGTTCGTAGTGCGCCTCTCCGCTGGCCTTGGCCACTGAGGGGTGTTCTTGGAATGTGATGCTCTCCTTGGTGGGGCATGCATGTGCCTTATGCCCAAACGCACCACAGTGGGTGCAGATGGGGGGCGCTGTCCACAGTTACCCGGAAAGAGTGGGTGGTATGCCCTTCAATATTGATATATGTGGAGTGCGGTATCTGGGTTAGGTCCTTTATGATCTCCTCAGTTGGGGTCAGAACTGCGATGGCTTTGCTGGTGCACAGGTGTGGCATCAGCATGAAGCGTTGCATTTTGAAAGATTGTATTTCACCATACACAGTGAGACCATCTTTCAGGTGTTGCTCCAAAATGGGCATTTTACTGTAGTAGGCAAAAAGTCAAATGTGAGAAAAATTTGGTTGGATTTTGTCCATCTGGTGCATTTGGTTTCGACGACCTGTAGCCCTTTGGGGAGGTCAATCAATACGCGCACCACAGCAGCTTCATCTGCTGCCTCCTTGTTTTTGAAACCAAAGTCCAGCCAACCACGTGACATGAAGTGAGGTGCGACGTACACTGCGGTTGGGAAAAAAGTGTGCACATCCCACAAAATTTTTCCCATAAAGCTGTTTGTTGGTTGTCCAGAAACACATGGACTCCGTATTCCACCAACGAGAGTGGTTGGGAGTGTGGCGTGTTGATGTACTGGTTGCATCGCACTTGCCAAGTGAGGATTTCTGGGGAAATAGTGACCACCAGTTTTTTATTTTTTCTATACTGGCAGTTTCTCTGGGGCATTTTTGAACGTTTGAGGCCGCGGGCCTACCACCTGCTCCTCTTACCTTACTTGCCTAACTGCTCCCTGACATGGTCGGAGACTAATCTCCTCTGTGAGATTATCAAACTAGAATCATACTTGAATTGAATAAATTGCAAAAGTGATTGCAATGAGAGAGAAAAGTTTCCAACAGAACTTACTTTAATCACCAAATTAACTACACCAGGTTCAAATCCCTCCAGCAATTAAGATACAATCCAGCTAATTAAATTAGGACATATTGGTCAGTTATACCAATTTTTTAACAGTGTTTAAGCTGTTGGTTGTCAGTGGCTTCTTCCATAGCACTTTCATAACAAAATTGAAATAGAAAATGCTACTTTTTACTGGGATGTACTTCCTTTAATGACGATTTGAATGTATCGCTGTGGGGTTGAAGGCTAATGCTGTGAGCTGAGACTGCGGGAGCATTTTCACCTAAAGAGGAACAACTATTTCTGGAAGACTCGTGATGGTGGAGAGAGTCCACCTGACTATTTGATTCATTGATATCTTTAAATATTGAGTCTACCCAATCATGGGTGGCACAATGGGCTGATTCTGTGGTAATGAGCAGAATTAACAGCTGAATTTCAATTTTTAGCTCAGTAGTCACATCTTGAAGTTCAAGTTGGTGTTTCTCAATGGCGAGAATTTTTTGCTCCAACCCATATATCACAGTGGGTAAATTTGCCAAGAGTGTACGGCGTTTCTGATACAAAGAGGGATCTGACGCTGAATTGTTATTGTTCATTGTAATAATGGTTTCACCGTGAACTCGGTGTATACCTGGCAGGAAGCAACTTTTCTAAGGACAAAGGGGTTGATTAACATGTCCTTTATATTTTAAAGGCGAGGATACCCAAAGTTCGTGTATGCTAGATTATGAATTTCACTCTCATAATCTGGAAAGTCTTCATTCCTGATAAAATTCCTTTAATGGTAGATCCTAACTATGTTTTTATCCCTAAATGAATAGAGGTCGGCCAAATTATTTAAAATGACAGAACTCAATCTTTATTTTCTTAGAACCATTATTATATAGGATATCAAGAAAATTATTAGTAAATCTCCAATTGTTCTGAGCAAAGAACTATGCTCATTACCAATTGAGGATTATGAAGCATGTTGGTCGCCTCGGTCAAAAAGGATTCAATCGCCTCATAGATAAGGTTTAAACCCCAATATTAGGGGGTTTTGGGGGAGTAATATTTGATGAAATATGTTGGGGTCAATCCTCAATATTGAAAAAGCCTTGAATTTAATCAGGGATGATCCTCAATAGTAGAAGGATGTAAACTTAGTCAGTAATGATCCTGAATATAGTTTTATCTGTAACATCAGATTATGTTTGATTCCCTTAATCTGACACACATAATCTTGGATTTGGGTAGGAATCCCAACACTGTGCTTAAAAATCATTGGTTACATCAGCCTTTCTCAGAGTTTGAGCTTCCAAGTAAAGACTTTCCTGATTAAGTTTTATTGCTGTTTCATCATTTTCAAAAGTGATATTAAGTAATACATTCTTAAGGGTAGTCATCCGTTCTGGCCCCCCAAACTTATTATTGATAAGGTCCTTGGTGCTGTAGTAGGTAACACCAATTTTTTGAAACTTAGGAATCACCAACTCTTGGTTTTCTATGTCCATCAAGTTCATTATGGTCACCAACTTAGCCTTATTGGACGCCCCAGACATGCTGGTCTCAAAGAGACAAATAATCTGTGTACATCGGCTTTTTAGTCAAGATTCAGTAAGTTGATAGGGTTTACCTGAACTGGATCTTCATGCTGATAAGGCCAAAGGCCTTGGGTTGCTCCTAATTAGCTTCTAAATTGGCAGAATGATGTAGACATAAGTTGGCCTAGAGCCCCCAGAGCGGCCCAAAATAGAAACTCCTACAATATTTGGTATGAAAGTACCAGTGGGGTGGCGCGCTGGATGTACATGTATTTCACATTTATCTGAATAAGATTGCTCAGGAGGAAAGTCACCAGTATATCTAGATGAGATGACGCCCCACGCCTATAGCGGAGGTAAGAACCATAGGCAATTCCTGCTTTCTGATGCATCATCACCTTAAAATATTAACTTTCAGTGGAAAAGGTCCAGATTTGCTTTTGACCATATTAGCAGCCTGAGCACACAATTGACTATTAAAATAGTCCCACAAGTAACAACACGACGGTGTTCCACCTGTAACAAAATTTCCATACAATCAAATTTTTTTGGGCAGTGGCCGGAAATTCCGCTTTCCTGTCAATATTTTCATTAACTAGGGGCCTAACCTTCTGGCCCTGAGTTTTTACTCCAAGTTCTAACGCCTTCAGGATTTGGTACATATTTGTATTATAATGAGCAGCTCCATTCATATCTGCATACAAGCTTTTGAGGTGACGTTCATATGCTTCTATATTTTTAGTTAATTATCTCACTTGACAGTTGTGGCAAAGCATATTGTCTAAAGGTTGGCTAACGTGAGCTTTAAAAGCTGCTTGTGCTTGTTGAATATCCTCAGACTGGGTTTCTAGAGCTGATAAGGCGACCTCTTCAACTTTAATCTGTACTACTTCTCCTGGAGGTTACCCCACAAAGAAAACTGAATCTATACTTAATTAATATAAACTATATAAACTAATGTGAGCCCATTTAGTGAGCACCACAATGTTGAAATAGGCGCTTAGGCGTCAGATTTAGAAGGAACAGGTTTTTATACTCATATGAATAGGGTACAGTATTAGGAAAGCAATCTTGGAATATTTTCAAGAACAAGTTTCAGCAAAAGGCATCTTTATTATAAAGTAAAAAACAAATTGTAGCATCAAGTACTTCTAAAGGTTCACCTGCTCTCCAGGATATCTTCTTCAGCAGTTTTTTCTAGCAACATAGGAGAAAGTCCTTACATAAAATTTAGCCCAAATGTGTCCCTCTACTAGCGTTCCTATTATAACATTTTAAAGTATGCTAAGTAGCACCCAAAAGTAATAGATTAGTGAACTAATAATCCAAATTAGGCTAATTGAGTGAATTCCTACGCTCAGCAGATTTCCAATGCAGTCATGATCAACCAATTGCTTATAGGTTCTGGCGGAATGCTACTGTTAAAACCTGTCACTTTGGTGCTTGTAGGTGCTTTTGGCCCAGGATTTTAAAAATGCACCAGATTCTAGAGTAATAAAACTCTCAACAACTGTTTAAGACTTTGGGGGGACAATAAAAATATATGTAATTTTGAAAGTTATAAATAAGGAAAAAAACTATCACTTTAGTTCAGCAAAAAAGCGATCATTTACCAAAATAGCGCTTCCCAATAATTATGGTACTCAGAGAATAATAGTGATATGCAGGAAAAGTCATGATAAGCAGAGGGGACCTCAATTTGGTTAAATGTCAATTTAACCTATCATAAATTATAAAAATCTTCTCACTTTGATAGGGCTTAACTTTTGGGGTTAGGTCATCAGCTTGTATGAAAAAATCATTGGTAATAATATAATATTTGATCCAATCAGCCAGTTTGATAAATATTCTTCGTCTCAGCCAATTACCAGATGTTTTAAGGGTTGATTAGTGGGTAAAATATTTTCACCCCTCCCCCAGAACCCCCTTCAGGTCTATAAAAAAGTGGTTTCTCTTAAGGGAGAGCACTAAATTCAAGTTAGTGCAGGGGCAAACTTCCTCGTCAGTTGACCTATTTTCCATGGGTTTAAGATAAACTCATTAGTCAATCTAAGCTATTCAGATGAAGGCTAGGAGTAAAATTATTACTCTGATTTATATGATTCCATCAAAAGTCAGATTAAAGATAATTGAAAAATTATTATCCAACACTAGGACATTCTTCTTAACTAGTTGAATGTCCATTTGACTAAAATAACCCTTCAATAACGTTGGGGGAGAGTATAGGCATAAAATCGTCCATTTACTATGTTGATAGTGATGCCAGAGGCAAGAGATTTAATATAATACTCATCACCCTGCTTGTAAGCAACCACAAAAAGACCGTCCCAAAATGGACCCAAGCTTCTTAATTCTGGAGGTGATGTGATTGTGATTGTATAAAACCAAATTTAATATAATAAAAAAGGGTAAAGATTGTCTATGCTCATTAGCTACTAGACCTTCTTTAGTGACTGTTTTTTCTAGATTGGCTTTGCATCAGATTGCAGCTAAATGATGCGTTGGGTTAATTTTTATGGCATTGTCAGGATCATCAATCCTAGCAGAAAAGATGTCTTTAGCTACGAGAACAGGTAGCCCAAGTTCCTAACCATTTAAGACTTGGAAAGGAGACATCTTGAGGATTTGGTGCTAACTAATATGATATGCAATAATCACATATGGCAAAAATTCCCTAGAGTAGAGGGTCTAAGATGGCCATTTTTTTATATAGAAACCAAAGTTCCATTTGCTCTATCTACAGGACCATTCATATTAGGGCTGTATGAGGCTAAAAAAGGGTTGTTGTGCTCCCATGGAGGAGCCAGAATCTTGTCCTCTCTGGTGGTAAAATATTTCCTTTTTTATAAAGTAGGACCTGGAGGCAATCATGACGGGTAAAAATACTGATCCAAGAAGGTTGCAGTGGCTTTAGCAGTTTAAGCGAGAATAGCAACAGCTTCAACCAATTTGAAGAATTGATAATTCCTACTAGTATGTATCATTTCCCACTTTTAGTCAAAAGTAGGGGACCTACCACAAAATGCTTATCATTTGAATGACTGTTGAGGTTTATTAGGGTGTTTTTTGATACTTGGAAATGAAACTGATTATTTTTACTAGTTAGGCAGGCATCCAATACTTCAATAATGGATTCCATGATTCCCTCCCATTAGCACCATTCTTATATCCACTTATGAGCTCTCCGCACTCTGCCATGTCCCAGGGTAGAGTGGGCCTCCATGATTTCAGGTACTCGTTCCAAAGGTCAAAGATAGGGCAACCAATTGTCCTCTACCTTTTTATATATTTTTCCACTCTCCACTTTAAGTGTTGCAGGAGTGTCAAATTAGCATTTCCTTTATAGGTTAATCCTCATTATCACAAGCATTTGTGTCATTAGAAGATCATGTAATCTCTAAGATTCTTATCATATAAGTGAAGGACAGAAACCAAGTCAACCCATCAACATTCATATGGTGAGTTCCAGCTCAGTCTTTGTCAACTTAAAGATGATGAGCAAGCCTAAATTTCTGCTCCCAAATTGATCCTTAACAGATCTACTGCTGAACCAGCATGACAGGAAACTTATCCTGAAGGCACAAAACTAGATTTAATAAGGAAGCATCATGCATACGAGATTTGATGAATCATTTTCAAGGAATCTCATCACCACTTCCCAATTCACAAGAGGCGATGCCACAATTCTTAGTCACAAGGACAACACATTACAAATTAGGTCCTATCCAGGAGGTTAATCCAGAAAGCAGTAAAAAGATCCTGATCTCACGGGGCCACAAAGGTCCCTGAAGCACCATGTTCCCACATGCCATATAGTTGTTAAAGCTTTCTAACACAAAAAAATAGTCTATATTCCCTCCATCATTCTGTTGCTTGACCTCCCCGCTAAATTTCAGCTTCAAGCCACTTTCAAACTTCATTGACATTCAAAAAGAACTGTTACACTGAGAGAAGTGGTGCTCAGTATAGGGGACTCCAAGATGTTCTAAGTAAAAACATCAATCACACCTAATAAAGAATACTAGCATCACAAAGATCAATCTGCTATTGATCATGAAGCGTTTCGCAATGGATTGGTACATTGGAGTATGAAATGCCACTGACACAGCCTTAGAATATAGAATTTCAGGCCACGTTTTAGTTATCCCTGCCCTCAGTTGACAAAAATCATTATTATCTTCAGTGCAAAAACCTTAACAATATTGTCCAACAGTTAATAAATGGCAACTAATCTATAGGTTCCTGCTCCAGCCGCTCCTGCACCTCTTCTGTTCCCTATAACATGAGGGACCTTTATACCTCGACCCAGCTACCAGCAGGTGAACTTACCCTGGGATCCAAACACTACCTTTGAAAGTTTGTCAACCGGTTAAACTCACCACCTCCAATTAGTTGAGTTGCACCATCATGAAGTCTTCTGATAACTGGGACTCACCCAAACCTTACACTCTTATGTCATCAATTTTTACAATGCAGCCTCCTCCTTTGTCCATGACAACCACAAGGCCATTATAGATAGTTGACAATCAATCAATGAAGCATGAGGCCAAATTGCGGTGTTAGATAGCAAGATCTCTGACTACCTCAAAGTCAATCTGCATCATAATATCCGACTCCCTGAGGCTTCTTGGAATTAGCGCCTCCACCAATTTGAAGTTCTGGTAAGGACCCTGTAACTAACTATTGAGAGCTTCCTCATAAGACTACACCTCCTGGAGTGAAGGATCTTAAGGGCCTAAGAGGATTAAAAGTCCCAAAAATCTTGAGGGACCTGAAGGACCCCGTGGACCTCAAGGCCCTCAGGCCCCACTGTACCTACCCCTGGAGACCCTGATAACCCTTGGCGAAAGGATGTGTTAGCATCTCTGGTCGCATTATGCAATCAAATTCAGATTTTAGCTCAGGGTTGCAAACTCTGAGTAGATGTGTCCCCTTCGACCCTAGGGTCTCCATTGAGGCATTGTTGGACGAAATAGACAACTTTCGATCCTTCACTAAGCTTATTAATAGCTTTATCTCTCAGCTCAAAGAAACTTTTTGAAGGTTTTAAACCCATTTGACCACTCTCAGTATTCATCTTCTCCTTCATGGCACTGATATAAATCCCTAAAAGAGCAGGTCACGCATAAGGCTACCATTTTATCCCTCAACTAAAACTTGGGCAATATCCAAGAGGACATTAAGGGCCTAAGATGACAATTGGACCAGCAGGTCCTCCATGACTATGCGGAGACCAAGATATCTGAGCCTGCACCCATCCTTAGCATTAAAACCCTCTCCACTTCTATTGTAACTAACTTTAAGCCTAGTATAAATGTAGGTTCATTTCTGGCCAGGAAAGCATCACCTCCTTCCTGGATGCATATGAGAGTTCCATGGAGGAAGGCAAAGACTGCCAGAAAGTGAAGGATATCCATCCCTGCATCAATAGCACTGCTCAGGAGATCATGAATCCACATTTGAAAGAGTGTAACGCCTGTGTCAAGCCCATATTTCCTTGTTCCAAGAATTTGGAAGAAATCGAACTATGGTCAACTAAAAACAAGAATTTATGGGTATCCTTATGAATAAAAATGATAGCTTCATGGAGTTCGCCAGCTTTTTCTATGCCCAAGCGCAACCTTTTGTTACAACTAATCAAAATACCTTGGACGACACAATCATTGCTATCATCTCCATGTTAATTCCTGACCAGAGGTTTAGAAACAAATGATTGGACAAAAAAACAGTTTTACAAGCATCTGAGAAATCAAGGAAGAGATCAACGAGATACCTGAGTCAACCTTGCATTCCAAGCCTACCACTTTAGGTCCCTTAACCGTCCTCAAGTTCATGTTGTTGAGAATCAAAAAATTCTTGACCTTGATGCATCTACTGCAATGGTTTCAGACACAACGCCAAGACCTGCTGGAAACGACTTGCTGAGGATGCAGGAAAAGGGCCTTCAGCATGAAAGATGAGACGCTCCATGCTGACATTTCTACCATGCCTTAGGAATCCTCCATAACCTCAAACGATACTATCTATTATACCTGAAGAAGTTTAGTTCCCATTTATAATAAAGAAATTGATACGCTTAATCTTCTTCCAATGACTCTCCCATGTTTCTCACGCTACCTCCCCAGTTTGGAAGTCTGCTTACCCACGTCGCAGTTCAAGCTCATAAGATTCTGGTCCTCTCCATTGTTGAAATCTCTTCCTATGAACGTTATATTGTCCAAGTTGATGAAATGCATCAAGATCGCTCTAGACTTACCGCACTATATGGAGTATGACATGGCTGGGCTGCAATGTAACCAATCTATAGGGACCTATTCTTCCCTGCCTATTAGATTTGGGAAGCTCTCTGTAAATACCCCACCATCTCACTGGATAACCCTAGCTTATGACCTACTTCTTGGAACTCCGTTCCTTCAAGACTACTCAGCAGCAGTCCATTATGATGACGGATTAATATCCCTATTAAAGTATCAGGTCCCCCTAATCTTTAGAACTTTCGCGACTCTAAGATGGAGTTCAAGGTCCAAGACTGCCTACTGGAGAATAAGGCCAAAAAATTCAGTAAAAATATCATGTAAGGGGTTCTCCGGTCCAATTTTCCCACTGCTGTTGATGGAGAATAAGGAACGCCTATCTACTTACCTAGGATGACCACTAAACCCTCGAAGTCCTAAGTCATTGCTGACACCTGGGTCCATGTTAACATCCCCTCTAGATACCTGTTGGAGATCGGAGGCCTAGACACCCATCCTTCAAGGAGGTGCTAACCTGCTCAGGAATTTTAGATCCAGATTATGCTAGATCTATATTAGTGTTGTTACTTTTCTTTCTCTCGTTGCAAACACTTTTGCAACCCATTCAATTCAAGACTAAATCTAGTTTGATAATCTCATAGAGGGGATTAGTCTGCGCCCATGTCTGGGAGCAGTTGGGAAAGCAAGGCAAGAGGAGCAGGCGGAAGGCCCGCGGCCTCTAACGTTCAAAAACGCCCTGGAGAATCCAGCAGAATAGAAAAAAATCTAAAAAAACTGGCGGTCACAATTTCCCCAGAGATACTCGCGTGGCAAGCACGATGCAACCAGTACAACAATACGCCACATTCCCAGCCACTTTCGTCGGTGGAATTTGGAGTCCATGTGTATCTGGACATCCAAAAAACGGCCCTATGGGAAAAATTTTGTGAAGATGTACACAAAATTTTCCTGACCACGGTGTACGTTGCACCTCACTCCATGTCGCGCGGTTGGCTGGACCTAGGTTTTGAAAGCAAATTAGCAGCAGACGAGGCTGCAGTGGTGCACGTAGTGGTTGACCTCCCCAAAGGGCAATGGGTCATCAAAACTAAACGTACCAGATGGACAAAATCAAACCAAATTTTCCTCACGTTTGATTTTTTGCCTACTACGGTAAAACGTGACATTTTGGAGCAACACCTGAAAGATGGTCTCACCATATACGGCGAAATACAAATTTTTCAAAATGCAACATTTCACGCTGATGCCACACCTGTGCACCGGCAAAGACATCGCAGTTCTGACCCCAACTGAGGAGATTGCGAAGGACCTAACCCAGATCCCACACTCCACCTTTATTGACATCGCAGGGCACACCACCCACCCATTCCAGGTAACCGTGGACAGCGCGCCCCCATTTGCACCCACTGTGATGCGTTCGGCCATAAGGCACGCGTGCCCCATTAAAGAGGGCATTACATTCCAAGAGCACCCCTCGGCGGCCATGGGCAGTGGAGAGGCGCACTACAAACCAACCGCAAGCACCAAAGAGGCTTTCCCGTGGGAAGCACAAGGCTGCTACCTATTAGTAAAGCCCATCTCCCCGCAGGAGCGGAAGAAGGCTAAGCAGGCCCATAGGACTGCGGCCAAGGGAAGCGGCAAGGTCACCACCACCATCCCACACTCACAACGCCAGGAGGACATGGAGACCTTCGCAGTGGAAGCAACTCAGGAATCCATCACACAATCAGATTGGGAGGCCCAAGCTGAATGGGCCACTCAATCTGAGGATCTGATGGGAGATTCGATCTCACCCAATTGCTGCACCCAAGCCCCGGTTGAAACTGACTTGGGACCTATCCCAACCGAAAAAAATTTTTTGCCCCACTTGACAGTGCACCGAAACTTATCCGCACCGCAAAAAAATTGTCCAACGTCGGGAAAACAAAAAGCGAAGGCCAAAGCCAACGTGACTCTTTCCACAAAATATTAACAAAAACCCCAATAGCGTTGCTGCTAACATCCGCGCTGCTGTGAAAGCCCGTGGGGACCTGGAAGAGGCTGGTGGGCCAGGGGGCCACCCCCTCGCACCTAAGGTGCGATGGGGGAAACCTTCACTCTAGGAACGCTGAATATCGCCGGACTCAAGGCCTCCCCATCCTGGGCTAGGAAACTGAGTTTTTTACAAAATAATTTACCCGTGGATATCCTGGCCATCCAGGAAACCCACTGTCCATGAGGTTCCGAGGATGCTTGGAAAACAATGCTCCTACCATCCTATCCTTTTGGTCAAAGCACTGTGGGGTGCTAATTTGGAAAAACAATTTTTTCAAATTTACATCTTCAGAAACATTTCTAAATGACCGAGTGCTCATTGTCACCTTCTCATGGGCCAATGTTGCACACACAATTGTCAACATTTACGCCCCAAACGGTGCACAAGAGCGTCAGGAATTTTTCTCATCGGTCAAATCCCTCCCACTACCCCCAATTCTTTCCTAATCGGTGACATGAACTGTTGGCTAACCTCACCAATGGACCGGTGGCCACCCTCACCCCACGCCCCACAGGGTCACATAGAACTACGCATTCTAAAAGCCACCCTTGGGTTAATGGATGCGCTGCCACGACATGCCCCACTGCTCGAAAACATGATGCATCCCCACATCCACAACGGCCAATTAAGGTCCAAGACCCGCATTGACCTTATTCTAGCACCCGCAAAATTCCAACCCCACATCTCTCCCACTTCAAAACAACGACAATGGAATTCTCCAACCACCGACTGGTCTCAATAACATGCCACTTACCTGTCACAGTTGCAAAGGCCCCACATTGGTGCAAAATCCACCCCCCAGAGCTTGCGTCACCAGGATTTTCCACGTGGGTGGAAGAGGCAACTTTGGCAAAATCAGTTTGTTGCACCATTTTGCGCAGACCCCATTTCCACATGGGCAACTTTCAAAAAAGACACCATCCACCATTATTGCCATCTCTCATCCAGACGCTCACGAGCCACATCAGCAGTTATATCGCGCGCTGGCAGAATTGGCTCACTTGGAGTCCAACATTCCAGCCTCAGGATATAGCCCTTCATGGGGCCAGAAGTGGGCGGAGGCAGCAGCCCACCTCAACGCACTTGAAAGGCAACACAAACATCGGGTTTGTGTCCAATACAGGGCCACACGCATCACTAAAGGCAACAAGTGCACCGCATACTTCTTCAAAAAACTTTTTGCACCATGCCAGAGCGTGGCCTGCACACAGGTGCGAAGATCGGATAATTCTATCGTGGACACACTGGCTGAAGTGGCAATTGAAATGCAAAGATATTACTCCAAGTTATATCGAGCCAAAACAATTCAGCCAGCCAAAATGGCAGAATTTCTTTGACAGAGCTCATATCCGCACCATTTTCTGATACCCGGAAATAATGAATTTAATTACTCCGAACAAATTATGGACTACCATTCGCAGTGCGCCAAACCAAAAATACCCAGGCCCAGATGGCATTCCATATGAGTTCTACAAAAAATATTTTAAATACATATCCCCATTGCTGCTAGCCTCACTCAACCAAAGCCTGTTGTTAATGCGCCTCCTACCAGGAGGACATGAGGCTTTTACAGTCACACTCTTTAAGAAAGGGGATAAGCTTTACTTAGCCAACTGGCGCCTCATTTCTCTAACAAACACAGACACCAAAATTTATAACAAAAATCATGGCTAACCGTTTAGGGACTGTAGCATCTGCCACCATCTCTCCAGAACAATTTGGTTTCATCCCCAGAAGGTCGATTTGGGATAACGTGCACTCTGTGGCTAATGTGTGTCAGTCCACAGCCTCTGGGGCACTTGTATTCTTGGACCAACAAAAGGCCTATGATAGAGTAAACTGGGAATACCTTAGGGCCTGCCTCCAACAATTCCGCCTACCTCCCCACTTCATTAACTGGGTGATGCTGCTCACGGAATCTGCAACAATGGCTGTGCGCGGCCCAGGTTCCCAAACGGATGTAGTCCATCCTCAAAGGGGCCTGCGACAAGGGGACCCCCTGAGCCCACTCTTATACAACTTCAGCATTGACCCACTACTGCAAAATGTGAATGCCCAACTCACTGGGGTCCATGTGCCAGGCCAAACCCCAGTCAAGATGATGGCATTTGCAGATGATTGCGTGGTGGGGGTGTCTAATAATAAAGATGCACACGCGGTTGAAGCCCTCATCCAGGAATATTCCCGGGTAAGCAACGCGGCACTGAACGCCTCCAAAACCGAAATCATCCTCCTCGGTCGGTTTCACAAATGCTGGGCCCCAGCAAGTAGTTCCCAACCCAGCCCAGCTGCTCGCCCAAGTCCACGCCTTACTAACTCAAAACACACCGCTCCACTGGTGCTCCCCTTTGTGCCGCGACCTACCATAGGACCGGTACGCCATCTTGGCGTGTGGTTGGAGGCAGGAGGATACGCGTCAGCAGTAATGGAGGGCCATATACTGGACAACGTGACGAAGCGAATCGCCTCTCTCAGAGCCCACCCTACTACCCTCACTGGCAGGGTTGTTCTTGCCAACTCTATGCTCCTATCCAAAGTCTGGTTTGGAGCCCACGCCATCCCCTTCTCCCCAAGCTTCTTCAAATCCCTGTATGCTTTGCTACAAGGTTGGCTTTGGTCAGGCCGCCCTCCACCAGTACGGCTAGAGGTCATGTTTGGCCCTCATCATCATGGTGGAATGGGCCTACTTGACTTCAAAGCCAATGCCGCCAAGATCCTAGGCACCTGGATTGCGGCCGTCACTGCTCCTATACTCCCATCCCAACACTGGTCCCGCGCGGCCCGCTCCAACTTCTCCTGAGCCTTGGACCTCAACAATCCATAAAACCCCCACTCCCTGAATAAATACCTCGCATCACACACATCAGCCACAGGTCCTCACGGGACCAAAACCCACTACAAACGAATCCTACTCTCCATGCGAAGCGCAGAGTAGAGAATTCGTATTAGTGGACATACAACCAAAAACGGCCGCCCCTCTCCTCAGTTCACACAAGAGGTACAGGGGCTACCCATCCATGATGGCGTGATCCCCATTCGACCCCAAGTCATATCCAGGGTGGACTACCTGGACATGATGGACATCCCTTATTCCACTGAGACCCAGAAGACTATCTGGAAATACGCACACCATCCTCTGTTTCAGCCTCAAGTCCGTTCCCATGTGTGGCGCTGCCTGAGGCGGGTGTATCATACAGCTGAGCGCTCTAATGCTTTACACTCATCCTGTGTCGTGTGTGGCCAGTATGGAACGCTGTTTCACCGCCTGGAGAAGTGTCCCACCTCTAAAGTAATATGGCGCGAAGTCCAACGTCTGCTAGGCCAGGATCAAACACATCCCTTCAGTCTGTCAAGAGATATGTTTGCTTCATCAATGGCCTCCCCCTCCCACCCTCCCTTCGTGCTCTGGTGGTTGCAATCGCCATGTGGACTATCCACACGATTGTCTTGGATGCCATCGCCGGATCCATCCCCACCCTCCCTGAAGCTGTCCACAGATTCCGGTCTCATTTGGTGGATCACTTTCAAGCGTGGATGTTTGGATATCTCCCACCATGTCGCCGGCCGCTGGTCTCCTCCTGGTTCCCATTCTGGTTCATCAAATCAGACCCCTTCCTCCACACGTGCTCAATAGGGGCTACGCCCCCTACACACGTTCCCTCCCCCTTCCCATAAGTGGCGTTCCCGCTGGCAACAAGAGATAGCATCGCTTCTCTGGGGTGCCTCACCTGGTACTGAGTTTTGTCTCGTCTGAGTCATATTCGGAAGTGTCCATCCCATGGTCGGTTTTCCCGCAATAAATTTAAAATTTATATTAGTGTTGTTAGCTAACCTACTAACAAACAACAGGTAGTAGGCCAAATAGTAAGGCTACATATGTCCACTTCCTACCAGTGGAGGCTCTCAATGATGTCTATATCTTTGGAGCCTAAGGGGCTTTGGGTTGGAGACGCCTCCATCAGTGGCCCTGGTCGAAACCATTATTATAAAGGATCTCACTGAAGGCCAACAGCGCAAAGTTTGAGAATTAATGGAGAAGTATTCAGATCTATTTTTGGCTTCAACCTATGACTTTGGGAGATTAAACGGAGCCCTACATCATGTGGAGACTGAGAATGCTCCCCCTTCTGTCCCCAACCTTACTGAAAGGGCAAGGTTGAAGAAGCTAGGGTGGCGATGGAGCTCAGACAACTATTCAAAGCCAGACTCATAGAGCCTTCGCGCAGCCCTTAGGTCGCTTATCACCTTATGGTTCAGAAGAAGTATGGAAGTCCACCAGGTGGTTATGAATACCTCTGAATCAACTCCATCACCCAGAAGGACAGTTATCCTCTTCCTTAAATTGATGACTCCCTATGACTGCTCGCTGTATCACAGAACTTTTCTGCAATGGACCTTGTCAGTGGATATTGGCAAGTGGAGCTCACCCTTGAAGATTGAGCCAAGTGCGCACTCAAGGATGTGTAGGACTATTAGAGCCCACATGGATGCCTCAGGTCCTATGTGACGCGCCAGTTATTATCTAACGTGCCATGGATGGGATCTTCGGCGACTTGAAGCTGTCATGTATCCTTGTCTACCTAGACAACATCACTTTCTCCTTGCAAACTTTTAATTAACATGTTAAGCACCTTTGGAAAGTTTTTAATCAGCTCAGGAAGGCTTCTTTAAAGCTTAATCTTTTGAAGTGCTCCTTCAATAAATTGGAGTTGCAGTTTCTGGGGCACTAGGTTTTAAAGGATGGCATTCATCCCACACTAAAAAAAGTCAACGCCATAACAAAGATGCTGCTCTCTCAGAGCCTAGGGAATATTAAGGTATTCCTTGGCATGGTGGGCTATTATCATCAGTTATCCCTTAGTTTGCTGACCTAGCTAAGCCTCTATTTTACCACTGCAAAAGAACGTGCTTTTTGAATAGTGGCCTGAACAAGGACAGGCTTCTAATGCGTTGAGGACCGCTCTATGTACTAAACCCATTTTAGTCCACCCACTTTTGACCAACCCTTTTTGTTGTTCATGGACACAAGAAACGTTGGCGTCAGGGCTATACTAGCCCAGCATGACAAAAATCAGGTCTACCACCCAGTGGCCTATTTTATCAAGACTTTGAGTAAAGCAAAACATAACTAAAGAAATACTAAGAGGGGATGCCTGGCTGTCTTTCTAGCCATCAAACATTTTCATCCTATCTCTATGATACTTACTTTACGTTTGTCACCAATCATTACTCGTTCCAGTGGCTCCAGAAGATGAAGGACCCAGGAGGCCGTTTAGCCAGATGGACCTTATGGCTGCAAGGCTATGATTACACTATTGTTCATTGTGCGGGCACAATCAACCAATATGCTAATGGCCTCTCTAGAATGCTGGTGCTAGCTGCTTTGACCTTGAAGAGGACTAGCTGTACGATCTGATTGGTTAACCTGAGCGATGGGAGTTGGAAATGCCTAAGACCAAGATGTGCTCCAAAAGATGACCAAAGATGCTCAAATAAATATGGGATGCTCAACAAGAGGGCAATAAGAGATGGCTCCCTTATTTCCGCTTTTCTTTCAGAAATGACGTTATCCTATAGAGCCATACTGCTGTTGTACACAGGGTACTTAAGAATACTCACTAATGGTTGAAGTCACAATGTTACTGGGACCAAATTGTAAGCTGAAACCCCAAACTCTTGTGTTTTAATGGTAAAAGGTTCCTTATAGGAAGAAGAAGGGACCTAACGTTCATATGGAGCCCTTGGATCAACTAGGGGACATGGACATGAGTTGATGAACGTTGGGTAATAGCATTGGCCCCAAAATCCCTCAACAGTATCCCTTTGGCTGCTTCTTCCCTTGTTAAAAGGATAAAGGAGATTAGTAGGGAGGTTGAAGGCCAGAAGTCACCAACAGCACATCCATCCTCTACTGGTCTCCACCCTGCCATCCCTCAATTACTTGGAAAGGAAGAAAATTGGCCTCAAAACTTGAGGAAATAATTCCTATGTCAGAAAAACTGGTCCATAACACAGAATCCGAAATCTTGGGTCCAGGAGCAAATTTAAGTCAATAATCTGTTCTAAAAAATTAGTAAATCTTATAAAAAATTGTTGGAATTGACCCTGGCAGAGTCCAATTCTGTCACCCTCTGATCCAAGAAAATCTGATTAAGTTTGGATCAATGAGGGTCCCTCATTCAAATATCAAAATATTACGTTGCTAGAGCTTTTGTGACCTTTTGCATAAGCTGGATGACGACGCCCCAAGCCAGGGCTGAGTACCCATGAGTACATCAGCTGCCATTGTCTAAAAACACATTCACGTCCACCCTTTTCCCCATTTTTTGTATATAATGCAACTGCCTCTGGAAGGGGCAGTTGTCAGTCCATTTTCCCTCTTAAGTTTTAAATAAAGGCTTATCTTTACCCAAACCTTCTCCACGGACTCCGCCTCTCTTTTAATATACTTTCACTTAACCAAGCAAAGCGTGCAGAGATCTGCATTTTAGGGCCAATGGTCATTGTGTGGGCCCACCAAGCCATTAATCTGTTATTCCACCAAATGGTGATCCAGAATGATTAAAGATTTTACCGCAGGCGTGCAACACCAATCCACCACTTCTAAAAGTTTTCAAATCCATTGAACTTTTTTTCCACAATCTGCTTCCCCTTTGGCACCAGGCAGACAAACTACAGGTCCACCTCTCACTTCGCAAAAAAGTCAAAAAATTTAGACTAATTATCCCCACCAATCCGCTGGTGTTTTGGAGCAATTTGGGTGGAATGAGGATATTTCTGCTAATTGCAATTCACCATTCAGAGGCGAGAAAAAGCCATCCTTGCAACCGCAAGGTAGTAACCAGGAACCAGACTATCTAATCCATCTCGCAGGGTGCCAGTCCGGCCCAAACCAATTTATAATATCAATCTGCCATCCTGATGATGTCCTGGACCCCTCAACCTATTATGAAATCCATTAACGGGTGCAAAGAGAAGCCCAAGGACTCGCAACAGTAAAACTAAATCCATTTGATTTAATTCAATTCAGAAACCTAAACAACATTTCTAAAATTTTGAAAAGATTGATTTTCAGAGTTTTTATTATGATGAAACAGTACCAGAAGGCTTGGAAAAAGAGCCCAAAGGTCATCAACTGAAAATCCAAGAGAATTTGGTCGTCCTCCTTGCCTCTCTTACCCTTTAAATATGCCCCAGCGATACCTGCGGTTGCCCCCATTGCAGCCATTTGGTCTGCTTTGGGGGCCTTTGGTATGTTCTCTAACTTTTATTTTCTTCACAAGAATCATAGGGGATTCCTTCTACAAGTAATAAAAATTTCTATGACATTAGCATTCTGGGCTTTCCAATAAGTTGATACACACCCAGATTGTAAGCACAGTCTTACTTTGAGCATCAGGTTCCATGACAAATGGTGGAGACCATCTAAGAGGGCTTGGAGGCGTATATGACTTGCTGATCCTAAGATTAAGCCAATTATCAATATCAACACTCAGTCATCACCTCAATGGGACCCTTCATCGTCATTAGGATCGTTGTAGTAGGCCCTCTTCCAACTTAGTTTCATGATCATAAATATCTTCCTAGTATATGGACCATATGATTAAATGGGTTAAAGCTATTTCAGTCCCCGCTTCTACTGAAAAAGCCATGGCTTTATTCCTTATTTGATGCGTTTACCCAACATGGCTGCCCACAAATTTTATTTTAAAACAATAAAGCTAAATTTTACCTTGCAGGTAGTCGAAGAATTTACTTTGCTTTTTGGCACTAACCAAAGTTTCACCAGCCCTAAAACCCATACACTAACGGGGTGGTGGAACGTGCTAATGGAACCTTTGTCTCTATTTTTATGAAAAATGGCTTCCTATGACACTGCTCGCTGGAGTCACTATTTACCCAGCGCTTTACTTGCTTATAGAATAAGCTACCATAAGGTCATAGAGTCCCCTTTTAGAGCTCTATATGGACATTCTCCCTGACACCCAAGTAGCGTTCAACGCTTACTCTAAACCTCCGCTCCTGAGTTTCTGACCTATTCATGAGCTACTTGGGTGATATCATTGTCTGGCTTCAAGCCTTAGCCATACAAGGCATCATCACCACCACCAAAAGTAAGATATGCCAATTTAATGTTGGTCGACCCTACTTACCCATATTTTAATTAGATAACCTCAATCTCTTACATCACCATCGACCCAGAGGTTGAATTAATAAGCTTGACGCTCTTTGATCTGGACCTTATATGGTCATTCATAAGGTAAACTCAGAGTACTTCATTGCTGACATCAATCAGGGGACAGTAGTGAATCAAGTGCATGGCCAGTTTCTCTGGCCCTATACTCCCCTATGACAGGACTTGAGGGGATTTTTCTGGATTCAAGATGATGAGAAAGCTTTAATCTTGCTCTCAAATTGCGCCTTGACAAATTGACTCTCAAACCATCATGAACGAACCTTGTCATGAGGGAACTGAAACTAGATTCCATCAGGGAAAATCACACATCTGAGAACCAATGGAATCAAATAAAGCAAAACCATCCCAGTTGCTGGATCATGAGAGGCGTTGCCCCCACTGCTGCAGTCATGAAGATGACGCAGTACAAAAGTGCACCATCCAGGCGGTTGATCTGGAAGGCAGTAAAAGATCATGATCTCACAGGGCCACAAAAGTCCCTGATGCCATGACTTTATGACATGATTAAGGGAACTAACTTTAAGGACAAGTCTGTACGTCAGGAGGCCGATAACGTTAAGTTGGCAGGCCTATCTGACCTTAAACATACCCTGGATCAACTCTGGGTACAAGCGGAATATGCCCAGGTTGGTCCTGGGAATGTGTGTGATGCTTGGCCCATCATTACAGCTAGAGCGTTAAAGCGCAACAGCTACGTTCTTTGTTCTAACGGTTTGTTATGGTTACTTGAGGAACAGGGCATTGAAACACAATCCATTTTCAATATGACCAAATCAGATCAAGTACAATTACAATCTATAACTTAACTTTAGTCAATCTCAAGCTATAGAACCCAGGTTGATGGTATCATTTGCCTATTGGTTTGCTTAGGCTTAGCGCCACATCTGCTGATCAATGTCTCACCATCCATTGTTTAATTATGTTTTTAAGACCAAATTTTCTGTTGGTCAACTTTCTAGATAAAATATTCCCTTTAAGTTAATGTTTAAATATGATTTCTTGGGTGAACCTATTTGCAGACCTCTCATAAAGGTCTTTAAAAGTTGGCCAAATATTTTATCCAATTTAACTACAGTATCCAGTGCACCTTTGGGCTGCTCTGGTCCCCTCCAGATTGAGGCATTCAAGCACCATATAATTGATTTCAACTTGGTTATGGATTACCTTTTGGGGCTAACTAGGTTCTGTTGTTTCTTTGTTATTTATTATTATACACTGTGTTGTACGCACTCGCCCTAGGTCTTTTTTGCTCTGGCACCCTCCGTGGTACCCTACTTCCAATCTTGCTAATAGATAGTTCCCTGGTAATGTGACTGTGCATTTCACACCAACTCTCTGGGAACAAGAGAAGTACAGATACTTTCTTGACATTAGTCAACCAACCCTTTTATCTTAAATTTTAAATTTTAAATTTTAAATTTATTGCGGGGAAGGCTGACCATGGGACGGACACTTCCGAATATGACTCAGAAGAGACAAAACTTAGTACCAGGGGAGGCACCCCAGAGAAGCGATGCTATCTCTTGTTGCCAGCGGGAACGCCACTTATGGGAAGGGGGAGGGAACGTGTGTAGGGGACGTAGCCACTATTGAGCACGTGTGGAGGAAGGGGTCTGATTTGATGAACCAGACTGGGAACCAGGAGGAGACCAGCTGTCAGCGACGCGGTGGGAGATATCCAAACATCCACGCTTGAAAGTGATCCACCAAATGAGACCGGAATCTATGGACAGCTTCAGAGAGGGTGGGGATAGTTCCAGCGATGGCATCCAAGACAATCGTGTGGATAATCCACATGGCGATTGCAACCACCAGAGCACGGAGGGAGGGTGGGAGGGGGAGGCCATTGATGAAGCAAACATATCTCTTGACAGACTGAAGGGATGTGTTTGATCCTGGCCTAGCAGACGTTGGACTTCGCGCCATATTAATTTAGAGGTGGGGCACTTCTCCAGGCGGTGGAACAGCGTTCCATACTGGCCACACACGACAAGGATGAGTGTAAAGCGTTAGAGCGCTCAGCTGTATGATACACCCGCCTCAGGCAGTGCCACACATGGGAGCGGACTTAAAGCTGCAACAGAGGATGGTGTGCGTATTTCCAGATAGTCTTTTGGGTCTCAGAGGAATAAGGGATGTCCATCATGTCCAGGTAGTCCACCCTGGATATGACTTGGGGTCGAATGGGGATCACGCCATCATGGATGGGTAGCCCCTGTACCTCTTGTGTGAACTGAGGAGAGGGGCGGCCTCTTCGGGTTGTATGTCCACTAATACAAATTCTCCACTCTGCGCTTCGCATGGAGAGTAGGATTCATTTGTAGTGGGTTTTGGTCCCGTGAGGACCTGTGGCCGATGTGTGTGATGTGAGGTATTTCATCAGGGAGTGGGGATTTGATGGATTGTTGAGGCCCAAGGCTTGGGAGAAGTTGGAGCGGGCCACGCGGGGCCAGTGTTGGGATGGGAGTTTAGGAGCAGTGACGGCCGCGATCCAGGTGCCCAGGATCTTGGCAGCATGGGCTTTGAAGTCAAGTAGGCCCATGCCACCATGATGATGAGGGCCAAACATGACCTCTAGCCGTACTGGTGGAGGGCGGCCTGACCAAAGCCAACCTTGTAGCAAAGCATACAGGGATTTGAAGAAGCTTGGGGAGAAGGACATGGCGGGGGCTCTGAACCAGACTTTGGATAGGAGCATAGAGTTGGCAAGAACAACCCTGCCAGTGAGGGTAGTAGGGTGGGCTCTGAGAGTGGTTCGCTTCATCACGTTGTCCAGTATATGGCACTCCATTACTGCTGACGCATATCCGCCTGCCTTCATCCACACGCCCAGATGGCGCACCAGTCCTATGGTAGGACGTGGCACGAAGGGGAGCACCAGTGGAGCGGTGTGTGTTGAGTTAGTAAGGCGTGGATGTGGGCGAGCAGATGGGCCGAGTTGGGAACTACTTTCTGGGGCCCAGCAGTTCTTAAACCGACCAAGGAGGATGATTTCAGTTTTGGAGGCGTTCAAAGCCGCGTTGCTTACCCGGGAATATTCCTGGATGAGGGCTTCAAGCGCGCGTGCATCTTTGTTATTAGACACCCCCACCACGCAATCATCTGCAAATGCCATCATCTTGACTAGGGTTTGGCCTGGCACATGGACCCCGTGAGTTGGGCATTCACATTTCGCAGTAGTGGGTCAAGGCTGAAGTTGTATAAGAGTGGGCTGAGGGGGTCCCCTTGTCGCAGGCCCCTTTGAGGATGGACTACCCGTTAGGAAACCTGGGCCGCGCACTGCCATTGTTGCAGATTCAATGAGCAGCATCACCTAGTTTATGAAGCGGGGGGGGGGGGGGGGTAGGCGGAATTGATGGAGGCAGGCCCTTAGGTATTCCCAGTTTACTCTATCATAGGCCTTTTGTTGGTCCAAGAATACAAGTGCCCCAGAGGCTGTGGACTGACACACATTAGCCACAGCATGCACGTTATCCCAAATTGACCTTCTGGGGATGAAACCAAATTGTTCTGGGGAGATGGTGGCAGATGCTACAGTCCCTAAACGGTTAGCCATGATTTTGGTTAAAATTTTGGTGTCTGTGTTTGTTAAGAAGTGGGGCGCCAGTTGGCTAAGTCTAGCCTATCCCCTTTCTTTAGAGTGTGACCATAAAGGCCTCATGTGTGTCCTCCTGGTAAAAGGCGCATTTCCAACAGGCTTTGGTTGAGAGTGAAGCTAGCAGCAATGGGGATATATATTTAAAATATTTTTTGTAGAACTCATATGGAATGCCATCTGCCTGGGCATTTTTGGTTTGGCACACCGCGAATGGTAGTCCATAATTCGTTTGGAGTAATTAAATTCATTATTTCCAGGTATCAGAAAATGGTGCTGATATGAGCTCAGTCAAGAAATTCCGCCATTTCAGCCAGCTGAATTGGTTTGGCTCGGTATAACTCGGAGTAATATCTTTGCATTTCGATTGTCACTTCGGCTGGTGTGTCCACAATAGAATTATCCGATCTTCACACCTATGTGCAGGCCACGCTCTGGCGTGGTGCAAAATTTTTTTAAAGAAGTATGCGGTGCACTTGTCACCTTTAGCGATGCATGTGGCCCTGTATTGGACACAAACTCAATGTTTGTGTTGCCTTTCAAGTGCGTTGAGGTGGGCGGCTGCCTCCTCCCACTTCTGTGCCCCATGCAGGGCTATATCCTGAGCCTGGAATGTTTGACTCCAAGTGGGCCAATTCCGCCAGCGCACATGATATAACCGCTGATGTGGCTCGTGAGCGTCTGGATGAGAGATGGTGATAGTGGCGGTTGGTGTCTTCTTTGAAAGTTGCCCATGTGGAAATGGGGTCCGCGCAAAACGATGCAACAAACAATTTTGCCAAAGTTGCCTCTTCCACCCATGCGGAAAATCCTGGTGACGCGAGCTCTGGGGGGCGGATTTTGCACCAATGTGGGGCCTTTGCAACTGTGATGGGTAAGTGGTATGTTATTGAGACCAGTTGGTGGTCGGAGAATTCCATTTTTATTGTTTTGAAGTAAGAGATGTGGGGTTGGAAATTCGCCGGCGCTAGAATAAGGCCGATGTGGGTCATGGACCTTAATTGGCTGTTGTGGACGTGGGGACGCGTCATGTTTTCCTGCAGTGGGGCATGTTGTGGCAGCGCATCCATTAACCCAAGGGTGCTTTTAAAACGCATAGTTCTACGTGACCCTGTGGGGTGTGGGGTGAGGGCGGCCACCAGTCCGTTGGTGAGGTTAGCCAACAGTTCATGTCGCCAATTAGGAAAGAATTGGGGGTAGCGGGAGGGATTTTGACTAAAGAGAAAATTCCTGACGCTCATGTGCACTGTTTGGGGCATAAATGATGACAATTGTGTGTGCAACATTGGCCCATGAGAAGGTGACAACGAGCACTCGGCCATTTAGGAATGTTTCTGAAGATGTAAATTTGAAAAATTGTTTTCTGAATTAGCACCCCACAGTGCTTCAACCAAAGGATAGGGATGGGAAAAGCATTGCCACCGGAACCTCGTGGACAGTGGGACTCCTGGATGGCCAGGATATCCACGGGTAAATTGTTTTGTAAAAAACTCCAGTTTTCCTAGCCCAGGATGGGGAGGCCTTGAGTCCGGCGATATTCAGCATCCCTAGAGTGAAGGTTTCCCCATCACACCTTAGGTGTGAGGGTGAGCCCCCCGGGCCCACCAGCCTCTTCCAGGTCCCCACGGCCAGGGGCAGAAGGAGCAGCAATCATGCCATCGGGTTTTTGTTAAATTTCAGGAAAGTATTGCATTTGGCTGGCCTTCTTCTCTTTTGCTTTCCTAACGCGTCGGACGAATCTCGTGTGAGGAAGTTTATAATCTGTCAAGGAAAAAAAAAATTGTTAGGCTAGATAGGTCCCAAGCTGCCTGATTGGGGCTGGGGTGCAGGCGATTGCAGTAGTTTGGAATTCCTTCAGTCAGATCTCAGACGCTGAGGCTTGGCCTCTGGCATGGGTCTCCAATCTGATTGGTGAAGTGACCCTACCGAGCCTGGCCATGGAAAGTCTCTGCGTCCTCCTATGCTGTGAGCGGGAGCGGTGGTGGTGGCCTTGGCTGCTTCTCTGCCGTGGTCCAGTGGCCTGCTTGGCCTTCTTCCGCTCCTGGAGAGTGGGCTTACTCATTAGGTATCAGCCTGCAGGGCTCCCCACGGAAAAGCCTCCCTGAAGCCGCGGCAGTTGTCCACAGTGCGCCTCTCCGCGTGGGCAGGCGGCCACCAAGGGGTGCTCGAATGGGGACGCCTTCTTGATATGGGGCAAGTGCAGCCTTTATGAAGGAATGCATCTGTGTGGGTGCAATGGGGGCGCGCTGTCCACGGTTACCTAGAATGGGTGGTGTGCCCTGCGATGTCAAAACAAAGGTGGAGTGCAGGATCTAGGTAGGGTCCTTCGCAATCTCCTCAGCTGGGGTCAGAACTGCGATGGTTTGCCAGTGCACAGATGTGGCATCAGTGTGAAACGTTGCATTTCAAAAGATTGTATTTCACTGCATATGGTGAGACCATCTTTCAGGTGTTGCTCCAAATGTCACGTTTTACCATAGTAGGCAAAAGTCAAATGAGAAAAATTTTGGTTTGATTTTGTCCATCTGGTGCATTTGGTTTCAACGACCCATTGCTCTTCGGGGAGGTTGACCACTATGCGCGCCGCTGCAGCCTCATCTGCTGCTATTTTGCTTTTGAAACCTAGGTCCAGCCAACCGCATGACATGGGAGGTGCAACGTACACCGCGGTCAGGAAAATTTTGTGTACATCTTCACAAAATTTTTCCCATAGGGCCGTTTTTTGGATGTCCAGAAACATACGGACTCCAAATTCCACCGACGAAAGTGGCTGGGAATGTGGCGTGTTGATGTACTGGTTGCATCATGCTTGCCATGCGAGTATCTCCAGGGAAATTGTGACCGCCAGTTTTTTTAGATTTTTTTTCTATTCCGCCAGATTCTCCGGGGCGTTTTTGAATGTTAGAGGCTGTGGGCCTTCCACCTGCTCCCCTTGCCTTGCTTGCCCAACTGCTCCCAGACATGGGCGCAGACTAATCCCCTCTATGAGATTATCAAACTAGATTTAGTCTTGAATTGAATGGGTTGCAAAAGTGTTTGCAACGAGAAAGAAAAGTCACTAATCCTTTTATCTTATGTGCATCAGAATTATTCATGTGGGGCTTTCTCTATGTGTAAACTTGGGTGCGCTGGCCATCTGTCACGACCACTATGGTGCTCACCACAGTTTTCTTGTTTGGTTTTGTATTGGTGCGTCTTAGAGTTATTCTTGCAACTACAATCTAGGAAGTGCATACCCTTTCTGCTTGTACTTGTTAAAATTGTACTTCTTGTGATCCTGTTTCAAGATTCCCCAACTTTCCCTTAAAATTTACTTCAAAATTTAAAAGGCCCTTGCGACCCCTCATTGGATGTTTCTTTTGATAGTAACAACTTGTCTGGTTCTTATCCACCCTCTCGTGGGGTGGATTTGCTATAAAGGCTGTCTCCAGAGGCCGCTCTCTGGAAGTTTTTGTGGTGTTCCACGCATAGACGCTTTTGTGGAGATCAGTGGAGGGTTTCAAGAGTGTCCTGGAGCAAAGTCGTCTTGACGTGTCATCCATCAACACCTTATATGACTTCCTCTTAATGCGCCAAGCTGGCCACCAGGTGAAATTATATTGAATGTGTTTTGTGATAAAGTACAGGCCCTACCATTGCCTGACATTGTTAAAACTTTGTTTCTCCGTTCCATCTAAGACCTCCCCATGAGAATTTCTCAATTTTGCAGTCGCCCCATCATAACTTTGACTAACTGATTAAAGCTCTTTGATGCAGTTTCCCCGCCCCAACCCAGAAGGGGCCAGGTAATTTGACCGTCATTTTTTCACCTGGGGCGGCCCTATAAATATGGGCCCAAAAACTTGCATGCACCCTCAAAAAGTAGGAATTTATTTTTCTGAACCTCAAGTTCTGTCAAATCTAAGGGCAAACAGGGTTCTAGCCCCAAGTTTAAACTAAATGTTTCAGATAATTTTACCATGTGGATGTCATCTGAAGCATCTCCTATAAGTACAGTGACCACGGCTAGTGTTTTTCCTTGAACGAGAAGAGCTACCCACAAATTCCCTCCCCATTATCTTGGAATTTGAGGGTCCAGGACAGTCTAGACCCAAATATAACAAAAAAAGAATCCTTGCTAATGTTATTTCTTTGTCCCATTTTTGTGGTGTGGGCCAAAGCATCAATGAAGGGCTTGGTATTGATGGCATTGGATAACAAAGCACACCTGGTAATTGGAGCAGGTATGGTGACTTTTGACACCTGAAAACGCGTTTTATAATTCAGATGACATATAATGATTGAGCCGTTTATTAGCTCCCACAGCTCTTAAAAGGACTCTATTTCAGTATATTAAACTACTCCTGAGAACCCAAGCTTGACCTCTACTATGATCCGCAGAACACAGGAGGTGGAAAATTTTATTATTGCAATATAATAATGCTTATGCAACTGCTGATGATATGGTAGGATATGTGCCCTCAATAGTAAGAGTGGCCAATTATCCCTCTCTATTTTATGATGCAAAAACATACCTTGGAGGCATGATTGTGCCTAATAAAGAGTAAATGGAGATTTGTTGGCATTTTCTGCTTTGGATGTTGACCTTATACTATTTTTTGTTGACTGCTACCCTTTAATCCCCTTTAGGGAAACTAACACAACTATTTTGGTGGATAAAGGAGCCTCTGATAATTTTATTGACCAAGACTTAGCCGACTACTTTGAGTTGAACTGTTTTCCAGGTGGTATTGTTAGGGGAGGTGCTTTCCTAGGTATTCCCAAGCACATTGTTCTGGGGTTAGTAGATTATCAAGGTGGCAAATATCATCTGGTAGCCCGTTTCCAAGCATTTAATAACATTCTGTACCCCATTATGTTGGTAGTAGAGTGGCGGCAAAAGTTTGACGTCAGAACCAACTTGAAAGACAATACCTTGTACCTAACTTTAAAGAATGGCCATGAATTGATGGTCCCCTTGTCTGAAGCTAACTTTCAGGGAAATTTGCCCCAATGTCCTAAGATCTTTACTCTCACTATTGCTCTGTTGTTGAAGCCCTCTTAGGAGGTACTTTTACCTTCCTGTTTGGAGGCTGGAATATTTGTTTTATGTGGCCTCAGCCAATGTACTACCAGCTCATTCAGAGTTTGATTGTGAGTTTAAGCTCACCATAAATCTAGTTTGTATATCTTCTCCCATTTACCCTTTAGATGTATGTGAGGAAGCTGCCTTGGATGTGTGGGTTAAAGAGCAGTTGGCTAAATGTGCAGTAATTCAGTGTAACTCCCTGTTATGCTCCCCACTCCTCTTTGTGGAAAAGGAATATGGTATCTTACGCCCATGTGTAGACTATGGGAAACTCAACAACGTCACAATACCAGAATTACATTTCATCCTTTGAATACTCAGATTGCTCGCTATAGGAGTAGATGAAAGTCTTCCCCAAACTGGATTGCTTAAATGCGTTCAATTGGATCCATATTAAGAAGGGCCAGGAGTGGTTAACCACTTTTTTGTATCCATTAAGAAGTTTTCCAGTTTTAGTTTATGCCCTTTAGGCTTTAAACTCCCCAGCTATCTTTCTACACCATATAGATGCAGCCTTGGGGGACCTGCTGGGTGTGTGCTCAGTGGCTTGCATGGATGATATCCTGGTGTTTTCCCCCAATCAAGAGTCTCATGCTATACACTTTTGGCAAGTGGTAAGAGTTTAAAGGGCATCCAACCTTACGCTGAAAATTAGTAATCGTGAGTTCTTTAAGTCCCAGGTCATCTTTCTGGCCAACAGCGTGTTTGGTAAGGCCACTTGATTATTCCAGAAAAGGAGAAGGCGATTTGGGTGTGGCCCACCACAACTCCAGTCAAGGAATTAAGAAGATTTTTGGGGACATTTAAGTTCTTTAATAATTCACACCAAATAACAGACATTTGCCCTCACGGCTCCAAGAAAAGATTATTGTGGGAAAAAATGGGCAAAAATGGTGAAATGTCGGATATTTAAAAGTTCTCAATGATTATAAAGGTGATTTAAATGATATGAATGATTTTATCAACCAAAAGACCCTGGCCAATTCTCATTGGAACCCCACAAATTGGGGTAACACTTTTAAGAATACTAAATTGGCAATTAGCACAAATAAGGGCGGTTGAATTTCACTGAACACATGAGAGAACCTGGGGAGTCCATTGGAAGTTTCTTCCCCAGCCACATCCAGTTCCCTTCAAACAACAAAGCGGGTACCACCCCTTTTATAGGCTTATTGGAGGTCCTTCAAGGTGCAAAGATTTTAACTATTTGTGATTGGCTGAAATTTATTAAATTGTTACCCCACAGGTACATCTTATCAAAGAATAAATCCCTTCCATTGTACAGCTAAAGTGAATTTCTTTTTAAGCTTCAATAGGCTGAATTCGCATATTTCCTTATTTGGACTTTAATAAGCCATTCCAAACTTATCATTGAATTCCCTTCAACCCTCAATACAGTTTAAATACTGAGTGGAAATATATTGAGGGAGTTCGTTTTTTCTCTTCCCACGCTTGCAATAATAAAAACATAATAACTCAACTTTTTATTTTATTAGTGTTTTTAAATTAAATTAGTAAAACTGTTGTGAATTCCAGTAGTATTTAGCACCAGAGAGCACAAAACTAGCTGTATTGCCACAGAGTGGTGCTCACTACAGGGGGCACCCTGTACACTAAAATACCAAACTCAAAAATGGAGACTTTTAAAATGAGTAACTCTCCAACCCTTCCCCATCCAACTGAACTAAGAGTAATTGCCCTGGAAAAGCAACTCACCAGCGATCTATATCATTCTATTGAGCTGGAGTAGCGCCCCTTAAAACTCCCTCTTATAGACAAGTACACCCATGGTGAAGGGAGCATTGCTTCCTTTTAGTACGTTTATTAATCTGTCAAGCATACTTTTCTTTCTCGTTGCAAACACTTTTGCAACCCATTCAATTCAAGACTAAATCTAGTTTGATAATCTCATAGAGGGGATTAGTCTGCGCCCATGTCTGGAAGCAGTTGGGCAAGCAAGGCAAGAGGAGCAGGCGGAAGGCCCGCGGCCTCTAACGTTCAAAAACGCCCCGGAGAATCTGGCGGAATAGAAAAAAAATCCAAAAAAACTGGCGGTCACAATTTCCCCAGAGATACTCGCGTGGCAAGCACGATGCAACCAGTACATCAATACGCCACAAACCCAGCCACTTTCATCGGTGGAATTTGGAGTCCGTGTGTATCTGGACATCCAAAAAATGGCCCTATGGGAAAAATTTTGTGAAGACGTACACAAAATTTTCCCAACTGCGGTGTACGTTGCACCTCAATCCAAGTCGTGCAGTTGGCTGGACCTAGGTTTTGAAAGCAAATTAGCAGCAGACGAGGCTGCAGTGGTGCGCATAGTGGTTGACCTCCCCAAAGGGCAACAGGTCATCGAAACTAAACGCACCAGATGGACAAAATCAAACCAAATTTTCCTCACATTTGACTTTTTGCCTACTACGGTAAAACGTGACATTTTGGAGCAACACCTGAAAGATGGTCTCGCCATATACAGCGAAATACAATCTTTCAAAATGCAACGTTTCACACTGATGCCACACCTGTGCACCGGCAAAGCCATCGCAGTTCTGACCCCAACTGAGGAGATCGTGAAGGACCTAACCCAGATCCTGCACTCCACCTTTATTGATATCACAGGGCACACCACCCACCCATTCCGGGTAACTGTGGGCAGCGCGCCCCCCATTTGCACCCACTGTGATGCGTTCGGCCATAAGGCACATGCATGCCCCATTAAAGAGAGCGATACATTCCAAGAGCACCCCTCGGCAGCCATGGCCAGTGGAGAGGCGCACTACGAACCAACTGCAAGCACCAAAGAGGCATTCCCGTGGGGAGCACAAGGCTGC
Organism: Massospora cicadina; assembly: GCA_022478985.1. Lineage (NCBI taxonomy): Eukaryota > Fungi > Entomophthoromycota > Entomophthoromycetes > Entomophthorales > Entomophthoraceae > Massospora > Massospora cicadina. The sequence continues at coordinate 71,737 of JAKSZP010000135.1, forward strand.
TACCTATTGGTAAAGCCCATCTCCCCGCAGGAGTGGAAGAAGGCTAAGCAGGCCCATAGGACTGCGGCCAAGGAAGCGGCCAAGGTCACCACCACCATCCCACACTCACAATGCCAGGAGGACATGGATTCCTTCGCGGCAGAAGCAACTTGAGAATCCATCACCCAATCAGATTGGGAGGCCCAAGCTGAATGGGCCACTCAATCTGAGGATCCAATGCGAGATTTGATCTCACCCAATCGCTGCACCCAAGCCCCAGTTAAAACTGACTTGGGACCTATCCCAAACGAAAAAAATTTTTTTGCCCCACTCAACGGTGCACCAAACTTATCCGCACCACAAAAAATTCGTCCAACGTCAGGAAAACAAAAAGTGAAGGCCAAAGCCAATGCGACTCTTTCCGCAAAAATTAACAAAAACCCCAATAGCGTTGCTGCTAATACCCGCGCTGCTGTGAAAGCCCGTGGGGACCTGGAAGAGGCTGGTGGGCCAGGGGGCCCACCCCTCGCACCTAAGGTGCGATGGGGGAAACCTTCACTCTAGGGATGCTGAATATCGCCGGACTCAAGGCCTCCCCATCCTGGGCTAGGAAACTGAGTTTTTTACAAAATAATTTACCCGTGGATATCCTGGCCATCCAGGAAACCCACTGTCCATGAGGTTCCGAGGATGCTTGGAAAACAATGCTCCTACCATCCCTATCCTTTTGGTCAAAGCACTGTGGGGTGCTAATTTGGAAAAACAATTTTTTCAAATTTACATCTTCAGAAACATTCCTAAATGACCGAGTGCTCATTGTCACCTTCTCATGGGCCAATGTTGCACACACAATTGTCAACATTTACACCCCAAACGGTGCACAAGAGCGTTGGGAATTTTTCTCGTCGGTCAAATCCCTCCTGCTACCCCCCAATTCTTTCCTAATCGGCAACATGAACTGTTGGCTAACCTCACCAACGGACTGGTGGCCACCCTCACCCCACGCCCCACAGGGTCATGTAGAACTACGCGTTCTAAAAGCCACCCTTGGGTTAATGGATGCGCTGCCATGACATGCCCCACTGCTCGAAAACATGACGCATCCCCACATCCACAACGGCCAATTAAGGTCCATGACCCGCATTGACCTTATTCTAGCGCCGGCAAAATTCCAACCCCACATCTCCCACTTCAAAACAACAAAAATGGAATTCTCCGACCACCGACTGGTCTCAATAACATACTACTTACCCGTCACAGTTGCAAAGGCCCACATTGGTGCAAAATCCGCCCCCCAGAGCTAGCGTCGCCAGGATTTTCCACATGGGTGGAAGAGGCAACTTTGGCAAAATTGCTTGTTGCACCGTTTTGCGCGGACCCCATTTCCACATGGGCAACTTTCAAAAAAGACACCATCCGCCAATATCGCCATCTCTCATCCAGACACTCACAAGCCACATCAGCGGTTATATTGCGTGCGCTGGCGTAATTGGCCCATTTGGAGTCCAACATTCCAGCCTCAGGATATAGCCCTGCATGGGGCCAGAAGTGGGCGGAGGCAGCAGCCCACCTCAACGCACTTGAAAGGCAACACAAACATCAGGTTTGTGTCCAATACAGGGCCACATGCATCACTAAAAGTGACAAGTGCACCACATACTTCTTCAAAAAAAAATTTTGCACCACGCCAGAGTGTGGCCTGCACACAGGTGTGAAGATCGGATAATTCTATTGTGGACACACCAGCTGAAGTGACAATCGAAATGCAAAGATATTACTCCGAGTTATACCGAGCCAAACCAATTCAGCTGGCTGAAATGGCGGAATTTCTTGACTGAGCTCATATCCGCACCATTTTCTGATACCCGGAAATAATGAATTTAATTACTCCAAACGAATTATGGACTACCATTCGCGGTGTGCCAAACCAAAAATGCCCAGGCCCAGATGGCATTCCATATGAGTTCTACAAAAAATATTTTAAATATATATCCCCATTGCTGCTAGCCTCACTCAACCAAAGCCTGTTGGAAATGCGCCTCCTACCAGGAGGACATGAGGCTTTTACAGTCACACTCTTTAAGAAAGGGGATAAGCTTGACTTAGCCAACTGGCACCCCATTTCTCTAACGAACACAGACACCAAAATTTTAACAAAAATCATGGCTAACCGTTTAGAAACTGTAGCATCTGCCACCATCTCTCCAGAACAATTCAGTTTCATCCCCAGAAGGTCGATTTGGGATAACGTGCACTCTGTGGCTAATGTGTATCAGTCCACAGCCTCTGGGGCACTTGGATTCTTGGACCAACAAAAGGCCTATGATAGAGTAAACTGGGAATACCTTAGGGCCTGCCTCCAACAATTCCGCCTACCTCCCCGCTTCATTAACTGGGTGATGCTGCTCACGGAATCTGCAACAATGGCTGTGCGCGGCCCAGGTTTCCTAACGGACGAAGTCCATCCTCAAAGGTCCTGCGACAAGGGGACCCCCTCAGCCCACTCTTATACAACTTCAGCCTTGACCCACTACTGCGAAATGTGAATGCCCAACTCACTGGGGTCCATGTGCCAGGCCAAACCCCAGTCAAGATGATGGCATTTGCAGATGATTGCGTGGTGGGGGTGTCTAATAATAAAGATGCATGCGCGCTTGAAGCCCTCATCCAGGAATATTCCCGGGTAAGCAACGCGGCACTAAACGCCTCCAAAACCGAAATCATCCTCCTTGGTCGGTTTCAGAACTGCTGGGCCCCAGCAAGTAGTTCCCAACCCAGCCCAGCTGCTCGCCCAAGTCCACGCCTTACTAACTTAAAACACACCGCTCCACTGGTGCTCCCCTTTGTGCCGCGACCTACCATAGGACCGGTACGCCATCTGGGCGTGTGGTTGGAGGCAGGAGGATACGCATCAGCAGTAATGGAGGGCCATATACTGGACAACGTGACGAAGCGAATCGCCTCTCTCAGAGCCCACCCTACTACCCTCACTGGCAGGGTTGTTCTTGCCAACTCTATGCTCCTATCCAAAGTCTGGTTTAGAGCCCACGCCATCCCCTTCTCCCCAAGCTTCTTCAAATCCCTGTATGCTTTGCTACAAGGTTGGCTTTGGTCAGGCCGCCCTCCACCATTATGGCTAGAGGTCATGTTTGGCCCTCATCATCATGGTGGCATGGGCCTACTTGACTTCAAAGCCCATGCCGCCAAGATCCTAGGCACCTGGATTTCAGCCGTCACTGCTCCTACACTCCCATCCCAACACTGGTCCTGCGCGGCCTGCTCCAACTTCTCCCGAGCCTTGGGCCTCAACAATCCATCAAACCCCACACCCTGATTAAATACCTCGCATCACACACATCAGCCACAGGTCCTCACGGGACCAAAACCCACTACAAACGAATCCTACTCTCCATGCGAAGCGCAGAGTGGAGAATTCGTATTAGTGGACATACAACCCAAAGAGGCCGCCCCTCTCCTCAGTTCACACAAGAGGTACAGGGGCTACCCATCCATGATGGCGTGATCCCCACTCGACCCCAAGTCCTATCCAGGGTGGACTACCTGGACATGAAGGACATCCCTTATTCCACTGAGACCCAAAAGACTATCTGGAAATACGCACACCATCCTCTGTTGCAGCCTCAAGTCCGTTCCCATGTGTGGCGCTGCCTGAGGCGGGTGTATCGTACAGCTGAGCACTCTAATGCTTTACACTCATCCTGTGTCGTGTGTGGCCAGTATGGAACGCTGTTTCACCGCCTGGAGAAGTGCCCCACCTCTAAAGTAATATGGCGCGAAGTCCAACGTCTGCTAGGCCAGGATCAAACACATCCCTTCAGTCTGTCAAAAGATATGTTTGCTTCATCAATGGCCTCCCCCTCCCACCCTCCCTTCGTGCTCTGGTGGTTGCAATCGCCATGTGGACTATCCACACGATTGTCTTGGATGCCATCGCCGGATCCATCCCCACCCTCCCTGAAGCTGTCCACAGATTCCGGTCTCATTTGGTGGATCACTTTCAAGCGTGGATGTTTGGATATCTCCCACCACGTCGCCGGCAGCTGGTCTCCTCCTGGTTCCCAGTCTGGTTCATCAAATCAGACCCCTTCCTCCACACGTGCTCAATAGTGGCTACGCCCCCTACACACGTTCCCTCCCCCTTCCCATAAGTGGCGTTCCCGCTGGCAACAAGAGATAGCATCGCTTCTCTGGGGTGCCTCACCTGGTACTGAGTTTTGTCTCGTCTGAGTCATATTCGGAAGTGTCCGTCCTATGGTCGGCCTTCCCCGCAATAAATTTAAATTTAAATTTAAATTAATCTGTCAATCATGGCGCATTTGATAAGCAAAAATTCAACACATCCTTCCATGCTTAAATTGCTAGGCACAAGAGATGATAGTTCCTACCATGGACAATCTGCATACCTGGGCAGAGGTGAAAGAGGCTCTCTTGGCTGAATTCAGTTAAAAGAAGAGTCTTCACAGGTATAAACAAGCCTTTATGCGCCTTAGCATGTATGAGGGGGAACTGATCGCTGCCTTTGCTGGGAAAGTTTACATCGCTACACAAAGGTTGTCAGCATCTAACATGCTAACCCTGGATGATGCTATTGCAGCCATGTTAACTGGGCTAGCTTCTCACCCTCTCTCTCGCCAGACATATTATTTCAGTGAAACGCCACTTTAAAACCATCTGCAACATAAAAGAGGTTCTGTTAGACGTTGCCAACTTCCATTAATATGCAACTTTGAATGAAGCTGAGGTGAAACCTTCAGTTACAACCATTAAGGAGTTTTTGCATGCAGATCATTGGGGGTGAGCACACCTTTGCCTATCCTCCCAACAAAACCTGCTTCCTCAGTGTGACTTAAAAATGATATCACTGCCTCCTGTAAATCGGTGACCTCTACTGTTCTTTTCCCTCCAGCTAAGCTTGTAGTTGCGCGCCCTAAGAGTAATCCCTGTGATAATAATGGCTTGCTGAAAAGTTGAATGGTCAGAAGGTAGCTACTCAACCTCATGTGGCCGTCTCCCCTACCTCAATTGCAACCCTGCCAGTTGTTGAGAATAACTTTGGGGATGAATCTGAGGGGGTTATAATGAAGTTGGGTACTACATATGAGGAGCTCCTGCGGAAGTGGAAGTTCCTGATTATTTGAATGATGGAGGAGTAGACAAAACACCATACCTGAGGAAACGTACCTCAGCAAAATTCTAGGGTATCCAAAAGTTATTTGCATTGACAGAGATGGCGATCAATTCTTAGCTGGCTTGATTTGACCTCTTCAGCGTGTCCAAACTATGAAATCTATCCTGGATAAATACTCTGAGACTGCTCGAAAACTAACCTCCACATTCTGGCTCAAGGAGGTCTTAGCTTTTTAGCCTAACTTTGGAGGAAAATTCACCAAGGTTGAAGTGGTCATTAAAAAACTACGAGTAATGGCCATCCTGGACACTGGCTCTCCAGTTAACGTGATCTTTACTAAGCTCATCAAAAAGATAAAGCTAGCGTCTGACTTGGAGTACACTTGAGAATTTGGAACCTTAGGCCCAAACAACACCTGTGCCATCAGGACATACACTTCTCTTCCCAATCAAATTTTGCAGCTTATCTTATCAGCCCCTGAAGGTGCCTTGGACAACAATGCATATGATATACTCATTGGTACCCAGTTTATGATTAAGTACGAGAAAACAATCAACTTAAAGCAAGGTTTCCTCTCGTTACTCAACTATGAAGTCTCTTTAGTCTTATCCAATAAAGAACCCATCAGAACGAATACTCTTTCCTGGTAGATACCCCTTTTAAGCTATTATTTTGCATTGACCCACCTCTGGGTCAACACAAAGAAATTACCTGAATCAGTGGATGCTAGGGACGGTATCCCTTTCTATGCTGCAGATAAAGGTTTAATTAAGCCTGGTGAAAAACGAGTGGTTGACACAAAAATCAAACTCTAAATCTCACGCCACTGCTTACTACATATCATAATTCTTGAGGGCATTAGCCCCTTGGAGCCTTGGGTATTTCCTAGGATACTAGACCCAGCCTACCAGAGTCTTATTACTATTCTGCTTGGAAACCTCACTGGCAAGGACATGGTTATAAGAAAACACCAAAAGATTGGCATAGATTTTCTTAATCCCAGTGAAAACTTTAAACGTATTCACTACATTGGTTCTATGACAGATTTGGGATTGCCCAAGGATAACCTGGTATGTACCTTACCCAACGTCCATATCTCGGATAAACTGACCTCAGATGAGCTGGAAAAAGTTCATATTCTCCTAGAAGATTATAGTGACATATTATTGAGGTCAGATACTAACTTTGGCCATATTAAAGGCTGGAGCCACTCCATCGATGTAAGTGATGCCCATAATAAAAGGTCCAAACCTTATTGCAAGTTAAAGATTGAGTAACAGCAGATGAGGACGGAGCTTCAGCATTTAATAGACGCGGTTTTACTAGTTTTTTCACAAAGCCTTTATTCTTAACCCCCCTCTTGCTAATTAAAAGGAAAAAGGGAGGTTATTGGATAGTCATGTATTACCACAAATTAATTAACCTCAAGAAAAATAGTTATTATATCCCCCCGTATTGATGATGCCCTAGCACAACTTTCCAGATCTAACTTCTTCTCTGCAATGGACTTGGCAAGTTGCTATTGGCAAATGGACTTTTCTCCTCCGGATCAGATAAAAGCGCTCTTATTTGTAGTATGGTCTCTTCCAGCCCACACGATTATCTCAAGGGTTGTGCAATGCACCTTCATCTTTCCAGAATGCGATGGATCACATTTTGCAGGACATGAAGTTAACTTGTGTCATCATCAATCTTGATGACATCACAGTGTTCTCAAAAACCTTCAACAAACATCTTGATCACCTGAAGGAGGTGTTTTGACGGTTACATAAGTCAATTACTAAGTTGAAATCCTCAAAGAGTACCTTATAAAGTAAATTGGATTTCCTTGGCCACTCCATTCCCCAAGAAAGAATTCAATCTGTATAGGACAAGGTTGAAGCAATCTCAAAAAAGCTTCCCCTAAAAATCTACAGGATATTCAGGTATTTCTAGTGATGATGGGGTATCACCATCAGTTCATCCCTAATTTTGCCCAACTCGGAGAGCCTCTTGTCCGCCTATTAACCAAGAATACCCCTTTCCATTAGGATGCTGAACAAAAGGCCGCTTTTGAGACGCTGAAGCAATTGCTACAACAACGTCCTATCATATGGCATCCAGATTATACTAAACCCTTTATCATGTTTACTGATGCCTTGTACTACACCGTTGGGGACATCTTAGCCCAATTGGATGAAAACGGTGTAGATCATACTGTATCCTATTCTAGTAAGATGCTTTCAAAGGCAGAACGCAACTACTTTGTAACGGAGAAGGAGTGCCTCGTTGTTCTTTTAGCTGTAAAGCACTACCGCCCTTTCCTATATGGGACCACCTTCACTGTGGTTATGGATCACGCTTTGTTGAAATGGTTACAGAACATGAATGATCCTACTGTCCAGTTAGCTTGCTGGGCTCTAAAGCTCCAGCATTATGATATGAAGATTCAACACCGCGCTGGAACCCATCAAATGAATGATGATGGGTTAACTCAGCTGTCAGTCCTTCACTTGGATAATATCAAGGCGAAGAGGTTATATGACCTCTTAATGATCCCTGACAATTGGGAGGATGAGGATGATCCCATAAAGATAATGTTAGCCCTGCACTCCTGCAACACCAAAGTGGAGAGTTGAAAACTGTACAAGCAGGTGGGGGAAAAGTGGCTACCTTATCTTTGTCCCTCAGAAAGTGTACCTGTTACTCTGAAAGCTCACTCCACCCTAGGTCATGGAGGAGCAAAGAAAACCTATGAGTAGATTAATTCTGGTACTATTGGGAAGAAATTATGGAAATTATTGTTGAAGTCTTGGATGCCTGCCTCACATGTAAGAAGCAATCCAGTTTTAAGACCGGATACCCATAAAAACAAACTACCCCTCAACAACTGTTCCACACCATCAGTCTAGATGTAGTAGGCCCCCTCCCTCAGACTACCGGTGGGAACAAAAATATCCTAGTTGGCATTGACCATTTTACTAAGCGGGCGGATGTCGTGGCTCTCCCTTCCAAAACGGCCAAGGCCACAGCCACATTTTTACATCAAAAACATAGTCTCTCGACATGGCTGTTCCCAGGTACTACTCTGTGACAATGGTAAGAATTTCACCTCCAAAGTATTCAAAATCCTGGATAATTTTATTAGAGCCCAACAACTATTCTCAGCTCCATACAATCCTTCTACCATTGGGATAGTGGAGAGAGCAAATGGAACTTTGGTCACCTTTTCTACAAAAAATGGCCTCGTCTGATCCACTTCGCTGGGATCAATTCCTATCCAGAGCTCTTTTGGCCTACCAAACTAATTATCTCTGGATCTTAATAATGTTCCCTTTCAGTGTTTTGTATGGGCGGGAACTTGGAATACCAGCCCTCTTAGCTAAAGATGTATTCTCCTATAGAGCTGAGGAACCTGTGAAAGCCATGATAAGATTGGCTCAGCGCATCATTTAGCTCCAATATGAAGCTATTCCCAATTTAGCAAAAATTGCGGAAAAAGAAGGACAGGCTGCAAATTAGCTCAGAACCCCCTACCTACATTCCAAGTGTTTGACATGGTCCTATACTGCCATAACTGTATCACTCCTAGAAACAGTAAGCTTGGATCAATTTGGGAGGGTCCTTTCACCAAACCCTACAAGAGAGGCAATGAGTATTCTATAAAGTCCTTGGCTACAGGTATTACCATCAATAAGGAGCATGGCCACTTCCTACAGCCCTATTCTCCCCACCAATATTCTTGCGGGGGTTTTGTTGGACATTTGCCCTCACAGCTCCAAGAAAGAATGTTTTGGATTGAAATGGGCCAAAATGTGGAAATGGTCAGAGATTTACAAGTTTCCGATGATAAAAAAGGGTTTTTAAAATGATACAAATGATTTTATTAGCAAAAAAACCTGGCCAATTCTTGGTGAAACCCTGAAAATTGAGGTAACACTGTTACGAATAATAAATGGGCAATTATCATGAATTTGGGCAGTTAAATTGCCCTGACCACATGAGGGAATGTGGGGAGTCCAAAAGAGTTTTACCCCCAGCCACGTTTATTCCTTCAAACACCTAAGCGGGACTACCCCTTTTATAGGCTTGGTGGAGGTCCCTCAAGGTGCAATAATTTTAACACATGGGGATTGGCTGAAATACATTAAATTATTACCCCATGGGTACATATTGCCTAAAACTAATTCCCCATCCATTGTTCAGCCAAAGTAAAGCGAGTTTAGAGTCTTTTTTTAGTACTAGATGGTCGCGAGTTTAGAGTCTTGATAGGCTAAATTCCCATATTTTTAAATTGAATCATACTAAGCTGTCCCAAAATTAACATTGAATTTCCTTTGACCCTCAATAAAGTTTAGATAACTGAATGGTCAGATATCAAGATGGTTTGTTTTCCCCTGCACGGTGACACTAATAAATCTTAAAAAACCAACTTTTTATTTATTAGTGTCTTTAGCTTTTTTATTTATAAACCTTTTGAAGAATCCAGTGACGTCCAAGAACCAGTGAGCATCAAAAAAGCTGTATTTCCACACCAAAAATTCCTGAGGTGGTGGTGCCCCTGTATAAGGTGAGTGGAGTAAAAGTGCTCCTGTGTTCCCCCTTTTTGCAGGATGCCTTCCAAACGGTAAAGTGCACCCTGATGTCTACATCTGTTCACCACCATGTTGATCCTGATAAGGAATTTAATGTGGCTTCTGATGCCTCAACCTCTCCATTGTGGCTACCGTATTACAAGTAGGAAAAGATAAAGTAGAGCAACTTTTGAGTTTTTTCACAGAAAATGTCTCTGTCTGAGTTAGGCTACGCCATTTATGAAATAGTTATTTTCAGTGCCGGAGGCGCTTACATATTGGCTTCATCATTTGCATGGCTCATCCTAACCATTCCATGTCTATACAGTTCTCGTGCCTTGTTGTAATACTGCACACCTCATGCCCTGACCCCACAGCAAACTCAATGACATGAAACCCTGGTTTCAATTTGTGTTCTCCTATAGGTTTATAAAGGAGCAGGAGAATGGTTTGGCGGATGCTTTGAGCCGCAACCCTGCTTTAGCTCAGATCCAAAGGAGTAGAGGTACACAACACCCATTTGATGATTCTGACTGGTCGTATTGTGTCTCAATCTCCCTTACCCATGACCCATGGTCAGCGCTTGCTTCTCTGGAAAATCCTGAGGAATATGACATTTTTAGAAAGATAGTCCTTTCACAGCCTCTGTTGGCAGAGTATACTATGGTACTCGCCAAGAGTAAGTTTAATCAAGAAGAGATTACCAGGGAATACCTTGTTAATGATGAGATGGTGTGTTTTCAGGGGCTCCTCTGGGTTTCTGCAGTACCCCTTCACCTGGAAAACATCTAGAATCATGATGGTATTACCGTTGGCCACCCTGGAAAGGCAAAGACTCTTAAGTTTATCCGCTGCACTTAAAATTGGAAGAGATTAGCTGTGCAGGGCAGATATTATAAAGAGTTTCTAGTCTTCAACCAAATAAAGCCAATGGCCAGTCCCCTGAAGGGTTGTTGGTGTTTTTAAAAAGGCCAAAGGGCTAAAACTTTCTTATCAGTGGATTTTTTGTGTAGTTACCTGCTTCTGAAGGCTATGACGCCATTATGATAGTGGTGGACCGTTTTATAAAAGTTCTCCCAGTTTATACCTTTGAAAACCACAGTAACCAAGTCTAAGATGGCTATGCTCTTTGTATATCATGTGTTTGCCCTTCATGGGGTGCCCTAGGAGATCATTAGCGATTGTGGTCCCCAGTTTATCTCCATCTTTTGGGAAGAGTTTTGTAAAACTCTAAAAATCTGTCCCTGCTGTTTAACTTCCTATCAACCCAATCAGATAGGCAGGCTGAACAAGTGAACCAGTGCTGGGAACAGTTCCTGTGGTTTTACACCCCCGCAGATCATTCAGATTGGGTTTCCCACCTCCTCATGCCCAAATTTAGCTACAATAACGCCCAATGTTCGTCAATCAGTTGTTCTCCCTTTTTGCCAACTGTGTCTTATACCCACAACCAACATGGAACCCAGTTGTTGATCCAAAGTGGAGGCGGATGGTGGACTTTGCAAAGATGATCAAGAAAGTATACCAAGGGGTGAACACAAACTTTGATGCATCAATGCAAGCTTAGAAGGAGAACGCAGATGGGAAAAGATGGGTAGATCCTGTGTACAAGGAAGGGGTTCTCGTGATGCTTGATGCCAGAAACACCCCTATCAAGCATTCATGTAAACATCTGGAACTGAAGATGATTGGGCCTTACTGCATTGTTAGAAAGGTGAGTCATGCCTCATACCAGTTGGATCTTCCTTTGTCATTCCAGATCTTCGCCATCTTCCATGAAAGTATGCTTACATTGTTTGAGGGTCCTCACCAGTGACTCCAGAGGCATATTTCGTAGATGAGACGCCAGAGTGGAAAGTAAAGAGATAGTATCCTCACGCAATTAAAACGAAGGCTTGAGTACCTCATATCCTGGAAGGGATTTTATGCAGTGGAGAACAATTAGTTACCAGCGCGCAACTGCACCCATGCCCAAGACATGATTGAAGTTTTCCACAAGCGTTTCCCATAGTCTAATGGGCTTCAGTCAAATTAAACAGTCGCCGCTATGATGTTGTCCCCATCCCACAAGAATTTTCCCCGGAAAAAGCCCCTTGAGGGGGGTGGAGCCTCAAAAGAATAAGAGGGTAATGTCATGTCTTAATGACATAATTGAGGGAACTAACTGTAAGGAAAAGGCCGGATGTCAGGAGACAAAAATTTAAGTTGGCAGGCTCCCTGACCTTAAAAAAACCCTAAATCAACGCTGGGTACAGGCGGAATATTCCCAGGTTGGTCCTAGGGATGGTTGTGATGCTTGGTCCAGCGTTATAGCTAGAGCGTTAAAATGCAATAGCTATGTTCTTAATATAAGGTTTGTTATGGTTGCTTGAGGAACAGAGATGAAACCCATTCTATTTTGTAATATTACCAAATCAGGTCAAGTACAACTACAATCTATTAATTGAGTTCAGTAAATCTCAAGTTACAGAACCCAGACTGATGGTAGCGTGCGCCTATTAGTTTGCTTAGGGTTAGCACCACTTCCACTATTTGATGTCTCACCCCCATTGTTTAAATATGTATTCATAAAACCAACTTTTATTGCTGGTCAACTTACTTAATAAAAATTCAATTTAAGTTTATGTTTTAAATATGGTTCCTTGGGTAAACCTGTGCGCAGACCTCACATAAAGGTCTCCAAAACGTTGTCCACTTTATTTTAAACAAATTAAATACAGTATCCAGTGTACCTTTGGGCTTCCCTGATCCCCTCCAGATCGAGACATTCAAGAACCCTAGCACCAATTTCAACATAGTTATGGTTCCTCATTTGGGTCTAACCAGGTTCTGTTGTTTCTTTGTTATTTACTATTATATATTGTGCTGTACACCCTAACCCTAAGTCCCTTTATGCTCTGGCACCCTCCATGGTGCCCTATTTCCAATCTTGCTAATTGCTAGTTCCCTGGCGGTGTGGCTGTGCATATCACGCCAACTTTCTGGGAATGAGAGTTACAGATACTCTCTTGACACCTGAGGCACCTAACCCTTGCGCCCTGTTGAATCTCGGTGATTTGATGAGTACCCGCTAAAGGGTTTTTTATAAAGAGTTTTCCCCATTGAGCAATTAGAATGGTCAATATGATGATCGCTAGTTCTTCAATACCCTTTAACCACTTAATTTTATAATAAACATGGGAGTAATTCCCCAATCACTTTCATTATTAAAAGAATATATTTTCACCAGATCCTTCCTTTGTCCGCGCTCTTCCTCTCTTCTTCTTCTTTTCTTCACTTAATTTAAGACAAGACCTCTATTCCCCTTGTTTCACTGATATCCCACCGCCTCTGCCAGTACCAACTCTTATGCTCAGTTTATTCAAGTCGCCATCTTTTCATTGGTTTTGGCATATTATTCTTTAATTATTTATCACCTTGATTCGAGGTGATCCAAAACCCTTTCATCAAATGTTGACATTGCATCATCACCCTATTTTTAAGGCAACGTGATAAGACCCATTATCACTTTATCTTAAATCGACCAATCACTTATAGCTCTGAATCATCCTTGGCGTATTCTGCTCATTAATCCTTCAGCAGAATTCCTCCACTGATCCGCGTGGTCTTAATAATGGCTTGTCATCCAGTCATATAAATTCCCAACATTACCCCCCATTTTACTGGACGATAAGCTGTATACTTCTTTTCCCTGTAATCACTATGAGAGCCATTCCGCGCCAACATCAGCGAGTTTGTGAGTTCACCTTCTTCTACAGGTGGTGGTTAAGGCCAGAATTACTTGACCCAGGCCATATCCCACTTCCCCGGTTCCCATTTCCCCCAGCTGACAAATATGAGGCTGACGTGGACCTCACAATTGTACTGACTCAAGAAGAGATTCTTTCAAAATTCATTGGTCACTTGGCCTCCTGGCGCGCCCCCTTTGGGGACATTGTGGCCCAGCTCTGGTGGGGAGGGGAGCGGAGTTGAGGGCCTTCTTATAACAAAATGGCCCAACTTTTGGTGAGCGGCTTTAGTCACCTAGTGCTTTAACTCCTGTAGAACCCTATCTAGTGCCTCTGTCCATACAGCGGATGTTGTGTTTTGTGCAGTGGGTGATAGCCTGCTGGTCAGGGTCCTTCTCTCGCTCTCCTTCTCACTTTTGATCCTTAGGGGTAAACTTCTGCAACAACCAATTAACTTGCCTTTGTTCTGGGGTCACCGCGGCATTCATCACCCTCAGCGCTGACAATCCATCACAGTACCTTCCCATCATGGCGCTTATAGGTAACTTAATTTTGCATCCCACCACCACTTTAGGTTCAGGAATAGAGCAGCGCCGGACAGCTCTCAAATGGGCCCACCGCACGGCTTTCACCACATCTGCTCCTCTTCCAATAGTGTATCCAAGAATGGAGGACTTCCTTGTGGATTGCCTGGCCTTGGGCGCAGCCTTTTCTCCTTGAGCTGTCACACACCTGCTCACTCGACACCCCTTATGACTTCAGCCCCCTTTGTTGGCATACTCTTTGATTTCCTGGGAGCATCAATGCATGTGGTTACAAATGCTACTCCTCGTTGGACAGGAACAGTTCCAACTTGACCAACCAGCCAGACTTTCTCCACCTTGTCTGTTACTGTGGAATCCTAGTCAGTTCTCCTCTCCTAGTTCCATTGAACCGTCTTCTCCATTTTGACCTAGCATAATGGCCCAGGGGCGGACACCAGCCCCTTTGCTATCAACTTGGCAGCCTTTGCCTCCACCCTAAACCCCAATACAGTCCATAGAAACTACAGTACTTCCAAATCAGTGGAAGAATAAACACAGGTCCCATCAATCAAAACAAAAGAACATAGCAGGAAGCCAAAAAAGACAAGAAAACAAAAACAGTGAAGTTAAAGACCTCAAAGGATAACCCGCACAATAAATAAAAAGCTGCAAAAAACCTTTCTTTCTCGTTGCAAACACTTTGCAACCTATACAAGTCAAGACTAAATCTAGCTTGATAATCTCACAGAGGAGATTAGTCTGCGCCCATGTCAGGGAGCAGTTGGGCAAGCAAGGTAAGAGGAGCAGGCGGAAGGCCCGCGGCCTCCAACATTTGAAACGCCCCAGAGAATCCGGCAGAATAGCTAAAAATCTCAAAAACCAGTGGTCACAATTTCCCTGGAGATACTCGTGTGTCGAGCACAATGCAACCAGTACATCAACACGCCACACTCCCAGCCACTTTTGTCAGTGGAATTTGGAGTCCGTGTGTATCTGGACATCCAAAAACGGCCTTATAGGAAAAATTTTGTAAAAAAGTACACAAAATTTTCCTGACTGCGGTGTACGTTGCACCTCACTCCATGTCACGCAGTTGTCTGGACCTAGGTTTTGAAAGCAAAATAGCAGCAGATGAGGCTGCAGCAGTGCGCATAGTGGTTGACCTACCCAAAGGGCAACAGGTCGTCGAAACCAAATGCACCAGATGGACAAAATCAAACCAAATTTCCTCACGTTTGAGTTTTTGCCTACTATGGTAAAATGTGACATTTTGGAGCAACACCTGAAAGATGGTCTCACCGTATATGGTGAAATACAATCTTTTAAAAGCAACGCTTCACGCTGATGCCACACCTGTGCACTGCAAAGCCATTGCAGTTCTGACCCCAACTGAGGAGATTGTGAAGGACATAACCCAGATCCTGCAATCACTTTCATTGATATTGCTGGGCATACCACCCACCCATTCCAGGTACCATGGACAGCGCGCCCCCCATTAGCACCCACTGTGACGCGTTTGGCCATAAGGTGCACGCATGCCCCATCAAGGAGGGCGTCACATTCCAAGAGCACCCCTCGGCGGCCATGGCCAGCGGAGAGGCGCACTATGAACCAACTGCAAGCACCAAGGAGGCTTTCCCGTGGGGAGCACAAGGCTGCTACCTATTGGTAAAGCCCATCTCCCCGCAGGAGCGGAAGAAGGCCAAGCAGGCCTATAGGGCTGCGGCCAAGGAAGCAGCCAAGGCCACCACCGCCATCCCACACTCACAACGCCAGGAGGACATGGAGACCTTCACGGTGGAAGGGACTTGGGAATCCATCATCCAATCAGATTGGGAAGCCCATGCTGAGTGGGCCACTCAATCTGAGGATCCAATGGGAGATTTGATCTCACTAATCGCTGCACCCAAGCTCCAGTTGAAACCAACTTGGGACCTATCCCAACTGAAAAAAAAAATTTTGACCCGCTTGACGGTGCACCAAACTCATCCGCACCACAAAAAATTTGTCCGATGTCAGGAAAACAAAAAGCGAAGGCCGGAGCCAACGCGACTCTTTCTGCAAAAAATAACAAAAACCCTGATAGCGTTGCTGCTAACACCCGCGCTACTGTGAAAGCTCATGGGGACCTTGAAGAGGCTGGTGGGCCCCTGGCCCACCCCCTCGCACCTAAGGTGCGAGGGGACACCTTCACTCTAGGGACATTGAATATCGCCGGACTCAAGGCCTCCCCGTCCTGGGCTAGGAAACTGAGTTTTTTACAACACAATTTACCCGTGGATATCCTGGCCATCCAGGAAACCCACTGTCCACGAGGTTCTGAGGAAGCTTGGAAAACAATGCTCCTCCCATCCCTATCCTTTTGGTTGAAGCACTGTGGGGTGCTATTTGGAAAAATAATTTTTTCAAATTCACATCCTCAGAAACATTCTTAAATGGTCGAGTGCTCATCGTCACCTTCTTGTGGGCTGACGTTGTGCATGCAATCGTCAACATCTATGCCCCAAACGGTGCACATGAGCATTGGGAATTTTTCTCATCGGTCAAATCCCTCCTGCTACCCCCTGATTCTCTCCTAGTTGGTGACATGAACTGTTGGCTAACCTCACCAATGGACTGGTGGCCTCCCTCACCCCACGCCCCACAGGGTCATGTAGAACTACGCGTTCTAAAAGCTACCCTTGGGTTAATGGATGTGCTGCTGCGACATGCCCCACTGCTCAAAAACATGACGCGTCCCCAAGTCCACAACGGCCAATTAAGGTCCATGACCCGCATCGACCTTATTCAAACGCCAGCGAAATTCCAACCCCACATCTCCCACTTCAAAACAACAAAAATGGAATTCTCCAACCACCAACTGGTCTCGATAACCTACCACTTACTTCGTCACAGTTGCAAAGACCCCACATTAGTGCAAAATCTGCCCCCCCCCCCGAGCTCGCGTCACCAGGATTTTCCATGTGGGTGGAAGAGGCAACTTTGGCAAAATCATTTGTTGCACCATTTTGCGCAGACCCCATTTCCACATGGGCAACTTTCAAAGAGGACACCATCCACCACTATCGCCATCTCTCATCCAGATGCTCATGAGCCACATCAGCAGTTATCTCGTGCGCTCTGGTGGAATTGGCCCACTTGGAGTCCAACATTCCAACCACAAGATACAGCCCTGCATGGGGCCAGAAGTGGGCGGAGGCAGCCGCCCACCTCAACGCATTTGAAAGGCAACACAAACATTGGGTTTGTGTTCAATACAGGGCCACATGCATCACTAAAGCTGACAAGTGCACTGCATACTTCTTAAAAAAAATTTTGCACCACACCAGAGCATGGCCTGCACACAGGCGCGAAGATTGAATAATTCCATTGTGGACACACTGGCTGATAGGGCAATCGAAATGTAAAAATATTACTCCAAGCTATACTGAGCTGAACCAATTCAGCCAGCTGAAATGGTGGAATTTCTCAACTGAGCTCATATCCGCACCATTTTCTGATACCCGGAGATAATGAATTTAATTACTCTGAACAATTTATGGACAGCCATTCGCGGTGGCCAAACTGAAGATGCCCAGGCCAGATGGCATTCCAAATGAGTTCTACAAAAAATATTTCAAATATATATCCAAATTGCTGCTAGCCTCACTTAACCAAAGCCTGTTGGAAATGTGCCTCCTACCAGGAGGACAAGAGGCCTTTACTTTCACACTATTCAAGAAAGGGGATAAGCTTGACTTAGCCAACTGGCACCCCATTTCTCTAACAAACACTGACACCAAAATTTTAACAAAAAACATGGCTAACCGTTTAGGGACTGTAGCATCTGCCACCATCTCCCCAGAACAATTCAGTTTCATCCCCAGAAGGTCAATTTGGGATAACGTGCACTCCGTGGCTAATGCATGTCAGTCCACAGCCTCTGGGGCACTGGTATTCTTGTACTAACAAAAGGCCTATGATAGAGTAAACTGGGAATACCTAAGGGCCTGCCTCCATCAATTCCGCCTACCTACCCCCCGCTTCATAAACTGGGTAATGCTGCTCACGGAATCTGTGACAATTGCAGTGCGTGGCCCAGGCTTCCTAACGGAAGTAGTCCGCCCTCAAAGGGGCTTGCGACAAGATGACCCCTCAGCCCACTCTTATACAACTTCAGCCTTGACCCACTACTGCGAAATGTGAATGCCCACCTCACTGGGGTCCATGTGCCAGGCCAAACCCCAGTCAAGATGATGGCATTTGCAGATGATTGCGTGGTGGGGGTGTCTAATAACAAAGATGAACGCGCGCTTGAAGCCCTCATCCAGGAATATTCCCGGGTAAGCAACGCGGCTTTGAACGCCTCCAAAACTGAAATCATCCTCCTTGGTCAGTTTCAGAACTGCTGGGCCCCAGAAATTAGTTCCCAACTCGGCCCATCTGCTCGCCCACATCCACGCCTTACTAACTCAACACACACCACTCCACTGGTGCTCCCCTTCGTGCCATGTCCTACCATAGGACTGGTGCGCCATCTGGGCGTGTGGATGAAGGCAGGCGGATATGCGTCAGCAGTAATGGAGTGCCATATACTGGACAACGTGACGAAGCGAATCGCCTCTCTCAGAGCCCACCCTACTACCCTCACTGGCAGGGTTGTTCTTGCTAACTCTATGCTCCTATCCAAAGTCTGGTTCGGAGCCCACGCCATCCCCTTCTCCCCAAGCTTCTTCAAATCCCTGTATGCTTTGCTGCAAGGATGGCTTTGGTCAGGCCGCCCTCCACCAGTACGGCTAGAGGTCATGTTTGGCCCTCATCATCAAGGTGGCATGGGCCTGCTTGACTTCAAAGCCCATGCTGCCAAGATCCTGGGAACCTGGATCGCGGCCATCACCGCTCCTACACTCCCATCCCAACACTGGTCCCGCGCGGCGCTCCAACTTCTCCTGAGCCTTGGGCCTCAACAATCCATCAAACCCCCACTCCCTGATGAAATACCTTGCATCACACACATCGGCCACAGGTCCTCACGGGACTAAAACCCACTACAAACGAATCCTACTCTCCATGCGAAGCGCAGAGTGGAGAATCCATATTAGCGGACATACAACCTGAAGAGGCCGCCCCTCTCCTCAGTTCACACATGAGGTACAGGGGCTACCCATCCATGATGGCGTGATCCCCATTCGGCCCCATGTCCTATCCAGGGTGGACTACCTGGACATGATGGACATTCCTTATTCCACTGAGACCCAAAAGACTATCTGGAAATATGCACACCATCCTCTGTTGCAGCCTCAAGTCCGCTCCCATGTGTGGCACTGCCTGAGGCGGGTGTATCGTACAGCTGAGCGCTCTAACGCTTTACACTCATCCTGTGTCGTGTGTGGCCAGTATGGAACGCTGTTCCACCACCTGGAGAAGTGCCCCACCTCTAAAGTGATATGGCGCGAGGTGCAACGTCTGCTTGGCCATGATCAGACACATTCCTTCTGTCTGTCAAGAGATATGTTTGCTTCATCAATGGCCTCCCCCTTCCACCCTCCCTCCGTGCTCTGGTGGTTGCAATCACCATGTGGACTATCCACACGATTGTCTTGGATGCCATCGCTGGCTCCATCCCCACCCTCCCAGAAGCTGTCCACAGATTCCGGTCTCATTTGGTGGACCACTTTCAAGCGTGGATGTTTGTTTACCTCCCACCGCGTCGCTGACAGCTGGTCTCCTCCTGGTTCCCAGTCTGGTTTATCAAATCAGACCCCTTCCTCCACACGTGCTCAATAGTGGCTATGGCCCCTTCACACGTTCCCTCCCCTCCCCATAAGTGGCGTTCCCGCTGGCAACAAGAGAAAGCATCGCTTCTCTGGGGTGCCTCCCCTGGTACTAAGTTTGTCTTTCCTGAGTCATATTCAGAAGTGTCCGTCCCATGGTCGACCTTCCCCGTAATAAAACTAAAACTTAAAATAAATAAAAAGCCGCAAGCACTTGCACATATATTATTTATATGATATTTATTATTATCTTTCTAATTTTGTTCACTTATATCTATTTCTATTTTTTTATTTTTCTTTTATTTTATTTTTATTTTTTTATTTATTTTTTTTTTATTTTATTTTTTTATTTTATTGCTGCTTATATGGTTGAAGGAACTTTGTGTGCACCTGATTTTTAATGCAGTCACTCACAGGATCCTTGATAGTATAAGCGTTGACTCCCATTTTCTCTATTGTCTCAAATGGTTCAATTCAAATATTAGCTAGTTTGTGATTCCAGCCAAACCCATGCTGATCATGGAATAACACCATATCCCCATCTTTGAACTGCATTAGGCTACTCCGCCATGCTTGATCCGCAGCCTGGGTTTTGATTTTCTTGGCAAGGCTGAATGAGTATGTTTTAGTTTGCAACTTAATCAGCGTGTTTGTGAGGGAGGTTAAGTATCTCTGCAGATCCACTCCGCCAGTGTCCTCAATACAGGCATATAGCAGTGCAGGCAGAGCAGGGTGCCGCCCTTAAAGCAATTAAAAGGGGCTTTTTCCCGTGGCCAAATGGTAGCTTATATTATAGGCGAATAATGCGGTAGAAAGAAGGGTACTTTAATCAAAGGGTCTATCCATAACCAGTTTTCAGAGTATATTAACCAGAGTCCCATTAACTCGCTCAACCATTCCGTTAGACTCAAAGTGATACGGGGTTGTTAGGCCCCTGCAAATGGCCATTAATTTGTTGAGCTTGGTTAAAATGTGGGAGGTGAAGTTGGTTCCATTGTCAGTAAGGATAAACTGTGGGCAGCCATGCCGCTGTATAAT
Source organism: Massospora cicadina (assembly GCA_022478985.1). Classification (NCBI taxonomy): domain Eukaryota; kingdom Fungi; phylum Entomophthoromycota; class Entomophthoromycetes; order Entomophthorales; family Entomophthoraceae; genus Massospora; species Massospora cicadina. The sequence goes on from JAKSZP010000135.1 coordinate 92,461, forward strand.
ACATTTCATTACAAACTTAGTCACAGTAACTGCCCCCAGATCTCAAATGGCTCGCGCCTCCACCCACCTTGTCAAATGGTCAATTGTTACCAGGATATACTTAGACCGATTTTCTCCAGTTGGCAGGGGCCCCACAACATTGATAGAGATGGTGCGCCAAGCAAAGAGAGGCTTTACCAACTGGTATGAAGTCTTCTGGTGGAATTGCTTCTCCACCTGGCACTGGTGGCAGCAAGACAGGGTCTCAAGCATGTCATATTGCATGCTTTCCCAAAAATACCTTGATCTTAACAATTCAAGAGTTTTCTGAACTCCTCCATGGCCAACTTCTCGATGTGCACCCATAATAATACTTGTGTGATTAGAAGGCCTGGGTATATTCACAGTAACGTCCCCTGAACACTTATACAATTCTCCATTTCTTAGGAACGTATTGGTCCTGAGTTCATCTAGTAACTTGATTACTTGAGGCGGTTCATCTTTGTATCTTCCACTGAGCTTTTTATCAAATACTATATCGCTTAGATCAGCCATAACTGCAATTGTCAGCAATCTCAATAAGCAATCAGCATTTTGATGTTTGGCTCCCAGTTGATGTAAAATCTTAAAGTCATAATCCTGCAGTTTAAGAGCCCATCGTGCTAGCCGCCCTTCAGGCTCCTTTAAATTTTGCAACCAATGCAATGATGCATGATCCATCACAAATTTAAACTTTACTCCATGCAAGTAAACTCAAAACTGTTTATATGCATAGATCACCGCTAAGCATTCCTGCTCAGTTACAGTGTAATTGCATTCATGGCAATTCAGGCTGCGACTACAGTATGCCATGGGGTGCTCTTCTCCATCATCGTCCTTCTGAAACAGGAATGCCCCAACAGCAAAAGGGACGCATCTGTTTGCACTATAAATTCCTTATCGAAATTAAGATAGTGCAACACTGGCACACTGACTAACTCCGTTCAAAATGTATCAAAGGCGCATTGATGTCACTCCATCCATTTGAACATTGCATCTTTCTTCAATAACTCAAACAGCGGACCTCCAATGCAACTGAAATTGGGTATGAATCAGCAGTAGTAACCCACCATTCTCAGAAACACCTGAATGTCCCACTTATTAGCGGGTTTAGTCATCCTCTGAATGGCTTCTACCTTAGCTGGTTGAGGTCTTAGCCCAGTCGCATCCACCACAAACCCAAGATACTCAAGCTGATCTTTGAAGAAGTGGCATTTATGAGGCTTGATTTCGATATTAGCCTCAGCCAATTGACAAAATACCTCTTCCAAGTGGGTGATATGCTCAGTAAACGTGCGAGAGAAGACATTAATGTCATTGAGATAAACAAGAATGCATGACAGCTTCAAATCACTCATTATAGTATCCATTGCTCATTGAAACGTCGCTGGGGCATTACATAGACCCTGCGGCATGCATGTTGGTTGGAAAAGCCCCTTTGAGGTGATTAACGCACATTTTTCTTGCTCCACCCTAGGCAACTCAATTTGCCAATAACTGGATATCAAATCCATCACCAAGAAGTAGCGGGCTCTGCCAAGCTGGTCTAGCACATCATCAATCCGTTGCAGAGGGTATGAATCTTTTTTGGTTATGCTATTGAGCTTCTGATAGTCAATTACTACATTGTTAGTGACATCTTTTTTTACAATTAGGACAGGCGAAGTCCATGGACTCTTGGACGGTTCAAACATTCCCTGCTCCAACAATATTTCATCTATCTCCATGACAACTTCTTCAGCTACCCATGATTGATGGATTGGTCAAGATCTGATGAGAGGATGGTCCCTGGTATCAAGTCGATGAACAACCCCCAAGCGCACCCCAGATCATGATTGTCAACTGCAAAGATCTCCTTATATTTTTGAAATGGTGCTTCAGCCCGCTCCTTCTGATTTTCAGATAACCCTGATAATCTTTCCCGTGGTACAACCACCATTGCACCAAGAGGCGGTTTGATGGGCAAACCAAATTCATCCAGAGAACCAAACTCATGAACCTGTTTAATCTCTTTTACCAAATTCAGATGTAAATATGCTATAATCTGATGCTGTCGGATTCAAACGGGACTGTTCTGAAGATTTGCTAACAATACTTTGATTTCCCCATGGCCTGGTAATATGATACTGGGAGCCACAAGGGGCTCAAACTGTGATTGATGATAAGGTCCAATGATCTCCCCATAGAGCCCCGCTGGCACTTCCACTTCTAACTCAGTGTTGATTATTACTTGATGTCCAGAGGGAATGTATATAGCTCCAGCTGCTCTAAGAGGTAACCCTTGGTATTTGTATATCTGATGAGGAAGGGCCCGCGTTCTCTTTTTTAAACGATGATAGTGCACTGGTATCACCCCATTGCTGTAGGCAAGGTTGATTTGTCCCATGTGCATTGAACTCATTGACACTCTACATGAAGAGGAAATATATAGGGATTAGCTGCCCTGCAATGACTAGGGTCTCTTCCATCATGTCCACTATAGCCCCATAGTGTCACAAAAATGCAGTTCCGATCAATAAATCATAGTTACTGTTTGGCAATACCACCGCTGGAGCCATCACAACAATAGATCCAAACCGCAATGGAAGAGCGCTATATGCTCCCTCAGAAGTGGTGGTTTCAGCTCCAGCAGTCCCATACACCACTCGGTGGTCTATGTCAGGTTTTAAGGACAACTTCGCCACCAATTGAGTGGAGACAATGTTAACAGGAGCGCCTGTATCAATGATAGCCCAAACCCTAGTTTTGGCTACCACAATGTCGCAGTAAGCGCATTCTGAATAGGATGTATCCCGGCTATTCACCTTGTGTACACTTAAAGATTTAGGTTTTCCCAGGAAACTCAAAATACCCACCCCAATTTTAGGGTATCTGTTTACGATAGTGTCCACTGGAGAGGGCGACATTTATTCCTCTTAATAACAGGGCATCTGCTTCCAGTTATAGCTGGTCTAACTAATTTTGGTCGAACAGTTGACAAGCATAAAGCTTTGGTTGATCCAGAGAGTTTATGTCCGCCGTTTCTTTATTGTGTGCTTGGGTTAGCACATTTACTTTCCCAACTAGTGGGTGGTAAAGGAAAGTATCATCATACTGCAATGCTTCAGCCATATTTAACACAGCGGACTCAAGTGGGACATGTAAGTTCGAGGTAGCAGCAGTAGAGAGTCCCTTCTTTACTCCACTCAGGCTTTTCCCTGATAGCCCTGCTCTCGTTGCAAGAGAGGGATTTGTCAGTTAGGACAACATTGTCCCATATGCCCTTTACATCCATAATTAAAACAGCTTACTCTGTAAGACCTACGGCCGCGTTTAGGATGAGTTGGTACATATGGCAGTTGATTTTGAAAAGGTTATATGTAATCAGGCCCCTCACAGCATAATGACCACCCTCGTGCAGCATAGTTAGGGCCAGATTGGTAGCTGGTTTGATGTTGATCAGCAACTAAGGAACGTTTATGGTACTGAGAAGGGTATCCTGATGGAATTTCTCCTACCCAGTTATCTCTTCTCACAATATTAAGGCGAACAATTGTGATAGCGCGGGTCTGCTCAGTATTGGGTGGATTGAAATTAGCAGATAATCGACATACAAACTGAACAAGTTTAAGGAGAGGTACGTCTAGCTCTAAAAATGGAGCTATGACATTGTAAAGCTCAGGGTATGGCTTCACTGCTGAGGCCATAGCTATACACACATCAACTTCAGATAGAATGCCTGCTCCAATCAACACATGTGATTCCATAGTAAATCAGTCAGCAAATGCAGTGAGGGTCTCGTTCCGCTGAAACCCAATGGTCATAAACTCAGCTTTCTGCTGCAACATTTTCGCAGTTCCACTGAACAGTCACAGCACAGCCTCCTTAACTTCATGGTATGAGACAGAAAAAGCTGAGAGGTAACAGACGACTTGATCCACACTTCCAACGTCTAAAGAGGAGAGTTGCAGATTTGCCCTTTGTTGATCTGAAGTTCCCTCCATTACAAATTCAAATTGGTGAAGGAACCCATGAATATTTCTTTTGCAATCAAACGGTGGCAACTTGTCACTGTAAACTCTTTGAAGCAACTCATCCTGTTTTTTGAGCACAGTATTTAACGCAAGTCTCAACTCCTCGTAGGGCCCAAGGCCATTGTTTAGTGCAGATTTTGTTTGAAACAACCAGTATGTGACATAGCCACCAGTTAATTTTCATATTTTTGTTATTGATCAATGGGCCCCCTGTAAGGAGCACCACTGTTGAATCTCAGCAATTTGGTGAGTACCCACTAAAGGGTTTTTTATACAGGGTTTCCCCCTTGAGCAATTAGAATGGTCAATAAGATGATCGCCAATTTTTCAATACCCTTTAACCACTTAATTTTATAATAAACATGGGAGTAATTTCCCAACCACTTTCATTATTAAAAGAATATCTTTTCAGCGGATCCTTCCTTTGTTCGCGCTCTTCCTCTCTTCTTCTTCTTTTCTTCACTTAATTTAAGACAAGACCTCCATTCCCCTTGTTTCACTGATATCACAGCAGCCTCTGCCAGTACCAACTCTTACGCTTAGTTTATTCAGGTCGCCATCTTTTCATTGGTTTTGGCATATTATTCTTTAATTATCTATCACCTTGATTCGAGGTGATCCAAAACCCTTTCATCAAATGTTGACATTGCATCATCACCTTATTTTGAAGGCAACCTGATAATACTTATTATCACCTTATCTTAAATCGATTAAACAATTATAGCTCTGAATCATCCTTGGCGGATTCTGCTCATCAATCCTTCGGCGGAATTCCTTCACTGATCTGCATGGTCTTAATAGTGGCTTGTCATCCAGTCTATGATTCCCAACATACCCTATAAACATTGATGCTTTCTAACACAATAAAGTAGTCTATATTCCATCCATCTTTCCGTTTTTAACCTTTTTACTATTTTTTGGCTTTGAGCTCATTTTTGGACTTTTGAGACACTCAAAAGAACTGTTACTCCAATAGTGTTCAATCTTCATATCATAATGTTGGTTTTCAAGGCTCAATGAGCCAGTTGTTCAGTAGGATCCTTCATGTTCTGTAACCATTTTAAGTAGGCATGGTCAGTAACCACAGTGAAAGTAGTTCATCAAAGAAAGAATGGAAGTCTTTTACAGTAAGTAAGACAGTAAGGCACTCTTTTTCTGTGACGCTTTAGTTGCATTAAGATTTTAATAGCAATTTGCTAAAATATGAGACTGGATGATCCATGCCATTTATGTCCAATTGAGTTATAAATAGCACCAACAGCGTAATCTGAGGCATTGGTAACCAAAATGAAAGTTTTACCATAGTCTGTTTAATGTAGGATAGGGGGTTTTTGAGGCAATTTCTTTTAGCATCTCAAACGCGGCCTTTTGTTCAGCACCCCAATAGAAAGGAGTGTTCTTAGCCAATAGTAATATGAGAAGCCCACTAAGCTAACCAAACTTTTGGTGAACTGATGGTAATACTCCATCATACCCAGAAACACCTAATATCTTGTAGGTATTAAGGAGGAGGCTATTTGGTTTCCGCCAGATGTGCTTGCTGGTGCTAACGTTGGGGAACCCAATAAGGTATCTGACTGCATGGGGCTAGGGTCAGCCGAGAGGACAGGGGTAGCTCTGGGTGCAACGAGGGGCGAGACTTTAATCATCAGAGTAAATCAAACTTAAATAAAATAAGATAAACTTATACCCTATGAAAGAAGTACTTTATTAAATTAAATTATATTTCTTTTTATAGGGTATGTGGGGACACTGTGCCTCAAGGATCATCGTGGCCCCATCCATGTAGGATATCTCCTGGTCTTCTGGATTGCCCATTGTTTTTAACCTTACTCAGATCTAGCCAACCTCGTGACCAGATCAATGGAAGCCCCAGTTCATATGGCTCAAAGAATGGGGATGTAACGATTCCCCAAATTTGAAGTAATTTATACAAAGCCCCAAATTCAGTATATCTGCTAATAATATTGATTCAAACCCCATTCTCGCCCTTATCAAGCCATTCAGGATTTATGCCCCTCATATTAAGGTATCAATCCTTCCACTGGACAAGGCTTTCACCTACCTCAGGGAGAATCCCAATAGAGTCATATTTGAATTGCTAAAATTTTATTGTGTAAAGGTTGAATTCCTTCCTGTGAGATAGCATGTCTAAAAAAAATTTATTTTTTTGGAAAAAAGTACACTTCTATGGTTTTAATATAATTTTAAACTTACAAAATCATTGAAACCCTTCTTGTAGATGAGAAAGATGCTTGTTAAAAGATTTAGAAAAAATGCAATAATACTAACATAGACATACATACAACTTAAATTAAAATATTATAAGATGTGATCCATCGCTCATTGGGAGGATGCAGGATCATTGCATAACCCATGAGGTAGGCGAATATAATGGAATAGGCCTTCAATACAAATTAGAGCACATTTCTCCTGATCTTGTGGGGAAGATCCATTTTCCAGTATCCGTTGGCCAAGTCCATAACTAAAAAGAATTTGGAGCTAAAGATTAGTGTAAGAGCATCATTATTGTGGGAGATAAATATCTTTCTTTTTTGTTATTTTTTTCAATTTTGAGTAGTTCATAACTACCTAATGACCTCCATTTTTCTCCTTAATAAGCATGAGAGGAACCACCCAGGGACTTTGAGAAGGTACTAGCTAAAACAGCGTCTAGTAGCTGTTTAAGCTCTGGTCTTTTGTTGCTCTCTGACATTTAATTTTTAAATAAACTCAGATTGTAAAGGACTTGCATTAACAAAATCTTGTGGCACAATCCTTCATTTGCCTATAATCGCTATCATATTTAAAGAAAATATCAGTGTGGGTGTTAGATTTTGATGGTTGACTCAAAAAAACCCCTTTAAGAGAACCATCAATGCTGAAAGATTACTCCCATAGATGAATCCTTTGATCTTTCCCAATTTATCTGCATAATCTGATAAATCAGATTCACCTAATAACCTCTTTGATTGCATCTGAAGTAACCTGATTATTATAGATAACAATAGCTATGATATAATAACATTATGGCCGATTATGGGTCCACTTGGGTGCAAAGTGGTCTCACGGCATTTACTAAATTGCACCTCCTAAATTAGTGCATTAATTTTAATGCACTAAGGTGGGATTTTGGGTTCAATAAATGAAATTGATTTTTAAGCACTTAAACATAGACGTCCCAATTAAGGGTGTACTTAGTCCTTTGAGAGGCCTGCTGACATCCCAATTAGGGGTGCATCATCTTTATCATTCATATATATTATTATCCCCATTTATTGTTATTCGTCAAAATATGATGTAGCTCTAATTGGGAAGATTTTGATGTTGAGTTTGCAACCAAAATCTTTACAAATATGAGAGTAAAATTGCCTTCAATAAGATTGAAACAATTGTTTTTTTAGTCAATTCATGGGCCAAATTGACTTGGGGATATTTCATGATTATTGCCATGATTAGCAGAGGATTGGCATAATATGAATGAACTCATCAAATAGATGAGTTCTCCAGGAGATGCCCGAGAGGTATATAATACCAGTGCCTAGATGATTAATAAAACATCATTATTTACCATTTAAATATTGATCATTAATAATTACTTTCTCTTAGTTTATTAGTTATTGTTGTCCATCTGTCATCTATCTGATATCCATATCTGTTGCCATTACATCTATATTAGATAGTTGTGTGCATTTACACTTTCCAAATGGAAGTACTCAGTTACCTTCCAAAGAAGTAGTCCCAATTATAGAGGAATAATTTCCCAAGTTTGTATGAAGACATAAGGTCTCATAATTGTTGTTGCCAGTAGACTTAAGAACGGTGAGCATACCAAATTTACTTGGCTATTATTGAGGATTATTGGAGAATCTACTTCTCAATTATGAGCAGGATTTTCTTTTTCTAGCAAGTATTTATCCTCAAATTCATTGTTAAGTCATTTTAGCTTGCACCATCAGCAGAAAACTTAACATTTTGGGGCTCACAAAAAAAACAACTACCTTAATATGAAAATGGATGATCAGCTTTCAGAATTTGCCAGAAAGTACAGTGACAACAAGATGGAAACAAGCAATGTTCAGTTTATTGAACATTTTACATCAAATTGTTCCAACAATGAGGAGGGGAACAAGTATCTATTAGAGCTAATATTGACTCAAACAGGTCCAACTTTATTTTTTAATCCAGCTGAGTTTACCCAGGCCAACATCAAGGAAATGTTGTGAACCCTGTTTTGAGGTTACCAGGTTGGGCTTTTAAAAATTGACCTGAGCTTTGGTTTATTTTATTATATGAAGGACCAAGCACTGAAGAACGAAATTTATCAAAAATACAGAGAAGCCACCATGGCTGCTTTGGCCCAAAGACTTTGGGAGAGTCAGGCCAACACATATGAATATTTGGTCATTTTTGTACAACCATCTATTAAGCATGCTCAACAAATTTTTGCACGCCAAAATCTTGAGCTTTCCCACCTCCACCATATCCAAGATGAGGAACGGTCATCCTAAGCTTGCTTGCTAGAGAAGCAGGATTTTTTTCAGAAGTATGTAAAGCAATTGTTTCAAAAAATGGGGCTGCAGCAGAAGCTCATGGTCAGATTGCTGAGCTGGTAGCTCATCTTAATGAAGGCGTCCTGAAAATAGCAACGCAAGTTCTAAACAATTCTGGATTATTAAGCCAGTGGAAACAGGATATTACCAACCACTGCATCAGACTTGAGAGGCAGTACCATTATGTTGCAGCTAATATGGAAAACCTTCTACAACAGGGTCATGATTCAAGAAAAACCCTTCAAGAGTTGGAGGAAAAATATATCAAATTTGAAATTATATTAAGACTGAATTTTCAGCTACTCAGAGGGATATCAAGGCTTTAGCCCAGTTACCTCTTGCTACAGTAGAACAACAAGACAATTCAGATATTAAGGCCAAATTTATTCAACGTATGATCAACTATTTCTGAACTCCAAACTTCCAATACAATCTTATTTGAGGAGAAAAACAATATGGAGATTCAATTGTCACTAACACCAGAATAACAAAGATGTTGGAAGAAATGAAAGCACTTTTGGCCCGAGTGACATTAGCTGAAGCAGATCTCTCTCAAGTTAACAAGGAGATGGAGAATTTGAAAGCTAATAGTTGCAAGTGTGCGACCAATCTTGGGGAGGGGAGGATGAAGAAGTGGCCCTAAAGGCATGCCAAGTTGGGCTTAAGAAACTGCGTCAATCCCAATTTTGGAAAACAGAGTCAAGAGATTCTGAAGATTGTCATGAGGCAAATGATGACTATGGAATGGATGTATTGAATACACAACATATTCCACATTTAATGACCTCTATGCCCACTCCAAGTCACTCACAACATTCTACTCTGCCAGAAGGTTCTCCAAATCAATCAAACTTAAGAAGAGGAAATGCCTCTCCGGTTAGGGACTCAGGCAGAGATGACTTAAAACCACTTAATTTGCCAAGATTTTATAAAGAAGGCAATGTATACTCCTTCTTGAAGCTTTTTGAGAAGGCCATGAGAGGAGCGTCCAATCATGCAAAAGTGACAGCCCTCATCAATTTTTGGACTTGCACAGCGTAGACCTCGTAATGCCCTATCTAGAGGAAGATTGGTCTTAAAATGAGTCCAGACAGGCTGTCATTAAGGAATTAGTGGGCCCTTTGGAAATCCAGCCAATTTGTGCTCGCTTAATGCTTGACGCCTGCTGGATTCCACAAAGATTATATATAAATTTAAATAAATAACTAAAGCGCTAATAAAAATGGATTTTATCATTGTTATTAAATGCATGATAAGGGTAAAAATGATACTCCTCAGTCTCCAACTAACTAGTATTTAAAGTAATTTCAAAGGCCAAGGGGGAATTTGGGAATATGTTTGGAATAGCCTGCACAAGTCCAAATTAGGAAATATGCATAAATAGTGTATCATAACTTGAGAACTCGCATCAGGGCAGTGGAGCAAAGGAAGAGGAATTCTGATTGGCCCAAACGTACCCATGAGGTAACGTTTTAATAAACTTGAGCCAATCACTGCCTAAGAAATTTCTTGCACCTTAGAGGACCCCCACCAAGCCTATAAAAGGGAGGGGTCCCTGCGCAGATGCATTGAAAGACTTCATTGAGGTCAGGGGAGTGCCTTCTGATGATTCCCCCAAAGTTTGTGGTGAGGTCAGAGTAATCTGACCAGCTAATTTTCTTAGTGCCCATACAGGTTTTGAACTGGTGTTTCCATGATTAACGGGGTTCTACTGTGAATCAGCCAGAGACTTTTGGCCAATTTCCTTGACTTTTTCTCTTATTTTTAAACAAGCTCTTAATGACATCAGAATATTGCAAATAGCCAACATTTCTCTTTTTTTGGCAGAACTCAACCTACAGCATTCTTATCTTTAGTCTGCAAAAGTAAATGTCTGACAGGCCCAAAAATCTGTTGACCTAAAGGATGGAGCTCTTGAATATTGAGTTTAGACCTAATGAGTTCATTTAAGACCTTGCCAATCAATTTTATCATGAAGCCCATGTGCTCCTCGGATCAAACATTATGACCAAATATGATGCATAAATTGCCATGGAACATGCTGTGCAGCCCTATCTTGATATGGAGTAATGATTCCGGCATTTAACCGCGATATGGAAACAAATAGACTTGTGGACTATTTACTCTGCTGTGCAAGAAGTTTTGAGGCGCCAAATTGGCCAAACAATCTGCAACAGGTGCGTCCTCAACAGAAATTTAATAGTACAAGTCACAATCAAGAAAGAAATGGGAATCCTAAGGGGCAGAAACCTGACCATCCCATTTCTAATGCAATCACTTGTCATCGTTGTGGTAGAAAAGGGCACTTTTCCAACAAGTGATATACCTAAATGGATGTGAAAACAGGAGTTTATGTGGCATATAAAGTTGAAAAGGACTCAGAATCAGGAAAAGGGCAGGTGGAGTAGAGGCGGAATGCTCTACTACCACTCAACTTATCAAAAACATTCCTCCCAATCCTGGCAAACTTTTTGTGTCCAATTCAGTTAACAAAGATTCCTTACATCATATTATGGCTGACAATGTACATATGGTCACAACTAGATCTTAAAAAAGGCCAAAGATTAAGGTGAAACTTCAGAAGAAGCCCAAATAGAGGTGGCTTAACCATATGCTAGGCAAATTATGGACCATGGCTTTGATCCTCACACTATTCGCTCTCATGACCTGCCCTCCTTAAAAGATGTACAGATCACAATCCCTATGCAGACTCAAGCGGAAAACTTCTCTGAAATATGTTCTTGCCTAAAATTACATTTGGAGTCAGGCAACTCCGAATCTATTCACATAATAAACATTTCTGAACCATACTCTGAGTGTACCTATGCTGATAATGCTGTCAATAAGGTCCATGTTTGGGCCATTATTGATAGTGGAGCTCCTTCAATTATTGTCAGCACTAATCTGGTGAAGAAGTTGGGAATATCTCTGGATGTTGCCTATGATCAAGAATATGGCACTGCATGAACACATACCACCAGATACTTGAGGCATATAAAGCCTTACCTATAAGGTTTGGGTCTATAGTAGTATCCACTCCGTCTATAGTCTTGCCTAATCAGAACTATGAGGTCCTGACTGGCACTGATCTTATGAGGAGATATGGAATGGTTACTAGTCATAATGATGACACCTTAACCATCCTGAACCAAACCATCCCAATTCACTAAACAAAGAACGCAAAATTGGGACTAAAGAAGCCTAATCTGTTTATTAATTTGGCCTATCAAGATGAAATAATCCCTATCAAATACCATAAATCAAAGCGCCATGTCAAGGCCCTGCCAATGCAAGTCCACAAGTCTAAGGGAATATACCTCCGAGCAAACAGGGAGCTAACTCTGGACTCTGGAATGCTGACAGTAGTCCTGAATGGGCTAACAATTCAAAATCTAGAAGGGCTTTATGGCAAAGTTTATCAACCTTGGTCCCAAAATTAACTTGAACCTAATGTGGCGCCTGGGATAAATATTCCTGGACATCAAGAAATTAGTGTCCTCTGTGCAAACATGCAGAATTGGCCTATTTTTATCAAAAGGCACCAGGTGGTTGCTTATCTCCATCTTATTCCTATCACGGAGATTGAATCTTTCCACAATTTTGGAACCCTGGATGAGCTAGGGCTTCCCAATGATGAGTTGTATTATGTGCATAATGTCAAACCTGTGGCCGATTTAGGGGAACTAAATGATCAAGAAAAAGACTGAGTCTGAGGATCATTTGAGAGATACCACGAAATATTTGCCAAGGATGATTTTAACCTGGGATGTGCAAGAGGAGTAACCCATATGATAGATACTGGGGACCATTTAACTATCCAATTGAGACCGATTAGGCGTTCAAAAACTGGTGAAGAGGTTGTGTCAAAGGAAATCAAGGAATTTCTTGACCGTGGTATGTTGATATTATCTAATAGTCCATGGGCTGCACCAATTCTCATTGTAAAAAAGAAAGATGGGAGCAACAGGGTTGTTATTGAATACCAAAAAGCTTAATAACATTACAAAAAAGGATTCCTATCCTCTCCCGCATATTGACAATGCCCTAGAAAGACTTAAGGTGCAAAGTTCTTCTCAGCGATGGATTTAATTAGCGGTTATTGGCAAATTGACCTGCCTGAAGATGAGCGAGAAAAGTGCGCCATTATTACCCAAGAAGGGTTATTTCAACCAACGCGGATGCCCCAAGGACTCTGTAATGCTCCAGCAACATTCCAGAGAGCGATGGACACTATAATGGCGATCTTAAATTGTCATGTGTACCAGCATATCTAGATGATATAAATGTATTCAGCTGTACCTTTGTTGAACATCTGGAATACCTGGAAGAGGTTTTCAAGAGGTTAGCAGCTGAAAACTTGAAGATCAAGCCCTGGAAATGTCATTTCTTTAAGAACCAGCTGGAATACCTTCGGTTTGTAATTGATAAAGAAGGTCTTCAGCCACAACCGGACAAATTGGAAGCAACATCTAAAATGAAGAGGCCCAATACAAGCGGGACATTCAAGTATTTTGGGCATAAGCAGGTACTATTGCCAATTTATTGCTGACTTTGCTCAAATTGGAGAACCTTTATTTTATCTACTTAAGGATAAGGTCTCTTTTGAGTGGAATTTGCCCTGCCAGGAGGCATTTGACTAGCTTTGTTCAGCCCTATTAGTTGCACCAGTGTTGTGCTATCCTGACTTTGACCGGGAGTTCATTGTCCAAATTGATGCATTACTAATGGTAATTGGGGCCGTTTTGTCCCAAGTTGGAGAAGATGGCGAAGAGCACCCAGTAGCCTATGCTAGTCATACCCTAAATACCCATTAGATAAATTATACTGTGACAGAAATATAGTTTTTGGCAGTTATATATGCCTATAAACAATTCCAAGTATACCTTCATGGAGTGCATTTCACCGTGGTTACTGATCATGCATCCCTGAGCTGGCTTAACAACTTGAAGGAGCCAGAAGACGTTTGGCTCGCTGGGCACTTAAGCTGCAGGCTTATTACTATACCATCAAGCACCGGGCTGGTGCTAAGCATCATAATGCTGATTGTTTGTCCCTTCTGCCCATAGTAGCAACCCTCTGCCGGCCTGTGGATGCCTTGTTTCAGAAGATGGTTAGTGGAACTTTTGCCAATGAGCCCAAACAAGTGCAGAAAATTCCCTCTGAATTAAGAAAAATACCTACACTGAAAAAAAGAGTATTATTCAAGGTAAATGATGGGAAGTAATATATATTTCCACGTCCCTCGGATCAAACAGATCTAATTTTGGCTGCTCATAAGGCCACTGGCCACAAAGGCTTTAAGAAAACAAAGGGGCAGCTCCAGCAAAATTACTATTGGGAATCGATGCATTTTGATATCCATGAAACTTTGAGCTGTTGCCAAGAGTGCCAAGGGGAAAACCCCTTTCAAAAGCTACTTTGTACCAGCTTGTTTGGCCCAAATTTGCTGGCACACTATATCCATAGATGTGGTGGACCCCTCCCAATTAGCAATGAAAAAGACAAATATTATTGTGGCAATTGATCACTTGATGAAATGGGTAAATCCAGGGCTATTCGGGACTTAGGAGCCTCAACATCTGCTAAATTTATCTTGGAGCAAGTTATTCATTGGCACGGATGTCTGCAATTCATATTAACAGATAATGTCACAAATTTCACCGCTGTTATTCTCCAGAAGCTCAATGAATTAATGGGGGTGCGTGGTGTTCTGTCAACTCCATACCACCCAGAAACAAATGGTGCAGTGGAACGAGTTAATGGAACAATTGTCAATATCCTAAGAAAGCTGACTTCTCAGAAGCCCTACAAATGGAGTACATTCCTCAGTTCAGCCACTTTTGCCTACAACATCTCTTACCATTTGGTCATAAAGATGTCTCCTTTCCAACTTCTATATAGGAAGCATCCAGCCTTACCTCCATTGTTGTATTCCTTACTACAAGAACCCCAAGAATTGAGTTATTCTCAGTATGTTGAGAGGCTTGCAGAAACCTTAATTAAACTGCAAGACCAGGCTTTTGATAATAACTTCAAATTCATAAGACCCAACATGAAAAAGATCAAAAAACAAGTATGATCTGCCAGAATTTGCTGTGAATGATGAGGTATTATTTTGTAATACCCACGGTTCAGGCCAAACTCACAAGTTAAATTGCATTTGGATTAGCCCATTCGATGTTATGGAGAAATTTTGAACTTTTCCTACACTATTAAGGAGAAAAATTCAGGACATGTCTATAATCGAGTTCATGCTAAATTCCTAAGAAAGTTTAGGAAGAGGGCCAATTAGAAGCGAAGAATTCAAACATAAAGGTATACAAGCATAAGAAAATAATAAAAATGAGAAATAATAATTAGAAGAAAAATATATAATATTAGTAGAAGAAAAAAATTATACCTATCATCTATATACATAGTAAAAAAATTAATAAGTTTTATTACAAGTAATAGAAAATGGTAGATTTTTTAAATAAAGAATTTTATTCCTCCGCTTTGAAGTAGGAGGTGACTTGGAACCTGAACCTTCATCTTTCTGCACCAATTTGGCCCAATCTAGTTTCTGGGCAATAAGGAAAAGGGCCATAGAGGCATAACGTCAGATGCACCATGTACTCATTATAGATGACTCCCAGCAAACGATTGGGTGAGGAGGCACAAAACTGTTGATAGTTACCCAATCAAGCCCACAATTGGGAGGGAAAAAGCGTCCAGGAGAAGACAATCAATTAAAAAAATCAGTTTGATACTGATAAATCTCCAGGGTCAATAATTGAACATGATACACTTGGGTTTTCCACCACTTGATAAGCGGGGGAACATGCAATAGCCAACCTGAGGGCATCTGGTCAGGAAAAATGTGCATAAGATGGCCAAATAAGGCCATTCTGGGAAGGTATTCATTAGCGTTATCCTGATGAAATTCATCAAAAGCTGCCCAAATGGCTGAGCGGAAACAACATCCTGAATATCATGGGTATTTAAACCCAAAGAGGACGCAAAATTGGGCTAATTTTCTAGCAGCATAGACCAGGCACCAAGGACCTCCTCCACAAAGCTGTTGATTTGAATGAAATCTTGAGGTCAAATGGAGGGATCCTCAGCAAGCAAAAGATGAATGGGGTTAAAAAGCCAATCATATTTGGCCCACATTTCATTGAGTTGTTGGCCCCAACAAGAATAGTTGATTGACCCCAACACTGGATTTATAATTTTGAGCCATTAGGAAATGGTTGAGTACAAAGATAAACTTTACCAGAAGATTGCCATCCCAATATACTAGTTGGAGCGAAAAGGTTGGCTCCCTGGGATCAAAAGAATGCCCAAAGTTGTCCACTGAGACAATAGTTGAAGCACAAGATCAAAGTTCATACCCTATTGATCCTCGGGTAGGATCCACAAACAGGAAAACCTCCTCCTCAACAATGGTTTTGGGATGAGTAGACGTCATGACAGTCAGCACAGGAATAAGTTGCCCCAACTCTGCTGCTTGGAGAGAGCCTAAGGACATATGCATATGCATATTTCTGTTCAGTCAATTGAATTGACACCGCTGTTCAGGTTCAATGGAAGTGACAAAATTGAAATAAGTAGAGGGTGAGCTGTTTTTAGCCATTGAAAATGAATTTGGGAAAACTCAGGGTTTATTTTAGTTAAGTGGGGGGAAATGTTGGATTTTGATGGTTGAATCAAAAAATAAACCCTTTGAGAAAATCATCAATGCTGATAGATTACTCTCATTGATGGATCCTTTGAACTTTCCCAATTTATCTGCATAATCTGATAAATCATATTCACCTAATAACCACTTTGATTGCATCTGAAGTAACCTGATTATCATAGCTAATAATAGCTATGATATAATCACATTATGGCCAAATATGGGTCCACTTGGGTGCAAAGTGGTCTCACGACATTAACTAAATTGCACCTCCTAAATTAGTGCACTAACCTTACTGCAATAAGGCGGAATTTTGGGTTCAATAAATGAAATTGATTTATTGAGCACTTAAACATAGACGTCCCAATTAAGGGCGTACTTAATGCTATTGAGAGGCCTGCTGACATCCCAATTAGGGGTACATCATCTTTATCATTCATTTATATTATTATCTCAATTTATCGTTATTCGTCAAAATATGATGTAGCTCTATGGGGAAGATTTTGATGTTGAGTTTGCAACCAAAATCTTCCCAAATATGTGAGTAAAATTGCCTTCAACCAGGCTGAAACAATTGTTATTTTTAATTTATTCATGGGCTGAATTGACTTGGGGATATTTCATGATTATTGCCATGACCATCAGAGGATTGGCATAATATATTTGAACTCATCTAATAGATGAGTTTGGCGAGGAGATTCCCAAGAGGTATATGATACCGGTTCAGCTGATTAATTAAACATCATTATTTACCATTTATTTATAAGTCATTAATAACTACTTTCTCTTAGTTTATTAATTATTGTCGTCCATCTGTCATCTATCTGATATTTGTATCTGTTGCCATTACATCTATATTAGATGATTGAATGCATTTATACTTCCCAAAGAGGATTTTCTTTCTCGTTGCAAACACTTTTGCAACCTATTCAATTCAAGACTAAATCTAGTTTGATAATCTCATAGAGGAGATTAGTCTGCGCCCATGTCTGGGAGCAGTTGGGCAAGCAAGGCAAGAGGAGCAGGCGGAAGGCTCGCGGCCTCTAACATCTGAAAACGCCCCAGAGAATCTGGTGGAATAGAAAAAAATCTAAAAAAACTGGCGGTCACAATTTCCCCAGAGATACTCGCGTGGCAAGCACGATGCAACCAGTACATCAACACGCCACACTCCCAGCCACTTTCATCGGTGGAATTTGGAGTCCGTGTGTATCTGGACATCCAAAAAATGGCCTTATGGGAAAAATTTTGTGAAGATGTACACAAAATTTTCCTGACTGCGGTGTACGTTGCACCACTCCATGTTGCACAGTTGGCTGGACCTAGGTTTTGAAAGCAAAATAGCAGCAGATGAGGCTGCAGTGGTGCGCATAGTGGTCAACCTCCCCGAAGGGCAATGGGTCATCAAAACCAAATGCACCAGATGGACAAAATCAAACCAAATTTTCCTCACATTTGACTTTTTGCCCACTACGGTAAAACGTGACAGTTTGGAGCAACACCTGAAAGATGGTCTCACCATATATGGCGAAATACAATCTTTTTGAAATGCAACGTTTCATGCTGATGCCACACCTGTGCACTGGCAAAGCCATCGCAGTTCTGACCCCAACTGAGGAGATTGCAAAGGACCTAACCCAGATCCTGCACTCCACCTTTATTGACATTGCAGGGCATACCACCCACCCATTCTGGGTAACCGTGGACAGCGCGCCACCCATTTGCACCCACTGTGACGCGTTTGGCCATAAGGTGCACGCATGCCCCATCAAGGAGGGCGTCACATTCCAAGAGCACCCCTTGGCGGCCATGGCCAGCGGAGGGGCGCACTATGAACCAACCGCAAGCACCAAGGAGGCTTTCCCATGAGGAGCACAAGGCTGCTACCTATTGGTAAAGCCCATCTCCCCGCAGGAGTGGAAGAAGGCCAAGCAGGCCCATAGGGCCACGGCCAAGGAAGCGGCCAAGGCCACCACCACCATCCCACACTCACAACGCCAGGAGGACATGGAGACCTTCGTGGCAGAAGTGACGTGGGAATCCATCACCCAATCAGATTGGGAGGCCCATGCCAAGTGGGCCACTCAATCTGAGGATCCAATGGGAGATTCGATCTCACCCAATCGCTGCACCCAAGCTCCAGTCAAAACTGAATTGGGACCTATTCCAACCAAAAAAAAATTTTTGCCCCACTCAACGGTGCACTGAGCTTATCCGCACCACAAAAAATTTGTCTGACGTCGGGAAAACAAAAAGCAAAGGCCAAAGCCAATGTGACTCTTTCCACAAAAATTAACAAAAACCCTGATAGCATTGCTGCTAACACCCACACTGCTGTGAAAGCCCGTGGGGACCTGGAAGAGGCTGGTGGGCCCGGGGCCCACCCCCTTGCACCTAAGGTGTGATGGAGGAAACCTTCACTCTAGGGATGCTGAATATCGCCGGACTCAAGGCCTCCCCGTCCCAGGCTAGGAAACTGAGTTTTTTACAAAACAATTTACCCGTGGATATCCTGGCCATCCAGGAGTCCCACTGTCCACGAGGTTCTGAGGAAGCTTGGAAAACAATGCTCCTCCCATCCCTATCCTTTTGGTCGAAGCACTGTGGGGTGCTAATTCAGAAAGATAATTTTTTCAAATTCACATCCTCAGAAACATTCCTAAATGGCTGAGTGCTTGTTGTTACCTTCTCATGGGCTGATGTTGCGCACACAATTGTCAACATCTACACCCCAAATGGTGCACACAAGCGTCAGGAATTTTTCTCATCAGTCAAATCCCTTCTGCTACTCCCCAATTTTTTCCTAGTTGGTGACATGAACTGTTGGCTAACCTCACCAACGGACTGGTGGCCGCCCTCACCCCACACCCCACAGGGTCACGTAGAACTACACATTCTAAAAGCCCCCCTTGGGTTAATGGATGCGCTGCCACAACATGCCACACTGCTTGAAAACATGACGCGTCCCCACGTCCACAACGGCCAATTAAGGTCCATGACCCACATCGACCTTATTCTAACGCCGGCGAAATTTTAACCCCACATCTCCCACTTCAAAACTTTGAAAATGGAATTCTCTGACCACTGACTGGTCTCAATAACATACCACTTACCTGTAAAAGTTGCAAAGGCCCCACATTGGTGCAAAATCCGCCCCCCCTAAGCTCGCATTGCCAGGATTTTCCACATGGGTGGAAGCGGCAACTTTGGCAAAATTGTTTGTTGCACCATTTTGCGCGGACCCCATTTCCACATGGGCAACTTTCAAAGAGGACACCATCCGCCACTATCGCCATCTCTCCTCCAGACGCTCACAAGCCACATCAGCAGTTATCTCATGCGCGCTGGTGGAATTAGCCCACTTGGAGTCCAACATTCCAGCCACAGGATACAGCCCTGCATGGGGCCAGAAGTGGGCGGAGGCAGCCGCCCACCTCAACGCACTCAAAAGGCAACACAAACATCAGGTTTGTGTCCAATACAGGGCCACACGCATCACTAAAGGTGACAAATGCACCGCATACTTCTTTAAAAAAATTTTCGCACCATGCCAGAGTGTGGCCTGCACACAGGTGCAAAGATCAGATAATTCCATTGTGGACACACCGGCCAAAGAAGCAATTGAAACGCAAAGATATTACTCCAAGTTATACCAAGATGAACTAATTCAGCCAGCCAAAATGGCGGAATTTCTTGACTGAGCTCATATCTGCACCATTTTCTGATACCCGGAAATAATGAATTGATTACTCTGAACGAATTATGGACAGCCATTCGCGGTGTGCCAAACCAAAAATGCCCAGGCCCAGATGGCATTCCATATGAGTTCTACAAAAAATATTTCAAATATATATCCCCATTGCTGTTAGCCTCACTCAACCAAAGCCTGTTGGAAACGCGCCTCCTACCAGGAGGACATGAGGCCTTTACTGTCACACTTTTTAAGAAAGGGGATAGGCTAGACTTAGCTAACTGGCGCCCCACTTCTCTAACAAACACAGACACCAAATTTTTAACCAAAATCATGGCTAACCGTTTAGGGACTGTAGCATCTGCCACCATCTCCCCAGAATAATTCGGTTTCATCCCCAGAAGGTTGATTTGGGATAACGTGCACTCTGTGGCTAATGTGTGTCAGTCCACAGCCTCTGGGGCACTTGTATTCTTGGACCAACAAAAGGCCTATGATAGAGTAAACTGGGAATACTTTAGGGCCTGCCTTCATCAATTCCGCCTACCCCCCGCTTCATAAACTGGGTGATGCTGCTCATGGAATCTGCGACAATGGCAGTGCGTGGCCCAGGCTTCCTAACGGAAGTAGTCTGCCCTCAAAGGGGCCTGCAACAAGATGACCCCTCAGCCCACTCTTATACAACTTCAGCCTTGACCCACTACTGCGAAATGTGAATGCCCAACTCACTGGAGTCCATGTGCCAGGCCAAACCCCAGTCAAGATGATGGCATTTGCAGATGATTGCGTGGTGGGGGTGTCTAATAACAAAGATGAACGCGCGCTTGAAGCCCTCATCCAGGAATATTTCGGGTAAGCAACGCGGCACTGAACGCCTCCAAAACTGAAATCATCCTCCTTGGTCAGTTTCAGAACTGCTGGGCCCCAGAAATTAGTTCCCAACTCGGCCCATCTGCTCGCCCACATCCACGCCTTACTAACTCAACACACACCACTCCACTGGTGCTCCCCTTCGTGCCATGTCCTACCATAGGACTGGTGCGCCATCTGGGCGTGTGGATGAAGGCAGGCGGATATGCGTCAGCAGTAATGGAGTGCCATATACTGGACAACGTGACGAAGCGAATCGCCTCTCTCAGAGCCCACCCTACTACCCTCACTGGCAGGGTTGTTCTTGCTAACTCTATGCTCCTATCCAAAGTCTGGTTCGGAGCCCACGCCATCCCCTTCTCCCCAAGCTTCTTCAAATCCCTGTATGATTTGCTGCAAGGATGGCTTTGGTCAGGCCGCCCTCCACCAGTATGGCTAGAGGTCATGTTTGGCCCTCATCATCAAGGTGACATGGGCCTTCTTGACTTCAAAGCCCATGCTGCCAAGATCCTTGGCACCTGGATCGCGGCCGTCACCACTCCTACACTCCCATCCCAACACTGGTCCCGCGCGGCCCACTCCAACTTCTCCCCAGCCTTGGGCCTCAACAATCCATCAAACCCCCACTCCCTGATGAAATACCTCGCATCACACACATTGGCCACAGGTCTTCACGGGACTAAAACCCACTACAAACGAATCCTACTCTCCATGCGAAGCACAGAGTGGAGAATTCGTATTATTGGACATACAACCCAAAGAGGCCACCCCTCTCCTCAGTTCACACAAGAGGTACAGGGGCTACCCATCCATGATGGCATGATCCCCATTCGACCCCAAGTCCTATCCAGGGTGGACTACCTGGACATGATGGACATCCCTTATTCCACTGAGACCCAAAAGACTATCTGGAAATACGCACACCATCCTCTGTTACAGCCTCAAGTCTGCTCCCATGCGTGGCGCTGCCTGAGGTGGGTGTATCATACAGCTGTTCGCTCTAACGCTTTACACTCATCCTGTGTTGTGTGTGGCCAGTATGGAACGCTGTTCCACCGCCTGGAGAAGTGCCCCACCTCTAAAGTGATATGGCGCGAAGTCCAACGTCTGCTAGGCCAGGATCAAACGCATCCCTTCAGTCTGTCAAGAGATATGTTTGCTTCATCAATGGCCTCCCCCTTCCACCCTCCCTCCGTGCTCTGGTGGTTGCAATCGCCATGTGGACTATCCACACGATTGTCTTGGATGCCATCGCTGGCTCCATCCCCACCCTCCCAGAAGCTGTCCACAGATTCTGGTCTCATTTGGTGGACCACTTTCAAGCGTGGATGTTTGGATATCTCCCACTGCATCACCGACAGCTGGTCTCCTCCTGGTTCCCAGTCTGGTTCATCAAATCAGACCCCTTCCTTCACACGTGCTCAATAGTGGCTACGGCCCCTTCACACGTTCCCTCCCCTCCCCATAAGTGGCGTTCCCGCTGGCAACAAGTGATAGCATCGCTTCTCTGGGGTGCCCCCCTGGTACTAAGTTTATTTATACTGAGTCATATTCGGAAATGTCCGTCCCATGGTCGGCCTTCCCCACAATAAATTTAAAATATACTTCCCAAAGAGAAGTACTCAGTTACCTTCCAAAGAAGTAGTCCCAATTATAGAGGAATAATTTCCTAGTTTTGTACAAAGACATAAGGTCTCATAATTGTTGTTGCCAGTAGACTTAAGAACGGTGAGCATATCAGAGTTACTTGGCTATTATTGAGGATTATTGGAGAATCTACTTCCTGATTATGAACAGGAGTTTAATTTGAAAAGTGAGTATTTATCCTTTAATTCATTGTTAAGTCGTTTTAGCTTGCACCATCAGCTGAAAATTTAACAGTGGGAATCTAATAGGGAAGAAAATTTATAAATCTCATCTGGGATTAGTTCATCTGAAATGTAAACATTAGGCAAAGTACATAACATTTTGTCCGCAGGTAATCCCACATTCATCATAGAACCTATGAAGTGGTTTTTTGTGATATCCTTGATTGTAAACATCAGACTTTTCATCTCATGATGCTTTTTCACAATAATGTCCTTTTTAGTAAGATTCCACAATAGAATATTGATAGGGCTGGTAGATATTATCTAGTATACCCAGCAATACTTGAGGTTCTAGGAACTAACTCCATCAATGTTTGTTAGGCACAATACGCTGTTTTGGGAGATTTTAGAGTAATCCTGTTGTCAATAACTCGTTATTCACCATACTTAATATATGTTTCCTCTGAAGCATTGTAAAAATTTACTGGTTTGGTTATTATCAGCAAGCAACCCTAGTAATCTTTTTACTTCACAGGTTCAGTTTTCTTGTGCACTTTGTCTGCGTTGTATAATATATTCAATTATCAGTTGATAATAATATGACAACTATTATCTGTAGTTGAGTGTGAATTCTTATATATTGGCCCAACGCACGGCCTGTAAACCTAATTAAATACTTGAGATTTCATGATCTAGGTATTCATTCCCTCATTCTGTTCAACCCAATCTTCTCTGAGATTCCCTGGTGAAAGTCTCTCTGGTCCAACACACAGTCAGCAGCAATCTCCAATTGTTTCTCCTTCTTTTCTAGATCCCCACTCAGATCTTTACTCTTTTCTCTAAGAGTCTCCCAATTATCACACACAGCAATAATATCCTTGTGATGAATAGCCTAATGGAAAGCTGATAATAGTCTACTTCTTAAACTATCTACCGGATGAATAACTTGGAACTATATAACTCTGTTCTTGTAATTACTGTTTTTCTTTTATTAAAGTGAACCTAGGGAACTTATAATGGGGATTCAATCATCTAACCCTCAGTTAACACCTCTTCGATGAAATGCAGCCATTGCCATTGAATCACCCATCTTCATCTTGGCAGTGATGGTCTTCCTCATCCTGTCTAGGATTCTGTCATTGGACATCCTTGAGACCTAAACAGAAAGAGTAAGAAAACGTGTCCCTAACATTTTCCTCTCAAACCAAGTAAACCAACCATATTTGGCTAGCAACCTGCTTAGGTAATGGGACTTATTAGCCATTAAGGCAGGTCACACACCAACTGATCTATTAGCTAGTTGCAGGCAGCATCACTCACCTCGTAACTTGCTATTCATTCCCAATTATTTGGTGATGAAACCCAACTGATCCCAATTGGTACACCTGATAGTTAATCACTATCAGATTCCCCTATTTCATCAGCAACTCCACCTGACGAGATCTCAAGTATTCATCTGGATTGATCCTTGATAGATATGACCAGGCGAATATCTCAAAATCCACCAAATGTAGTTACTCCAAAACTTGGGCCAACTGATTTCTAATTCACTTCGCCTTAGGGAATTATCCACTAGCAATTCCTGGTAATCTAGCAGACTGGGAATATGGGCAAAAATCCCAACAGATCCCCTGTAATGGATCAGGAGGCACCTGATTCTTACATTGACTTGGATTGGGTGAAATTAATCTGAATGTGTCCCTGGTTCAACGGGCATCAAATTTGGTAAGTTTGGAGCTGGGCGATATCGCCATCCCAAATCTGAATCATCTCCGCAGAATGATGATGGGCTTATGTGGTGCGTGGATGGTGATCTGGTGGGATAGCGAATCAGCACTAATGATGTGGTGTTCAGGGCTCAGAAGAGTCTAAATAAATGAAAGCTTATTCGATATTTGCAGTGGATTATCTAAGGGAAGACGCTGCAGCCCTGTAGGGCATTTGTGTCTTCTATGAGGAATTCAAAATAAAGGATTCTGCTAAGCTCAAATTTTATTAAATTTATTTTAGTAAATAGTTGGATCAGATCGAAGTCATGAGCTCTGCCAGTGAGCTCGGTGTGGCGTTGGTGTCATTCTTGGCCTTTTCCTAGTCCCAGACCCTGCTACTTATGTGCAGTGTCATGGGAACAGTGGTCCAAGAATATGTGGCAATGACAAGACATGGTGGTCAGGTTTGGGGATGGGCCTCTTCAGGCCTGTACCTAGTATGGCCAGTAACTTTGCTCTTACTTCCCAAGTTGTTTGTTGCATATTGGCGCAGCCCGCCTGCTACATTAGACACAACTCTAATACTTTCTTGTCAGTTTTGTGGGGCCCCCAAGAAGAGAAGGTGGTCCCAGGCAGGGAGGAATGGTACCGCAATTTGTTGACAGTAGTGATGGTGAGCTTCTCACTTACATTCATGATAAGAGAAGTGATCCAGATGTGTGGTTCAAGGCCCGCAAGGATGGAGGAACACCAAGGGGGACCTGTATCCCCAAAAGGATGGGTAGCTTTGCCTATGGAGGC
The DNA here is from genome assembly GCA_022478985.1 of Massospora cicadina. Lineage (NCBI taxonomy): Eukaryota > Fungi > Entomophthoromycota > Entomophthoromycetes > Entomophthorales > Entomophthoraceae > Massospora > Massospora cicadina. The sequence continues at coordinate 117,584 of JAKSZP010000135.1, forward strand.
CTTAGAGAAGATTCACCAAGTGGTGTCACAGATTCGTTTTCAGGTGCAGTTGGCTCAAGCAAATGGTGGGGAGACCCCTTTCTCATTGTAGATCGCGCAAATCGTGGAGGCACTACCTCCAGAACTTTCCAGGTGGGTGAAAGAGTTGATTGAATATCAAGGACGCCTGCCAGGATCCATGGATGAGTGTGTGGACTGGATTGTCCAGGCGGCTTGTCCGGATGAGGTTCAGGATGTGGCGTGGTCAGCTCTGTTGACAGTAGGACAGGGCTGAGGTTTGGTGGAAGAATATGGGCGGATTTTCTGGCCATTGGCGAAAACAGCGAGAGTCTTGGATTCACAATCATTGCGAATGTTCAGACAAGGGCTGCAGGCGGACATGTTGGCCGCCATGGCGGCTTCAAAAGTTCAGGGTTTGTTGGCAGAGAAGATTGCTTTGGCAATGCAAGTGGAAAGCAACTGGCGTTGGCATGAAACTGAAGAGAGGATTCAATGTCCCCAGGAAGGGTCCAGTCGCCTGTCATTGCTAGAAGAGTATGAGGAGGCCTACGGGGTTCTCCATGGAATTTCAGGAATATCCATGGGGATCCCATCAGGGTAGCGGTGAGGAGTTTGGAAGAACAGGTCTGGGACCCAGGCAGAGCTATAGTCCCCAACCAACTTTGCCTGCAAATTTGCAATCTGAGAATGCTTCTAAAACTAAACCTTCTTCTTTGCTTTATCCTAGGTTATTTATTCCAGTCAAGTTAAATCGCATGGCTGGACTGATAAGGTGCTGGCCCTGGTGGATACAGGGGCCAAGGAAAACTATTTGGAGTTTGCCTTAGCAGAACGTTTGCAGTTGGAAATGAGAAGGGGTCCTGAGGTGGTGTTTGCTGACGTATTGAGAAGAGCCCCATTGTGGGTTCTGGAGCCCTTAATTTTCATTTGGCAGAACCCTTTTGGTTGAAAGAGGGCTTCTGCGCGATCCATAATCTGGCCCACCCCGTGGTGCTGGGGATGCGATGGTGGCATCGCTTTCAGCTATGGATTGATGTGTTGCATAAAAAATTGCCTTATCACCCCAGATTGGACCTTGGATGATGTGGAAGATGGAGGTTGGTGGCGACGTCCCAAGTGGATGCAGGAGCTTAGGGGGAATGAAGTAGGTAGAGCTCCCACCCAAATACAGTGACTTCATTGATGTATTTTGTTATATCAGAAGTTCACCTTTTTCCCTACAGGTTCATTTGCATTCTCATTTCAGTTCAAGAGGGAATCTGACCTTCCCAAGAGATGTCCGGTCTATCCTCTAAATGAATGGGCCAGGGAAGCATTGGTGAGTCATGTGGAGTCTATGTTAGACAAGGGTTTGATTGATCCCTCCATGTCTCCAGTGGTGTCTCCTGTGTTGTTAGTACTGAAGGCAAGTGGAGACCTACTCCCATGTGTAGATTTCCGACGCCTAAACATGGTCACAGAGCTGGATCCATATCCAATGCCCCTTTTGGAGGGCATTCTTCCAATGGTTACCAGATGCACGATGTTTACAAAGCTCAACCTAGCAGATGCATTTAATCAGATTTCAGTGAAGCTGGAGCATTAGCAATACATGGAGTTCAAGTGCCACCTAGGGGTGTGCCAGTACCATGTGATGCCATTTGGGCTGAGGAATGCTCCAGCGGTGTTTTAATGGATGATTGACCATGGCCTTAGGGGGATGATTGGACAATACTATGTCACTTATATAAATGATATTCTAGTGTTCTCGTGGTCCCAGGAAGAGCATGTTCAAGATGTTTGGGAAGTTTTGGGGGCGATTGGCTGAATGGGTTTAAGGTTGAAGCCCTCCAAGTGTGAGTTCAACTGGAGTTTAATGACATTTCTCAGCAACATAGTATTCCATAATGGATTGGGGGTGTGTCCAGATAAGCTTTGAGCAGTACGGGCATGGAAGGCTCCCATGGATCAGACAGGGGTGCGAAGTTCTTCTGGGTATCTTGAACTTCCTTTGTTGGTTTGTGAAGAATTTTTCCCAGATGGCCTTATCGCTCACGCGTTTGACCCAGGACGTTCCGTTTGTATGGGGAAAGGAGGAAGAGCGGGCATTTGAATTACTAAAGGGCAAGTTACTTTCCGCACTTGTGCTGGCCCATCTGGATCTGGGGAAACCTTTTGTGGTCAATATGGATGGTTCAAATTATGCTGTGGGGGCGGTATTGCTTCAAGAGGGGGAGGATGGTTTGGAGCATCCCTTATGTTACTACATCCATAAGCTGCTCCTTGCAGAAATTAACTACCCAATATATGATAAGGAACTGCTGGTGGTGATGGCAGCCTTACATGAATGGCAACATCACCTGCTCTATGCCTGGCATCCTTTTATTCATATGGACCACAAATCCTTAATAATACTATTGCCAACCCCAAAAGATGAACCAGCGACAAGCCAGATGGCATGTGGAGCTGGTCCGCTATGATTTCTGGGTGGAGTACCGGCCTGGGTCTTCGAATGTCCTGGTGGATTGGTTGAGCCAAGATGGGGCTTTTGTATATGAGAAGGGGGAATTGGAGGAGTTCAACACCGCAATGATGCTCCGTCCAGATCAGTTTGCGATGGTTGAATATGGGGGGAGTGAGTTGGGAGAGGAAGTTCACTGGAAGCAGAAGAGCGCAGAGTTTGCATGAAGGCTAAAAACTGAGATGACGGAGGGTCAGCCGCACCAGTACCATGCGGATGTCAGGAAGAGGGTTGGGGTGCCATACCACAAGTTGCGCGTATGGGTATCTAACCCATCATTATGGTGGAAGGTAATCTGGGCTTCCCATGACCATCTGCTAGCGGGTCACCCAGGAGTGGGAAGATGATAGAGTTTGTACAGTGGGAGTATTCATGGCTGGGCCTTTGTAAGGATGTCCAGAAGTATGTGTGAGAGTGTTTGGTATGTGCGAAGTCAAAGCCATTGAGAAAACTGCCATTGGGTAAGTTGAATACATTGCCAATACCGCAGACCCCTTGGAGTTTGGTCAGTGTTGATTTCATAGTGGTACATCCAAAGGTGCAGGGGAAGGACATGATTATGGTGGCCGTGGATAGACTCACCAAATACGCTGAATTCTTCCCATGCAATAGGAGTTTTTCAGCGAAAGATGCGGCAAGGGTTTCATTGATGAGGTGTTTTCCCATCATGGCTTACCTGAGGAGATCATTTTGGATTGTGGCCCACAATTTGTTTCAAAATTCTGGTCGAGTTTACTGGAAAGTTTGGAAATAAGACCATGTCGGTCCTCAGCATACCATCCACAATCTGATGGTCAAACGGAGAGGGTGAACCAGATACTTGAACAGTATCTGCAGTGTTACATGTCCAATTGACAAGATGACTGGGTATCATGGGTCCTGATGGCCCAGTTTGCTTACAATAACCACTCTCAATCCTCATCAGGAATGTCACCATTTTCGCAAACAATGGACTCAACCCTAAGTTGAACAGGGGATTTGAGGGTGGCATATGTCAGGGGGCGGATGAAATGGTTTGTACCATGTCAGAAATCAGGAAGACGCTATGGGGAAACTTGGAGCAGGCGGTAGCTTGGTAGAAGTGGCAGGCTAATTGGTGAAGGACGCCAGATCCGTCATTTGAACCTGGGGACTGGGTTCTGGTATTGGCCAAGAGCTATGCCATCCCTGTTAAGAATCATAATCTGGGTCCAAAATTTCTGGGCCCATACCAGATCATCCAAGCTATTAATTGGGTTGCCTTTGAGTTGAGTTTACCAGAGGGTTCCAGAACCCATTCAGTGATTCACACTTCCCAGCTACAGGCTTTTGGGGGTGAGGGTCCCAAGCGCCCCGGTCTACTGAATCCTAGAGAAGGGGAGATTCCAGAATATGAGGTGGAGAAGATACTGGATGACAAGTGGGTGAGAGGCTGACAGCAGCTGTTGGTGAAGTGGAAGGGCTATCCAGTAGAGGAGTCGATATGGCAGATGATGGAGGACTGTGCGCGGTGCCCAGAGAAGGTCTGAGAATTCTTGTCTTCACAGGGGGTGATGTAACGGATCAGGAGGCACCTGATCCAGACATTAACTCGGATTGGGTGGAATTTGATCCAAATGTGGCCCTGGTTCAATGGGCATAAAATTTGGTAAGTTTGGAGCTGGGCGAAATCGCCATCCCAAATCTGAATCACCTCCGCAGAATGATGATGGGCTTATGTGGGGCGTGGATGGTGATCCAGTGGGATGGTGAATCTTCATTAATGATGTGGTGGTCGGGGCTTGGAAGAGTATAACTAAATGAAAGCTTATTCAATATTTGCAGCGTATATAAGGGAAGACACTGCAGCCCTGTAGGGCATTTGTGTCTTCTATGAGGAAATCAAAAATAAAGGATTCTTCTAAGCTCAAATTTTATTAAATTTATTTTAGTAAATAGTCAGATCAGATCAAAATCATGAGCTCCGCCAGTGAGCTCAATGTGGCGTTGGTGTCATTCTTGGCCTTTTCCTTGTCCCAGACCCTGCTACTGATGTGCAGTGTCGTGGGAACAGTGATCTGATAATATGTGGCAATGATGAGACATGGCGGTCAGGTTTGGGGATGGGCCTCTGCAGGCATGTACCTAGTATGGTCAGTAACTTGGCTCTTACTTCCCAATTCATTCATTGCATATTGGCGTGAACCCGCCCATTACACCCCCTCTTGCCTAGATTTCTAGTGAGAAAAGGACCAGGGCATGATAACACCACTTCAGACACTCGGTTGAATACTTCATTGGCTCAAGTGGAGTATGTTCATCAATACTCAACGCTGCTCAGGATGACCTTTGGCATGTGGCACTCTTCCTCTTCCTCCTTGCTAATGCCTACTCAGAGCGTGGTCCCCACAATCTACTGTCATGCTGGGCTGATTGATTTACCCATTACAATATTAGTCCCAGGATCTGGTTTTCTCCCTTCAGGGCATATGATCTGCTGTCATATCAGATTCTTGGTCTGACATCCTTGATTTCCTGATTTCTCCTCATCCTAGACAGGAGACTCTTCCCATTGATGTTCATTTTGCAGCTAAATTAATAATACTTATTTATGTTTGCATTTGTTGTTTTCTTAATATAACCTCTTGGCTCAAGTCATTCTTAATTCTTCTCTTGGAGAGCTCATCCCATTAATTTTGAGATTAATTTATTTAAAGTTGGAGCTTAATGAATTGTAGAGTGCATAATGTTGACTTCCATATAAGTCTAGCATCCCCCTCTCGTCAAGCTTGTATGTAAAATTCTGAGTCACAATACCACAGCTTCTAAATAGTTTGTCTGATCAAGACCTCCTGCTTTTCCAGCATATGAGTTGGGATGCATGGCGGAACCTTTTCTATGGTCCTTCCAGTACTCAAAAGCCTAGTCTGGCGCCAGCGGCTAGTCCTTCCATCAAATTACTGGAAACTTTAACCAATCCCTCTGAAACCAGGCTTGCAATCGTTTTGAACAACTCTTGGCCTATTCTTCCTCTGTTGTCAATTCCAGAGTTGAATCTTGAAACTCTCCTGGATTCAGCTCCTTTTTCTGATGCACCGGCCATTGTCATGGATGCTCCAGAGATTATGCCTTTCGCTCTTGATTTCCCTTTTCTTACTGGGTCAGACCTGCTTCCTGAACTCCTCTTCTGACTCAAACAATACTACAAACCCACTGTCCTGGCTACTGATATTACCATCAGTAACAGTATTCATTTCAAGCTCCCCTACGCTGAACTCCAGGCCCAAGTCACCAAGGCTTTGTCCTTAGTTCCAATTCCTCTGATCTTGAATACATCCTATATCAGGATACCGCCGCTTATGCTCTTCACTTTGCTGGACAAGTTCTTTAAAGTTGGTCCACAAAGCTTCCAGCCTCTTTTGGGTTTCACCTTTCCTTCAGCTTCAGCTTCCAAGAAGCCCATAGTCATTGATTGCAGGATGACTTTCACTCCCTGCATGACTTTCTCTTCACTGACGCTTCCCATCGGTATCTTCTGCTGATGCTTTAGTAGGGGGCATGGCTTGGCAATCCCTATCAAGCATCCCTTGTTTGCTTCCATCCCATATGTCTGGCGTTCTTGATGAAGCCCGTCATTAAGCACTCAAGACTAATCTTCCAGCTCCAGTACCATATCAGATTACTCTGGGCTATTTGCTGACTTCCTCTTCTTATAGTGTTGCTTTCCTCCCCATTCCAGGGTTTTGCAATTGGCTTCTTATGACATTTCAATTTCCCTTCCTCTAGTCGCTTTCTTGCAGGGTTCTGCATCCACTTAAAGGGTGAGTTTCATGTAGTATAGCCCTTGCTAGCATCTGATCTCACATCAATTTTGACGGGCTGTTTATCACTACCAAAATCCATCCTCCATCCCCCAAGAGGTGACATAGGTGGAATCATCCCTGTATTGAGGACAATTAATAAAAATAAAAATTATAAAGCTATATCAGTTTTTTCTATTCAGTTTATAATCTTTTTTCCAATATCTTTTATCAATTTTTTATTTTTATTCTTCTTTTTTTCATGGGACTTGACCTTGTTTCAGTTAAGCGGTCCATCTTTTTATTTTCCCCCAAACTGGGACCTGGGTACTTAAGCCTGCCAGTTTTCTATGGTTCAGAGGTCCTTTTTTCGAACTTAACCATCTAGATTGGTTCAGAGGTCCTTTTTTCAGACTTGACCTATTCATCAGGACATGACCAATTTAATGGTTCATTGGTCCTTCAGGAACTATTTTAGTCTTTTTATTGTTCCATTGCTTCAGATACTTAGCATGGACTCAATTTACAACTCTTCCGCCCTAAAGATACTTGATGGAGTAGGCATCAGTTGCCATCTTGGCAATAACTTCAAACAGACCTGACCACAACGCATCTAGTTTGTTTCTTCTTTCAAAACCATGTTTATCACAATAGACAACTCTTTTTGCCTATTTGATATTCTGTTAAGGCTAGTTGGTTCTTATTGTCTGTCAATTTAGCTCTTATCCTTTTCTTCAACATAGTATCAAATGCTTGCAATTTCATATCAATCAGTATATTTGTCAGTTGATTTAAGTACTGCTTGGCACTCATCCCTGATGTTGGTTTTACCTCCAAATATAAAATTGGCGGCAATGCAGCCTTCCTCCCATATAACAATTCAAATGGCGTTTTTCCCATCACCATATGATGACTGATATTGTAGGCAAACATCACTAAACTCAGGTACGTTCCCCACGCGGAAGTTCTTTCTACAATCAGCTTCCTTAGCATCATGGCCAGCGTTCCATTCACTCGTTCTACCAGTCTGTTAATCTATGTCTGGTAGGGTACTGACATGACTCCTCTGATCCCCATTATCTCATTCAATCGTGGGATCACATGAGATGTGAACTTTGTTCTATTATGCTAAGCAGGACCTGCGGACATCCATGTCAATATACTACTTGATCCAGGATGAACCTCGTGGTGCTGGTAGCATCTACTTTTGTTAGAGCTTTCATCTGACCCATCTCATCAGATGATTGATGGCAACTATAATGTACTTTACTCCCCCTGTGCTCTTCATCAGCAGCCTCATCATGTTGATGGACACCATACGCCAGGCAAATCCAGGGTGGACCAGTCAATATTTAGTTAAAAATTTATGTGTTTTGTGCAGCTGGCACTCCACGCAATAAGCTAGATAATCCATGACATTGTAGTTGATGGATCCCCAGTAATAGTACTAGCAAATATGATCAGTTGTTTTTCTTGGGCCTCCATGCCTGATAACCTTATGAGCTGCTTGCACAATAGCTGCTCTTTCCGATGGCATCAAGAATAATAACTTCTTCCCATTAATTGTCTTAAACACTTGTTCATCCATGGTCTTGGTGTTTTACATCACTTTCCAAAGCGCATTTTGGATTTCTTAGAGCTCATTCCTGATTTCTCCGTTGACCATTTTCTAAAAAGCTCATCCACCTGCGGGTATACCATCTGGACCATTGATAACTGCGATAATCCATCCACATTCTGGTGAGAAGTCCCCACTTGGTGGACAATCTCATAATCATAAGCCTGTAGCTTAAGTGCCCATTGGGCCAGTCTTCCTTCTGGCTCTCTCAAATTGTGAAGCCAGCGCAATGAAGAATGGTTCGTCACCACTTTAAAGTGCATTCTGTGGATGTACACCCAAAACTACTTAGATGCATAAATGACTGCAAGGCATTCATGCTCAGTTATGGTGTAGTTCCTCTCAGCGGCTGAGAGTGTCTGGCTCACATATGCCACTGGATGTTTGTCCCCAAGTTTATCTACTTAGCTTAGTACAGCGCCAATCACCATCAATGAAGCATCAGTTTGTATAATAAACTCTCAATCAAAATTTAGCTATTTCAGAATCAGAGAATCTATTAAATACTGGCATAGCTCATCGAAGAATTTCTGGGCTTCTTCATTCCATATGAATCCTTCTTTTGGATCCTTTATTAGATGGAATAAGGGCTCAGCTATTCTTTTGAAGTTCCAAATAAATCTTCTAGAGTAGCTGACCAACCTAAGTAACACTTGGATGTCTTGGACACTCTTCAGCACAGCCATCCATTCTATGGCTTCTATCTTCTGGGCTTGCAGCTGTAATCCGTTAGAGTTGATCACAAATCTCAGATATTCCAACTCTTTTCTGAAGAAGTGATACTTCCTTGGCTTAATCTTCATGGTAGCCACAGACAGTCATTTGATTACTTCTTCCAAGTGGCTTAAGTGATCAGTAAACGTCCTACTGAACACATTGATATCGTCCAAGTATACTAGGACACATGATAGCTTCAAGTCGCTAAGTATAGCGTCCATGGCCCTCTGGAACGTTGCAGGCGCATTACATAGACCCTGGGGCATCCTCGTTGGTTGGTATAGCCCCTGCACAGTGATAATCATGAATTTTTCCTAGTCTTCTTTTAGCAAGTCGATTTTCTAATATCCTGAGATCAGATCCATTAAAGAGAAATACTTCACATCTCCCAATCAATCTAGCACATTGTTGATCCTTGGTAGGGGATATCAATCCTTCTTTGTAATTTTATTCAGCTTTTAGTAGTCAATCACCATCCGGTTGGATCCATCCTTTTTCTTCTCAAGTAGGATTGACTCACCCAGGGACTTGACGATGGAACTAGAAGCCCATGATTCACTAGTTTGCTGATTTCATCCTCCACTACCGCTTCAGCTGCTTTCAATCATCAGATAGGTCTCATCCTGATTTGCAAATTTTCCTCAGTGTCACCCTTATGGATCACATCTCGTGCACATCCCAAATTGTGGTCATCCTGAGTGAACACTTCCTGATACTTTTTGAATAATGTGAGCACCTCCTCTTGCTGGCCTTCTGACAGATCAGCGAGTTGCTCTCAATCAACCAATAGGTTGATGCTCTCCATTACCCCAGCTGATAATTTCAGATCATTGAGGATGGAATTTCCTCAATTTGGCCATTGGGATTTCTTGTCACTTCCTTAGTCAAAAACTCATAGACCATAAAAATTGATATCTTATATCTTTTGTATATTTTATATATATTTTTGTTTTTTTCTTTTGCGATAGGACTTGCAACCTACAAAAAGGTTTAGAGGTCCTTCTTTTCCCCTTCATCCAAACTGGGTCCTAGGTATTTAAACCTACCAGTTATCATGGTTCAAAATCTTATCCTCTTAAGATTTAACCATCCATTTGGTTTAGTGGTCCCCTTCTAGGACTTGACCAAAATCTCAGTACATAACCATTAACTGGTTCAGAGGTCCACTGGGAACATTGCACATATTTTCTCTTTGGCTCAATACTACTAATTAGTATTGACCTTCACTATATGACTAGCGGCGCTGTTTCTTCATGTATAGGCTACACTTGCCAAATTTGTCTATTTGAATATTAGGCCTTTGATCCCGGCTGGCTATTCATCCAATAAGTCCTAATTTCATCTCATATTTTGGCATCTGATGCTTTGGATCTTCATATCTCATTAGCTAACTGTTCCATCCAATTGTTCAAATCGTTTTTCTTTTGAAAACGATTTTTGACCTTTGTGGCCATCCTTAATTACACAGGTCATTCTGGCCTCATTATCTTCATCCAATTTCTCTTAAATTGATGAACTCATCTCTAGTAACTTCTGATCATTGTTTGAGCGTTATTGAGTCAAATGATTTTCTTCACTATCTTGGATCAATCATTTCATATTTTAATTTCATATCTTCATTGGTATAGCAATCCAATTCTCTGGATTGATTGTTTCCTATTTCATCCAATGCTTCATCTAAACACTCACTCCTCAAGACTATTTATAGAGGACCCAATTTCAACCTGAGTTGATCCTGCCGTTCCTTGGGACTATTTCCAGAAGACACAATTTCAACCCGAGTTAGCCCTGCTGATACTCTTCATCTCAAGTAGATGTCAGTGGAAAAAGATTTCTCCAAAGCTCTATACTGTTCCCCATCTAGGCTGCGAGCCTTTTTCCCAATTCCTTGGTGGCAGCTGACTCTTTCGCCTGGACCACGTTGAAATGATCCTTTGGCTTCTTACAGTGCACAGCAAAATGTCCTTTCCCACCACATTGGTAGCAGACCTTTTCCTTCTCATTCACCTGTCTGAATTATTTGGGATTATTCCCCAGCATAATTTGGTTGGTTGTTTCTTTAGCACCTTCGTTCCCCTTTGTAGGATTCATATTGCATACCAAATTAAATTTGAAGCTTCTATTTGGGGAATCATTTGTCGCTCCCAAAATCTTCAAATTATCTACCATTTGTGAGGTAGTTATTTCCATTGTGAACTTGGAAGACATCATGGGATGCAAATCACAATAAGGCTGAAGGGCCACTTGCAAGGCGATTCTGGCATTGAAATTATCCAGCACTTTTGCTCTGACCAGGATCTGCGACTCCTGGCAAAACTGATCCATGAAGTTTGCTAGAGACTCATCTTTATGGAACTGGATTCCCATAAACTCCTGTTTGCATTTTGACATGCACATTGGACTCCCAAATTCTTTCATGATAGCCGCCTTTGCCTCCACATACAACCAGCTGTCCCCCTCCAGTTGAGGTAACATTAAGTTCTGACGGTCAGTGTCTAAGCAATTCATGACCATCAACGCCTTTTGATGATCCCCATAGCCATACATGTCATATCAAACAGTCATAAAAATTCTGGGGCGTTATCCCAGTGGAACGTTAGCAATTTTGGCATTGCCTTAAATTCCTCCAAGCTATCTCTGGACGATTCTTTAGGTTCAGCCACTCAGTTAACTTGAGGAGTTACTTTTGGTGTCATCTCTGAAATGACAGCAAAATTGGGTGGCATGTTCCTTGGGGTATTTGAGTTCCCAAGTATCATGTGAGGACTTCTTTCTTTGGCATCTCTTGACATATCTGGCTCACAACTGCATTTGTGAGCTCTAAGTTCCTCCACCTGTTTGATCAGTCACTCTGTATCTGCGCTGAAATTTTTCAAACAAATGTGACCCACTTTTCAGTCCCATTTTCCGGTATAAGACCTCTTGAACAAGGTCCCCTTCTTTCTTCTTCAATTAAGCTACTTTCCCAAGTAACTTATTCCCAAAACTTGCAACATTATTTATATCTTCCTCCACCTTGGCGACTCATTTTCCAAGGCTGCAAATTCCCGATGATCCACTGATTTTAGAACATTCTGATTCACAATGGCTATTTCCATCCACAGTTTGCATAACTCGTCTTTGTATGAAATTCTTATAAATCTCAACTCAACTAACCCCTGTAGTGAGCGCCAACTTATAAATTTACTTGGATTATTATTGCAAACAACCCTAGTAACCTTTTTAATGCACAGGTTCAGTTTCTTGTGCACTTTTTCTGCGTTGTGTAGTATATTAGATTATCAGTTGATAATAGTATAATAGCTATTATCTGAAGTTGAGTGTGAATTCTTATATCTTAGCCCAATGCTCATCCAATATTCCTGATTAAATACTTGAGATGTTGTGATCTAGGGATTTGTTCCCTCATTCTGTCCAACCCAATCTTCTCTGAAATTCCCTGGTGAAAGTCTGTTCAGTCTAACACACAGTTGGCAGCAATCCACAATTGTTTCTCCTTATTCTTTCAGATCCCCGCTCAGATCTTTACTCTTTTCTCTAAAAAGTCTCCTAATTATTGCACATAGCAATAATATCCTTGAGAAGAATAGCACAATAGAAAGCTGATAATAGTTTTCTACTCAAACTATATAGTGGATGAAAACTATATTGATAAACTACTGTTGTATTATCTATTTTTATTAGGAGTGAATTATAGGGAATTTATAGTGGTTATTTGGACGTCTAACTCTTGGTTGACATCTCTTTGATGAAATGGCAGCCATTGCTGTTGAATCACCCATCCTCGTCTCAGAAGTGATGGTCTTCCCCATCCTGGCTAGGATTCCATCGTTGGACACCCTCAAGACCTAAACGTAAAGAGTTGGAAAATGTGTCACTAACGTTCTCCTCTTAATCCAAGTAAATGAACCATATTTGGCTAGCGACCTGATTAGGTAATGGGACTTATTACCCATTAAAGGCAGGTCATGCACCAACTGATAGATTCGCTAGTCGCAGGTGGCATCACTTGCCTCACAACTTGCTATTTATTCCCAATCAGTCAGTGATGAAACCTGACCAATTCCAATCAGTACACCTGATAGTTAATCACTTTCAGATGCCCCTACTTAATTGGCAACTCCGCCCAATGAGATCTCAAGTATTCATCCAGATTGATCCCTGATGGATATGACCAGAAAAATATCACAAAAACCCCAAAATAGTTACTCCAAAACTCTGGCCAACTGATTTCTAATTCACTTTGCCTTAGGGAATATCCCCTAGCTTCTCTGGTAATCTAGCAGGCTGGTAATATGGTCAAAAATCCTAACAAGCATAAAAGGGAATTTTTATAATGCATCAAACAAAACGGGCAGCTTCTTTGTATTCCGCCCAGACGTTGTTTATTTAAAATAGACAAGGCAGAAGAAGAGTACTTAACTAGGCAAGAGCATTGTTTTTTGTTAAGTTTTTTATTTTTTAAAACAAGAGGAACTTAATACTTGAACAAGGAGAGATAACCCTGTTTAATGTTGATAATTATATCATACTCAAGCATAAATTGAGTGCTGATAGGCAGATCATAATTATCGTTATCCAAAGCCACAGCATCTGCAGATAGAATAAAGCTTCCCAATTAAGATGGGTAAAGAGGAGTAGGTCCATTATTGTGAGTGCTGTTGGGACCCACAGTTTCATATGCCTGGGAGTATTCCATTTTAGGAGCCAAATTAATTAAATTGATAAGTTTTGAGAAGACCACATTGATTGAGGAATTAGTGTTAAGGATGGCCATAACCCAAACTTTGTTGATGACGACTTTTTAATCTGGTTATAGTTGCACCAAAGTTAAGGGGAGATCTAGAGTCTCCTTAAGACGGAAAGTGGAGGCAAGCTTTTTAGATGTCTCAGATTATCTATCCTTAATGGACTGTGAAGTATGACCATGCTGATTAGGCTAAATCAATAAGGAAATGATCTAGTCGGCATCACTAGCAGGATTGATAACCTTAGGGCACCCCAGAACTTGGCTTTGATAGGTTTCATCAGGTATCAAAGCCTTAATTAATCCTTCAGGATTCAACTAGCCTAGTATCCTTATTTTAACTGGAGCTCCTAGGACATAATATTCAACTTCTTTATAACCCCCTTCATATTTGTCATTAGAGGGGTTATCTATACAAGTCAGAGGAGCGATAGGAGAGAGGTCAGAGGCAGGCCTGTTGGGTTTATTGGCTTCCTTCATAGGACACACCTTGTCAACATGCCATCCTTTGTTATGGTGGGTGCCCTTGGGGCGCTCAGCTAACATTTTAGCCATGGGAGAATAAGTTTCAGCTTCAACGGCCTTTGTCTTATATTCTTTGTTGACTGGTTTTGGATGCACTTTGAGGATAGGTTTTAAGATGAAAGCTGTAGGTAAGATGCCGAGGAAGTTATACACTGCTTCTTGGAGGGACGTGACAATTGAACCGCTGCATGAGGCCCCTTGATGGAGGGCGTGGGGCGATACAAAGTCTCAATTGACTGAACAGGGTGAACTCTGGGTGCGGATGACAAAAGAGAGCACTGCCCTGTTGCCAATGGTGCACTCTGGCCAGCCTCACGTGGCAGAGGGATGTCTGGTTTTAACTTCACTGGGGATCAAGGTCAAAGACATAAACAGGCACAGAAGTAGCCATAAGGTCTTCGTGGACTCCTTCCTCTGGGCTATGATTATGAGATCATCAATGGTCATGACTTGGGGTTGCAACACAACTCCTTGGGTAGTCTCAAGTTCATGGAGATCAGCCACTGCTAGAAGAGCCACCTTGATATTTCAAACACCCCAAAAGGAGAGTTTTACTGAATTAATGTGCATTACCAATGAAAAGTTAGGAGCTAATACTTTTATGATGGCAGCAATGGCGTTGTTTAGAGGTAAATCTTTGCAAGCAACAGTGGTTGGACTTCACTGTTGAACTTATCATTGAAGGTGGCGACTAATTCTATCTTTTGGATGATAAGACACATAATGTGTCAGGAGAGTATCTATAACTCTCCAGTTCCCTGCGTGGTGGTGCTTGGTGCACCAGCCCAACGTAAGGGGACTAATCATCAGTATTACAAGAAGGATAGCCCAGCAGATTATACTTGGGCTAAAGCGGCAGAGGGCGAGGGTGGTTAACATGTTAAATATTAATAAAGACCATACAATCTTCAAAACTTGGCTGTGTCCCAATGGGAAGTTCGTATTTAAGCTCTGAACAGGCTTGAGTACATGGGTGACTCAGTATGGCGGAAAACTGAGCTGCCCAGCGGTGTACCTGATGCTATTGTTATATAAGCAAACAAAGTGACTATCATGTTGTAAGACCTCCTCAAAGAGGTTCACGCAAAGGTTTGCCCAAGTTCACAAAAATTTTAAAAAAAACTTAAAACTAACCAGGTATTCTATTATAGGAAAGATGACCAACGAGAAAGGTTGGTCTCAAGCAAACATATTTAAGCCAACTCGGGGAAAGTATCAATTGGAGAAAGTGGTACTAAGCCTTGGTGCACCAATAAGTGCACGCTTCCATCCTACTGGGTAACGTACTTCAAAATCAACTTTACTTGAGTGATTGACAAAATGAGCCCAACTTAAGTTAGTAATTTTGTAAATTTAATGGGTTTCAAACCCCCATTCGCCAATTAATCAAATTCAGCCATTTTCATTTATAAAGATAAGTCTTTCATTTTAATGCAAGAGCTGAAACAAGAGGCTGGTCGTTATGCACCTCACTTGTACCAACTTGGGCATACCTGGCCTGTACCTAGCGTTGGTCCACGGTGTGCTTAAGATAAGGAAGATTGGGGACCTCCTTGATGGCAATGGCCGGAGGGTGCTTAGGGTGGAAGCAGCTAATAATGTTGCCAGTACCTCCAAGGTGCTTGTAAGGAAGGAATGGGATGTTGTGGAAGCAACTGAACTGCCTTCTTGCTGGAGGGAAGCAATTCCTTCTCTGGCTGCATTAGAGGCTGGGGAAGCCCGTTCAGAAGGTTGTGGAGGGCAGGATTGGTGGGTGTTCCTGCGAGGAAGAGAAGGCTGGAGATACTCCAGATGGGAGCTTTCCCCCCCCCCCCCCCCCCCCCCCCCCCCCCCCCCCTCTCTCTCTCTCTCTCTCTCTCTCTCTCTCTCTCTCTCTCTCTCTCTCTCTCTCTCTCTCTCTCTCTCTCTCTCTCTCTCTCTCTCTCTCTCTCTCTCTCTCTCTCTCTCTCTCTCTCTCTCTCTCTCTCTCTAGCCTCTTCATCCTTTGGGACTGGCTTAAGGTGGGGGAGGTAGCGGTGTCTGCCTCTCAGATTTTACAACTGCTAGGTTCCAGAAGCTACAAGACAGAGAGCTTTGCTCAACGTACTTGTCCCAGATCACTTTCAAAATGTGACCTGGCCTGATGGACCTGTGGGGGAGGAGGGTTAAGGGATGCTGGTCTATACCAGTTCAGAAATTTCTCTTCCAACTCCGCAGCAACATCCTGGTTACTGGGGCGACTCTGCAGAAGTGGAGTAAGCATAAGGAGGATGACCTTTTGTATGCCTGTAAGGTATGTGGAGGGGAGGAGATGGCAAAGCACATCTTCAGGGAGTGTTCAGTAGTGGATGCTGTGTGGAGTAGTGTTCTCCTTTGGTATGAAGCATACCAACCAGGGTGTAAGTTATCCTCTGGCCATCTCACATGGCCAGAGATCCTGACTGTGTATGCCCCACAAAGTCTGCTTGCAGATAAGGAGGGGTTCAGGGTCTGGTGCACGATATGGGGGAGTGATGTATAGTCTTTGGCTTGCCAGAAACCAGCGTTGCTTCCCTTCAGAAGGAATCCAGGCAACAAGCTCCCTGGCCATAGTCAAGCGATGGCTAGAAATAGCTGTAGAAAGCTATGGAATTCCTCTTTCCTCAAGTAAATCCAACTTGGGGGTCAGTCTGGTCTCATTCCTCGCAGTAAGGGATGGGAGGCATATCCCTGAACTGGCTGGGTAGCCTTTGCTACGTGGTATGCCAAACAGGGAAGAATATGTCAGTTTAGGGGTGATTTGGGCCAACCCATCCTCAGTCAGGCCCACTTTGGTGGTGCTTATATTTGCGCAGCCCCAGTGTGGCGGGGGGCAGTACCCCAGGTTTCATCCCGCAAATTTGCCTGCACTGGGTGCCCTAACGGGCACACAAAAACTCAAAGATAAGAAAGATCATGAAGTTTGACCTTTTGGACCTCCTGCCACCCAGCCTTGTCCTTGCTGTTGGTGCACTCAATTAGGTCATGTAAACATGAAATAAAGACCTGTTTTTGCTACTTTAACTCTTCTTTGAGTAAAATTCTCAATAAGCGCTTTCTTAATCTCCGCTCAAGTACTAAGGGTGTCCATCTGAGGAACCACCACTTCTTGGTCCAGGCGACCTAGGCAAGGGAGGAGGTGCATAATTTTCTGGTGATCAATTGTTTCTTCAATGGCAGATTCATAGACGTATAGAAATAAACCAATGCTACCCTTATCAGGGGTAAGCTTGTCATTAAAGAGGGGTTTAGAGGGACGCTGTTTGAGGTTCTTAAGGCGTGACAAAGCTTTAACTAGTTACTGTTCTAAAGCAGCTATACTTGATTCATTTTCAACAGGGAGGTTGGGAGGCTACTTAATCAAACATCCTCAATTTTGTTTAATAGATTGTGAAGTACATATACCCCTGTAATGAGCACCACTTGATGAAATATTGGCACTTTGGTGATCGCAGGTGCTTTTGGGACCAGGATTTCAACAATGTACCATATGCTGGAGTATTAAAACTCTCATCAGCTTAAGATTTTGGGGGAAAATAGACAACCATTGTGTAATTTTAATAGTTAGAAATAAGAATAAAATTATCACTTTAGTTCAGCAAAACAAGAGATCCTATATTAAAATAGCGCCTACCATTATTTATGGTACTCAGAAGCTAATGGTGAGATGTAGGAGAATTCATGATAAGTAGTGGGGAGCTTAATTTATCTAGATGATGATTCAACCTATATGAACTCTTGAAAATCTTTTTACTTTAGTAGGGCTTAATTTTTGGTGTTGGGTCGTCAGCAGGTATGACAAAACCTTGTGGCAACGTTTTAATATTTGATCTAATCATACATCTTGAAAATATTTGTATCTTAGCAGATTACCAGATGTCCTAGGGGTTGATTTAAGGTAAAATATTTTCACCCTCTGGAGCCCCCTTTTTTCTATAAAGAGAGGTGGTTTTCTCTTAATGGAGAGCACTAAATTTAAGTTAGTGCAGGGGCAAATATCCAAATTATTTGGTTTATTTCGCTAGTGGTTCATGTAATCTCATTAGAATAATCTGAGCTATTCAGCTGAGGGCTAGGAGTAAATGTAATACTGGAGTAAAAACAGTTTTTTCAAGAATCAAAATGAGGATTAGTAAAAATTTAAACTATTTGCCACAAAGAAATTTTCTTAACTGAGCAAATGTCCAATTATTTAACAGCACAAGATAGAAACAGAAAACTTATAATGAATATTTTATGCTGGGGTGAATGTAAAATAGAGGATAAAGCTATAGGTAAATTTGAGAGGTACTAAATGCTGAGGCCATAAACCAAAGTGATCATTAGATCAAGGGATGACTTTGCACTGATGGGTTATAAATTAAATCTGCTGTATCTATAACTCTATGGCGCCAAGGTGAAAACACCAGAAGTAATTTAATACAACTTTGGCGGACCTTATAAAGTCAAGGGCAAGCTCTCAAGACTCCATACGCCAACATATCCCATTTCTAAGTATTAGTTATAAGAATTTTAATTCAATATCGCAAAAATGATACCTGGTCAAAATACTTGCAATACTGGGTTAACCCCATGACTGATTAAAATAGATACCAACTCCTTTAAAAATAGCTGAGGTGGCAAATGCAAAGGGAGCCTAAAAATTGCACTATCTTGATGTCATTTTAGGTGTAACTGTATTAGGTTGATAGTATTGATTTTAAAACATTTGAGCTTGGCCTGCAATAGCTACTGTCATGGAAAGTGGAGCACAGGAGGTTACAAGTGGGAAGACACAGGTAAGAGGTGCTAAAAGAGAGAAAAATTCCCAAGCAGGAGTAAGCAACATTCTAAGTTAACTCTATATTGTTTCCATGTAAATTTTTGTAACAAAATGCAGGCCAAACTGAAGCAAACTATCAGGGAAAAGAGTTGCTGAGAGTTGAGGGTATATGGACAGGTATAATAAGGGAAATTGGTAAAATATGATGCTTCAGAGTTGGCAGAATTTGCCATAATGTGGGGGTAGTTTAACACTAAAGGGGAGGGTCAAACCAGAGCTTAATATGAAGTCCAGCCATTGAAGCAGGTTTTAACAAGGATTTTATTAATAAAATTATCCTTAAAAGTAGGGGGAAACTTAGCAGATTTTTACAAAACTATATTTAAATTTATTTTTGTATTTTAGAAAAGCAATGGCAATCTTCAGCTTGGGTGTCAATATAAAGAGTATTTTCACAATAACTAAAAATTAATGAAAACTGATCCATGCCAGAAAGTTTTTTGCCTTTCAGCAAAATAGAAATTTTACAAATCTAGCTAAATTCTGCTATTTTGTATCAACTTATTTCAAAATTTTTGAATCAATTTTTGCCTGATTTTCAGCCACTATAGTGCTAATTTCCTCAGCCCTGACTGGCAAAGACAGAACCCATTTGCAGTCAATGATCTTAGAGGTTATTGGTATCCCTCAAGGTTTCTGACCTTGACTACAAATGTGTCATAATAGTGACAAAGTAAGTTTATACTGACCTGCCAGTCTAGATGCTGAAACACCCCAAATGGTAAGCCCAAATGACAGAGGCACTTCTGCATGAATGACGTTTAGTTGATTGGGAAAAGATTTTGCCTCCAAAGTGACAATGGGTCAAGAATGTGAATAAGAACCTGGTTACAAACCAGGCTATCATGGCCTCTTGTCCTGCAGATTTGGATGCTGGTAAAATTGGGATTGTGATAGGGTTTTTGAATTTTGTCATTATAAAAAAAGAAATTTTGTGAAATGGGATTTATTGGATTAAAATTAGAAAACAACCATCAATTTTCTTTATGTGTTATGACTGCTTAAATATTTTATTTAAATGAGGCAAGCTGACCAGAAGACGGACATTACCAAAATTCAAAGAACTAAAAAATGACTAAACAGAGCTACCCAAACAGATTGATTAACCTCCCAAAAAGAGCAGGTGAAACACAACAAAATGAGAATACAACTAACCATGTGGGATAGCGATGAATCACTCATCTCACCATGGAAGAAGGGGAAGAGGGATCAGGTGGCTTATCCTCAGAATCAGATTCTATATCAAAGGCAAGTGTACGGGCCAAGGGAGAGCAATAATGTGGGGTAATCAGCAACATGGGGAGCAAGTTGGCTGGTGGCTGGCTGGTATTTAAGATTACCTATATAAAAAATTGCCCCATGGCATTTGGAAAGGCAGTCTTCCACATGAAGATGGAAGGAAGGAAGCTTGGATAATAAAGCTGTGGTGGCGTGGGTGGTTTTTGTTTTGGCCTGTGAAGCAGTAGCAACTTTCTTGATGGCAGCATTTTCTTGTTTGTGCGGGTTTAGGATGTTACCTCTGATCTGCAAGGGTAAGGTTGGAGCAATTTTGAGATAAAGGAGACCTTGGCAAGTATCGTTACTGATGAATTGTTCATCTTATGGATGTTGGTGTTATCTGGGCTATCAGATGCAGCAACAGTGAGCTGGTGTTCAGAGCAGAATGCAGAGGCGTTCAGTCAGGTGGGCATAAAAGTTCCAAGGGATCTGAATGGGGTGCTGTACCTATATACTCTTCAATTGGGGTATTTGATTCTTCAATTACATTTCCCATTTCATTGGTTACATCCAATGAAGTCCATGGATTCAAGTCATATTTGAAATCAAGGTTGGCGAAATTATGGGTTGTGGCTGTTGATTGAGGAATACCATGAGATTGAACTGTTATCCCAGATGTCTCATGATTGGTTGAAGTACATGTGGCACTGGACTGAGGAGGGTCCTGATTGGGTAGCTGCATGCACTGCATCAGTTTCAGGTTTTGGGGTAGGGTGGAAGGATTGTACCCCATACCAGAAAGTCAGTGGGGTGTGTGGCATATAGGGGGCCAGATGGAGGCAACGCAGGTCCAGCAGATGCAGCAGGATAAGGACATTTATGCTTCAAGTGATCCAACTCAAAGCAGGATGGACAGATAGTCCACCCACTCTTGACATGGGACCAAAATGGGTAGTTGGGGGCAGAGGGAATGATGAGATGGGGTAATCAACAAAGCAATTTTGTTATAATTTGGGCTAATTGTGGCAAATGCCCAAGGCCCAGCAAGATGAGTGGCCCCAATGGGGACCACAAACTGAAGGATGGTTTAAAGCCATATGCAGCCAAACCTTCCATCAGCTCCTTATGGAGCACCGCAGGGGGAAGGTGAGTGGGCAACCCCACAAACTGAACTACCATAGTGGTGTAAGTGGGGATCCAGGTGCGCATTGTGGGGATAGGGGTGCACTGGAAAACCAGGGGAATGGTGGCCATAGTGGCGGAATCAGCTTTGCAGGTGAAGCCAGGATTGAAATACCCCCTATAGGGGCAGATATCAATAAATCCGGCTGTCAGCATCACTGCCTGGGCCATGTTGATAAAGGCTCTTTCGTCATATGGGAATAATTTCCCATATTTGACCTGAAGGCCAAAACGCAGCTGGGATTGGGGGAGAATGAATGGGCTGTGAGGCACTGCCTGGGCACATGCCAGGTGGTTGGTGAGATCTTTAAATGGAATGAACAGACCTAATGTATTATTGGGACTGGATGAGCCATTCTGAACATGTTTTCCCGCCAGATGGAAAATTCTGGATGGGTTTTCGCTGCTGCCCCACATGAGAGCAGCGGCGGAGAATCTGAGGTCTTTGGGGAGCAAACAGGGAGGTCAGCGTAGGCTAGTTAGGCTTTTTTACTTTCTATTAATTAAAGTCTCTTGAAAGTTACTATAAGCACAAAGAAAAACTTATGACTTCTTAAATAGATGATTGATTTGAGGAATAGCTTAGAAAGCCTTGGGATTGGAGCCCTTAAGATTTGACCCAGTATGTTAAACTTTGAGTGAGAGGAAAAAACGAATATAATTTAACTGACTTTAAAAGGGTCGGCGGCAGGTCAAGTTGCTGTCAGTTTGATCTCAGATGCCCAAAGTGCAGTTTCACCGCATTTCTGATGGTTAACATGACAGCATCTCACCCAACAGGCAACAGGAACCTCCTAAGGCCACCCCACATAGGGACAGTCCCAAGAGGTCAGTAACTGGTTTGGGACACCCAAGCCACCTGCATCAGGTCACTTTGGCATCCATTCAGCTAAGTAAGATACAACAAACTAATCCTGATTTTAGAGGGAAGGACTCAAGGCTAGTGGCAACGTTTTACAATAGGGGTACATGCCCATTGGGCTTTGTCCCTAATATTTTCAAAGGGAGTTTCAGATTGGCAACAATATTTTACAATGGCCCAATGACATTGGTGAGTTTAACCAAGGATTTTTTACTGGACACATTCTTATTTTGAGGTACACGCCTGTCAGACTTTGGCATCAATGGTTTTTTACAGGTTTTAAAGTGACAGAAACATTTCCCAATGGCCCAATGCTATTGAAATTTTTGCTGAGATTTAACACTTAATTTCTCGTTTACTGAATGTGCAAGCTCATCGGGCTACATTGCCAAGGGTTTAAGGCTTCCAGACCTTGACTTTGAGGGCTTAATGCCATTGACTTCACACGATCCTTTTAGCCCATGGGTGTGGCAGCTTCCAATTATTTTGGTGCAAAATTTCTTTATGTGCCAAACTAATTTGGTGGAAGTAATTGTGGGGACAGGTAGTATGATCTTCAAAGGGAGGGCTGTTACCCATTGCTCATCTATCCCATGGGTGAGATTGCCCTGTGAGACAAGAGTGACAGCTTCCCTTTTCAGCCCCTTTTTTGTTGGGAATGGAAACACCATTTGGCTCAGGAAGAGAGGATGCTCCCCCAGACTTACAAGGGGCTTCTTATGGTTGGCTTTAGTAGGTAGTCTCCTCCAGGTAAAATGTTACTAACTGTGACAGCTACATCCACTTTGCATATAAATTACAAGTTAAATTAGCCCCAAATGGGTAGAAATTAAAATTTTAGTATGTAAAAGCCTCAGTTGTTAAAGTCAAAGAAATTTAGTATAACGAACATTATCATACTTCACACAGAGGAAATAACAGAATGCCAAACAAGGCAAGGTAAAAAATTTAAACTACTTGATGAAAATATATGCAAATACATTACTTTTTTGGCAGATTAAGTTATCTGAATATTTGATGGATTGAAGAACTTAACCCAAGCACTTTTTACTACTTGAAAAAATCTAGATGGTGGTGGCCCACTTCTCCAGGTTGGGGGAGAATCTGATGAAGGTGTAGATATCTTGGGAGGTGGCTGCAGTGAAACATGATCTGCTTTTATGATGAGTTTAAAATACTTCTCTGAATTAATTGGATCACTCAAGTTTAAATTCAAAAAGCAAGCAAGATGAACAAAAGGGTCCAATTTGTGAATCTACTTATTATAAAAATAGAAAAAATATTTTTAAGAAACTTACTTTTCTTAAAGAGAGAAAATAAGAAAAGTTAAAAAATAGATAGTAAAAAATAAAAAAGTAAAAAATAAAGGTTTTTTCATATAATTTATGTTAAAAGTTTTTTTCATGTATGACTGCAAGAAAAGCAAGGCATGCACATCTATATACAAGCATATGTACAATCTATATTTTTGTATTTTATTTGAGGTGGGCTGACCTGAGGACAATACTGCACCAATTAATGAAAAATTGAATGAATAGGAAAGGAGGATAAAATCTGGAAAACCTCCATGCACAGAATATGATAGGCCAGGAACTCCATGGACCGCCTTTGTTATTTGCTATCTCAGTTCAGGGCATTGGTGCGCAACACCAACAGTCATAATTATCCCCTACCCAAAGCTCCTGTACCAGAAGTAAACTTGGGGAAGTAGCGGTAGAGGTCCCTATTCTACCACTGGGGTATCCTCCCCTAGCATATGTACAATCTACATTTGTTTATATTATATATTATATTGCAATTTATTGTGGGGAAGGCTGACCAGGGGATGGACACTTCCAAAAAGACATGAAGAAAATGGAACATAGAACAGGGGAGGCACCCCAGAGAAGCAATGCTATCTCCTGTTGCCAGCTGGAATGCCACTACAGGGAGGAGGGGGAATGTGTAAAGGGGCCAAAACCACAATTGAGCACATGTGTAGGAAGGGGTCTGAGTTGATGAACCAAACCGGGAACCAGGAGGAGACCAACTGATGGTGATGCGGTGGGAATTATCCAAACATCCACGCTTGAAAGTGGTCTACTAAGTGGGACTGGAACCAGTGGATGGCTTCTGGGAGGGTGGGGTGGAGCCTGTGATGGCATCCAAGACAATCGTGTGGATGGTCCACATGGCGATTGCAACCACCAGAGCATGGAGGGAGGGTGGAAGAGGGGAGACCATAGATAAAGCAAACATATCCCTAGATAAACTGAAGGAATGTGTCTGATCCTGGCCAAGCAGACGTTGCACCTCGCGCCATATCACTTTAGAGGTAGGGCACTTCTACAGGCGGTGAAACAGCGTTCCATACTGGCCACACACGACACAGGATGAGTGTAAAGCATTAGAGCGCTCAGCAGTATGGTACACCCGCCTCTGAAATCGCCACACATGGGAATTTACATGAGGCAGCAGCAGAGGGTGGTTGGTGTATTTCCAAATTGTCTTTTGGGTTTTAAGGGAACAAGGAATGTCCATCATGTCCAGGTATTCCACCCTGGATAGAACATGGGGCCTTGTGGGTATCAAGCCATCCAGAATTGGTAGCCCCTGTGCTTTCTGGGTGAACCAAGGAGAGGGGCGCCCCCTCTGGGCAGTGTGTCCACAATTACATATTCTCCACTCAGCGCTCCACATGGAGAGAAGGATTCGTTTGAAGTGGGGTGCAGTACCATGAGGACCAGCGGCCAAAGGGTGAGAAGCCAGATATTTCATCAAGGAGTGAGGATGTGACGGATTGGCAAGGCTCAGGCATGGAAGAAATTGGAGCGGGCCACATGGGACCAGTGTTGGGAGGGGATTGTAGGGATGGTGATGGCCGCGATCCAGGTGCCTAGTATCTTTGCAGCATGGGTCTCAAAGTCGAGCAGGCCCATGCCACCACTATGGCGAGGGCCAAACATGACCTCAAGATGCACTGGCGGTGGGTGGCCCAACCAGAGCCACCCTTGTAGAAGGGCATACAGAGATTTGAAAAAACCTGGGGAGAAGGCGATGGTGTGGGCTCCAAACCAAACTTTGGAGAGGAGCATAGAATTGGCAAGAACAACCCCGCCAGTAAGGGAAGTAGGGTGGGCTTTTGAGGGAGGCTATGCGCTTTGTCATGTTATCCAGAATATGGTTTTCTATCATTGAAGAGGCATACCCGCCTACCTCCAACCACACCCCCAAGTGGCAGACGGGTCCAGCGGTGGGGCGCTGCACAAAGGGTAGCACAAGCGGGGCGGTGTGGGGTAGGCAGGGTAAGCAGGCACGTGTGTGAGCAGATGGGCTGGGCTGGAAACAGGCCGCTGAGGCCCAGCAGGTTCGATACTGACCAAGGAGGATGATTTTGGTTTTGGAGGTGTTTAGTGCAGCATTACTTACCCGGGAATAAACCTGGATAAGGGCTTCAAGCACGCGTGCATCATGATTATTAGACACCCTGACCACACAATCATCAGCGAATGCCATCATCTTGACTGGGGCTTGGCCTTGCACATGGACCCCAGTGAGGCGGGCATTCACGTTCTGAAGTAGTGGGTCAAGGCTGAAGTTATATAAGAGAGGGCTAAGGGGGTCCCCTTGGCGTAGGCCCCTTTGAGGGCAAATTACTTCTGTGAGGAAGCCAGGGCCACGCACTGCCATTGTCGCAGATTCCATCATCAGCATCACCCAGCTGATGAAGCGGGGGGTAGGCGGAATTGGTGTAGGCAGACCCTGAGGCAATCCCAGTTTACTCTAACATAGGCCATCTTTTGGTCTAAAAATACAAGTGACCCAGAGGCCGTGGACTGACATGCGTTAGCCACAGAGTGTACGTTGTCCCAAATTGACCTTCTGGGTATGAAACTAAATTGTTCTGGGGAGATGGTGGCAGATACTACAATCCCTAGACAGTTAGCCATATTTTTAGTTAAAATTTTAGTATCCGTGTTAGTTAGAGAAATGGGGCGCCATTTGGCTAGGTCTAGCTTATCCCCTTTCTTAAATAGTGTAATGGTGTAGGCCTCTTGCCCTCCTGATAGAAGGCGCGTTTCCAGAAGGCTCCAGTTAAGGGATGCAAGCAACAGTGGGGATAAATATTTGAAGTACTTTTTATAAAACTCATATGGAATGCCATCAGGGCTGGGGCATTTCCAATTTGGTGCACCGCGGACAGCGTACCATAGTTTGTCTGGAGTAATCAAATTCATTAGCTCCAAGTATCAGGAAATGGTGCGGATGTGAGTGCTATCAAGAAATTTCGCCATTTCAGCTGGAAAAATTGGTTCAGATTGGTATAACTTGGAGTAATAGTTTTGTATCTCAATTGCAACTTCAGCCAGCTTATCCGCGACAGAATTGTCTGGCTTTTGCACCTGTGTGCAGGTCAAGCTCTGGCGCTGTGCAAAGAATTTTTGAAAAAAATAAGCAGAGCATGTGTCGCCTGCTGTGATGTGTTTAGCTCTGTACTGACCACAAACCCAATGCTTGTGTTGTCTCTCAAGAGCGTTAAGGTGGGTGGCTACTTCCACCCACTTGTGACCCCAAGCAGGGCTGTAGCCCGTGGCTGGGATGTTGGACTCCAGGTGGGCTAGCTCCACCAGAGCGCGCGAGATGATTGCTGAGGTAGAGCTTGAGCGGTGGGAGGAGAGGTGGCGAGCATGGCAGATCATGTCCACTTTGAAGGCCGACCAGGTGGAAATTGGGTCAGCGCAAAATGGTGTGATAAACTCCTGTGCCAAAGTCGCAGATTCCACCCATGTGGAAAATCTTGGTGACGCGAGTTTGGGTGGGCAAAGTTTGCACCAGTGTGGAGCCTGAGCCACTGGGTTGGGTAGGTGGAAGGTGATTGAGATCAGCTTGTGCACAGGTTGGGGCATAGATGTTGATGATAGCGTGCACCACGTCAGCCCACAAAGATTTGACTATGAGGACTTGGCCATTAAGGAAGGATTCAGATGATAAAAATTCGAAGAAATTGTTTTTTTGAACAAGCACCCCACAGTGCTCAGACCAGAAGGACTGGGGTGGGAGAAGCATGGTTTTCCAAGCATCCTCAGAACCGCGCAGACAGTGGGACTCCTGGATGGCCAGGATGTCCATGGGTAAATTATTTTGTAAAAAACTCAGTTTCCTAGCCTGGGACAGCGAGGCCTTAAGTCCAGCAATGTTCAAAGTCCCTAAAGTAAAGGCTCCCCCATTGCACCTTAGGTGCGAGGGAAGGGCACCAGGCCCTTCAGTCTCCTCTTGATCCTCAGGCGCTTCTTGGCGCCTTGGGTGTGTGCAGCTACATAGTTGGAAGAGTGGGTGAGTTTGGCAGTCAGGTTCACATTGGCTTTAGCCTTCACTTTTGGTTTCCCCGCTACAGAATGATTTTTTGCGGTGCTCATGAGTGCAGTTCACCATCAGCTGAGCTAAAAAAAATTTCAGGTAGGCTGGAGATTGAATTAGTTCCAATTGAGGCTTGGGCACAAAGGTCAGGTGAGATTGAGTCACCCATTGGATCCTCAGATTGGGTGGCCCAATAGGCTTGGGAAGCCCTATCTGATTGGTTAATAGATTCCCAAGCTGCTTCTGCCGCAAAAGTCTCAATGTCCTCCTGGCGTTAGGAGTGTGGGATAGCTGAGGCGACATTGGCCACCTCCTTGGCCATGGCCTTTTGGGCCTGCTTGGCCTTCTTTTGCTCTTGAGGGAATATTGGCTTTACTAGTAAGTAGCAGCCTTGTGCTCCCCATGGGAAGGTCTCTTTAGTATCAGCGGTTGGTTCATAGTGGGCCTCCCCGTTGTTCATGGCCACTGAGGGGTGTTCTTGGAATATGATGCCCTCCTTTGTGGGGCAAGCGTGTGCCTTATGGCCAAACGCATCACAGTAGGTGCAGATGGGGGCGCTGTCCTTGGTGACCCAGAAAGGGTGTCAGACATTCTCCTTCTCAACTTTTGAAAAAGAATGTTGGAGGTAAAAATGCCCCCAAGTCCACTACTATGATTGGCCAATTACATGTCCAATCTTCTAACAATACTATGGTTAATGAGGATATGAGTACCATTGGCCAAAAGACCCTGGCGGATTCTCAGTGGAACCCTACCCATTGGGAAAACATGTTTTATAATCAAAATCAGCTTATTAAGGTAAAAACTGATAGTTGGATTGCTTTGACTCCTTGACCAAATTTGGGACATCCATCACATGGTTCCCCCTCAGCCGCGTCTCATTCCATAAGACTCCCTAAGTGGGGACCCCTCCTTTTTTAGGCGTGTCGAAGTCCCCAAGGTGAGAAGATTTTACCCACTGGTGATTGGGTGCAATTTATTAAATCATTACCACATGGGTTTGTTCTGCCCCAGAATAGTTTCCCTCGTTCTGATAGGCTGAAGCCTATCTTTCCTAATTTGGACGACTCAGCTTTTTGACACTATAGCCCCAAATTCCCATGGCCCCAAGATTCAAACTAGTTTAAATATGAAATACTAGTATCGAATAGGGGAGCTTTTATGGCTTGCCCCACACAAATAATAAAGAAAAGATAAAAAACTTTTTAAAAAGCGTTTATTATTAATTTTATTTTAAAAAAAGTAAGCTTCATATATATCTTGAGAAATATTTGTGGCATCCATCAGTGGATCCCACAAACTGGTGCTCACTACAGGGGTTCACCCTGTATACTTTGATAAAGTATTAAAGCAATGGAGAATGTCACCGGCTGGGTGCAAAATGGAGAGGGAGCTGAAGATGATGATTGGATGGACAGCCCTACCACTTTGACGTTCGGAGAAGAACAATTTGAGCACATATTAATACCTGAATCTCGCCGCATCACCTGACCAGCCACCGAAGCTGTGAGTGACCATACTCATGGCATCCTTAACCCTGGCGACAATGCATCCCACAAACGAGCATCATTGGTAGAGGAACGCCACTTGTTTCTCTATGAAACTAGTGTCCTCCCAGAGACCTACAGCCAGCTCACAAATTTGACCACCTATGTACGCAAGTTTGCTCATCCCGCCTTGGTTCACATGATGCATCTCTTAGCCAGCCATCACAAAGAGCTACATTGACACCTAGATACCCATGCAGCTCTGAATTTAGCTTATGATAAGTTGTATCAAGTGACCTCCAAACACCTTGGAGCAGTCAGATCTGGTGTGGAAGCTAATCGCAACTTCATCATTCAGCTGCATGATTTATTTGCTACTATGGACACTGGGATTGTAAAGTATGTCAAGGAGGCTATGAAGATCTTTAGGGATGAACTGAACGCTTCCACCGCTAGCACTCGCTCATTATTGGAGGAGTTTGCTAAAGAACTTGAAAAGCACAATGAGCAAATGCACCGGGACCTTTTAGCCCCCGTCTCCGCCCCTCAAGTTGAATATGAACAGCGTGTGGCTGTGGTGGAGTGACAGTTAACACAGGCCTTTTCACGTGTTGATGAGCTCAAACGCCGTCTGCTGCTTGAACCATCTAGCACCACATCCACCCTTGCAGCCAAGGTTGTTCAGCTAGAAAAGGAGCTAGCTCTCAAAGCTTCATTTGAAAATACCAAATATTTGGCGCGTCGCCTGAATGAATGTGAAACTGAAGCGAAAAGTGATAAAAGCTTCACTGGAAAGCCCTGTGCTGTTGAAGAAAGTATTTAGTCAAACAACGCAGGTCGAGTGGAAGTATGAGCAGATAAAGGATGGAGTACAAGGCTCAATCTCACACCCTCGTGATGATGAAGGGTGTAAACAAATGAAAGAAGAGCTGAAGAAACGCGTGGAAGCCGTGAAAGTTGCTCAAATAACCTTAAGCTCGCTGGAGTCACAACTCCACTTCCAAGTCAATGCTTTGGAGAGCTGAGTGGAACATCTTGAAACTCACAAACTGGGGATCAAAGCTCAACTGAGACTATGTGAATCTGGGCCCCAAGAAGCCCTCTCCAGAATAAAAACCCAGCTTGAAGTCATGCAAGACCAGTTCAATCGCCTTTTGCACACCTTTGACCAGTTAAAATATCGCTCTGAAACCCCATAAACAGAAGCTCCAGCTATTCATACCCTTACCGGGGGTGACTTCAGTTCATTCAAACCAACGTTCAAAGACAAGTTTATATCCGGTGAGGGAAGCATTGCTTCATTTTTATACGTTTATGAAGCAGCTATGGAAGGGGCAACTGATCGTCAGAAGGCCAAACATATTCTTTCCTGTTTTGGGCCGCATGGCACAGGAGGTGATGGTCCCACATATGGATGCTCTTAGCACCTGGTCTGAGGTTAAAGAGGCCCTTATAAACACATTTGGCTCAAAACAGGCTTTAAGCATGAAAAGCAAGCTTTTATGTGTATGAGTATCTGAAAAGGGGAGTCTTTTGGTCGCCTTTGTGGAACGATTCTATATGGAAGCACAGACGTTGTTAACTTCAAAGATGTTGACCTTGGATGACGCTGTAGCCGCTGTTTTGACTGGAGTGACATCTCACCTTCCTTTGGCGATGCATATTACCTCAGTCAAACGCTATTTCTGTACTATTCAATATATCAAGGAGGTGTTAATAGATGTTGCTGACTTCTATAAGCCCAAAGTTTCTCGTGGAGCAGTATCCCACCCTCGCGTTTTAGCCATTGAGGATCCAAAGCTCAAGCCTCAGGTCCTGGCTATTGAAGACAAGAAGGAGCCCCTTCAGATAATGGGCCCTGAGGAGCAAAAACCCAAAGCAAAACGTCCTGAACGCCCTCAGTGTGAATACTGCTATAAGTTCAGACACAAGGAGGCTGTGTGCTGGAAAAGAAAAGCTGACGCGGAGGAACAGGAGCAGGGAAAAGAAATGTTGGTATAGGGAGAGGCACACTTATTGCCAACTAATCTCATGTGCCTGACTCATTTAAACAACTTATGCCAATACCTCATGTTACCAATACCCTGGGGATGATTCTGAGGGGGAACAGATGAGGTTGGCTGTTTCATCATGGGAGTATCCACTGAAGTGAAAGTCCCCAATCACTTGAACGCTGGAGGAGTAGATGAGGCCCATTATTGACACTGCCAGCGACGCGGATGAGGTCTTGTCTAACCTTATTTTGCCCTCTCAGTATGGCCATACCATGCAGTCTATCCTGTAAAATCACCCTGAGACTTCGCGCAAATTAACATCTACTTTTCATCTAAAGAAGGTCTTAGCGCTATCGCCCAATTTTGGGGATACTTACAAAAGTCAAAGTGGTTATCCAAAAGTTCAGGTGATGGCCATCCTAGATACAGGCTCTCCGGTGAACATAATCTCCTCCAAGTTGATGAAAAAGATCAAACTTGCGCCTGACTTGGAGTACAACCAAGAATTTGGAACTGCCAGTCCCAACCACACCTGCGCACTTGGCACTTACTCATCTCTTCCCATTTATATTTGGAAGCTTATTCTATTGGCCCCTGCAGTGGCTTTGAATAACAACGCCTATGATATGCTCATAGGTACTCAGTTTATGATTGAATATGAAGGTATTATCAATATGAAGCAGGGGTTCCTGTCATTGCTCAATTATGAAGTCCCTTTAGTTCTATCCAATAAAGAACCCAGCAAGAATGAATACTCTTGCATGGTTGAGTACCCACTTTCCACTTTACCTTTACATTATACCACCTCTGGGCGAAATACAAAGAAATTGCCTGATTCAGTGGATGCTATCGAAGGTATTCCGTTTTATGCAGCCAATGAGGTGGTGATTAAGCCAGGTGAACAACGAGTGATAGACACGAAAATCACTCTCAAAATCCCTCACCACTGTTTACTACACCTCTTAAGCATTGAGGGTGTTAGCCCTTTTGAGCCTTGGGTATTGCCTGGCATTTTAGACCCAGCCTACCAGAGGCCTATTACTCTACTGTTGGGAAACCTCACTGAAAAGGACATAATTGTAAGAAAGCACCAGGAGGTGGGCTGAGGGTTTTTACTCCCTGTGGAGGAAGTTGAACAAATCCACTCCATTGGCTCAATGGCAGATTTAGGCCTGCCCGCAGATAACCTGGTATGTACCTTACCAAACGTCCATATCTTGGATGAGCTGACCTCAGATGAGTTGGAGAAAGTGCATACTCTTCTGGATGAGTATAGTGATATATTCTCGAAGTCAGACAATGATTATGGCCACATGAAGGGCTGGTGCCACTCCATCGATGTGGGTGATGCCCATCCCATTAGGTCAAAACCTTACTGCAAGTCAAACGTGGAGGAACAGCAGATGATGATGGAACTCACGCAGTTATTAGACGCTGGGTTATTAGTTCCTTTGAAAAGCCCTTGGTCCTCCCCCTTTTGCTAATTAAGAAGAAAAATGGAGGTCACCGGATAGTTATGGACTATCCCAGATTAATCAATCTTATGAAAAAGGATAGCTATCCTATCCCACGCATTGATGACGCCCTGGCCCAGCTTTCAGGCTCAAACTTTTTCTCCGCCATGGACTTGGCTAGTGGCTATTGGAAAATGGATCTTTCTCTCCAAAACTAGGAGAAATGCGCTTTGATATGCAGTGAAGGTCTTTTCCAACCCACGCGATTACCCTAAGGGTTGTGCAACGCATATGCCTCTTTCCAGTGTGCGATGGATCACATTTTGCAGGATCTTAAGTTAACCTGCATCATTGTCTATCCTGATGACATTACTGTATTCTCAAAGTCCTTTGACAAACACCTTGATCACCTGAAGGAGGTGTTTCAACGCTTATGAAACTCAAATATCAAGTTGAAACCTTCGAAGTGTCCTTTTTTCAAAGAAAATTAGACTTCCTTGGACATACCATTTCTCGAGAGGGTATCCAACCCATACAAGATAAGGTTGAAGCGATTGCCAGAATGCCTCCCCCAAAAATCTACAGAATATACAGGTATTTCTAGGGATGATGGGGTATTACCATCCGTTCATCCCTAAGTTTGCCCAACTCAGTGAGCCCCTTGTTCGCTTACTGAAGAAGAATATCCCTTTTCAATGGGGCATTGAACAGAAGGCTGCTTTTGAAACAATGAAGCTGCTGCTACAAAAACAGCCTATCCTAAGGCATCCTGATTATGGAAAACCGTTTATTTTGTTTACAGACGCCTCAGACTACGCCGTCAGGGCCATCCTAGCCCAACTGGATGAAAAAGGGGTATATCATCCTGTCTCATATTTCAGTAAGATGCTATAAAAGGTAGAACGCAACTATAGTGTTACCGAGAAGGAGTGTCTTGACATTCTACTAGCAGTGAAGCATTACCGCACTTTCTTATATGGGACCTCTTTCACTGTGATTATGGACCACGCATCTTTAAAATGGTTGCAAAACATGAAGGACCCTACGGGGTGGTTAGCTCGCTGGGCTCTAAAGCTCCAGCATTATGACATGAAGATTGAACACCAAGCTGGAACCTGTCACATGAATGTTGATGGGTTAACTTGGCTGCCCATCCTCCACTTAGATAACAGTGTAGCGGAGCAGCTGTATGATCTTTTAATGACCCCAAATGACTAAGAGGATGAGGATGAGCCCATACAGAGGATGTTAGCTTGGCACTCCTATAACACTAAAGTAGAAAATGGGAAGTTGTATAAACAAGTAGGGACGAAGTGGTTGCCTTACCTACGGCCCTTGGAACGCGTACCTGTTATCCTGGAAGCTCATTCAACCTTAGGCCATGGAGGAGCAAAGAAAACCTATGAGTGGATTAAGGATTGGTACTTTTGGGAGGGAATTATGGAAGCCATCATTGAAGTCTTGGATGCTTGCCTTATGTGTAAGAAGCAGTCTCAGTTCAAGACTAGATACCAATATCAGCCAACTACCCCGCAACAGCCGTTCCATACCATAAGCTTGGATGTAGTAGGGCCACTTCCTCAGACCACAGGTGGAAACAGATATATCTTGGTAGGTATTGACCATTTCACAAAGTGGGTTGAAGCTGTGGCGCTTCCAGCCCAAACTGCTAAGGCCACTGCAACCTTTCTCCATCAAAATATTTTCACTTGACACAAGTGCCCTCAAGTACTACTCTGCAACAATGGAAAAAAACTTCACCTCCAGAGTAGTCAAAATCTTGGCTACTTCCATGGGAGCCCAGAAACTATTCTCAGCTCCATACAACCCATCAACCAATGGTATGGTGGAGCGAGCAAATGGCACTTTGGTTTCCATCTTACAGAAAATGGCCTCATCTGATCCCCTTCATTGGGATCATTATCTCCCTAGTGCTCTTATGGCTTACCAAATTAGCTATCACCGGATTCTTAAAATGTCCCCTTTCCAAGTTTTGTATGGCAGGGAACCAGGCATACCTGCCCTTTTAGCTAAGGATGTCTTCTCTAGTGGAGAGGAGCCTGAGAAAGCCATGTGAAGGTTAGATAACTGCATCATTCAGCTTCAATCAGAGGCTATGACCAAACTAGCCAAAATGGTCACTGAAGAAGGCCAAGCTGCCAATGAGCTTTGGGCTCCCCTACCTTCATTCCAAGTGTCAGATATGGTCTTATATTATCACAATTGCATAACTCCTCAAAGTGGCAAACTTGGATCAATCTGGGATGGGCCATTTACCATCACGTATAAGAGAGGAAATGAGTATTCTATAAAGTCTTTGGCTACAGGAGTTACCATAAACTGGGTACATGGCCACTTCCTATGACTCTACACTCCCTCCAACATTCTTGAGGGGGCAATATTGGACATTCTCCTTCTCAACTTTTGAAAAAGAATGTTGGAGGTAAAAATGCCCCCAAGTCCACTACTACAATTGGCCAATTACATGTCTGATCTTCTAACAATACTATGGTTAATGAGGATATGAGTACCATTGGCCAAAAGACCCTGGCAGATTCTCAGTGTAACCCTACCCATCAAGAAAATATGTTTTATAATCAAAATCAGCTTATTAAGGTAAAAACTGATAGTTGGATTGCTTTGACTCCTTGACCAAATTTGGGACATCCATCACATGGTTCCCCCTCAGCCATGTCTCATTCCATACCACTCTCCAAGTGGGGACCCCCCCTTTTTTAGGCATGGCAGAGGTCCCCCGAGGTGAGAAGATTTTACCCACCAGTGATTGGGTGCAATTTATCAAATCATTACCACATAGATTTGTTCTGCTCCAGAATAGTTTCTCATTCTGATAGGCCAAAGCCTATCTTTCCTAATTCAGATGACTCAGCTTTTTGAAACTATAGCCTCAAATTCCCATGGCCCCGATATTCAAACTAGTTTAAATATGAAATACTAGTATCAAATAGGAGAGCTTTTTCTGGCTTGCCCCGCACAAATAATAATAATAAATAAATAACTTTAAAAAAGTATTTATTATTACTTAAATTTTAAAAAAAGTAAGTTTCATATATATCTTGAGAAATATTTGTGGCATCTGTCAGCAGATCCCACAAAGGGTGGGTGGTATACCCCTCAATATTGATATAAGTGGAGTTTGGGATCTGGGTTAGATCCTTCACTATCTCCTTGGTTGGTGTCAGAACTGCAATGGCTTTTCCAGTGCACAGGTGTGGCATCAGCGTAAAGTGTTGCATCTTGAGGGATTGAATTTCACTGTATATGGTGAGCCTGTCCTTCAGGTGTTGTTCTAGTATGGCACATTTAACTGTAGTGGGCAGAAAGTCAAAGGTGAGAAAAATTTGGTTGGATTTTATCCATCTGGTGCACTTAGTTTTAATGTCCTACTATCCTTCAGGGAGGTCAATTATGACATGCACTGCAGCAGCTTTATCTGCTGCCTCCTTACTTTCAAAACCTAGATCCAGCCAACCATGTGACATGGAGTGGGGTACTATGTATATCACATTTAGGAAATGAATGTGTACATCTCCACAAAACTTTTCCCACAGTGCTGTTTGTTAAATATCCAGGAACATCCAAACTCTGTATTCTACCAATGAAAGTAGTTGAGAGTGCAGCATATTGATGTACTGGTTGCATCATGCCTGCCAAGCTAGAATTTCTGGGAAAATGGTAACCACCAGTTTTTTGTTTTTATCTAATCCACCAGATTCTCTGGGGCATTTGTGAAAGTTGGAAGTTGTGGGGCCACCCCCTTTGCCTTTTACCTTACTTGCCCAACTGCTCCCTGATATGGGCACAAACTAATCTCCTCGGTGAGATTATCAAACTAAAGTCAGTCTTGAATTGAATTTGTTGCAAAAGTGATTGCAATGAGAAAGAAAAGTCCCTTATATTATATTATAAGTATATATATATAATATATATATATATATATATATGTTGTATGCATATATATATAGTATATTATAAATTGTACATATATATATATATTATATTATAAATTGTACATATATATATATATATTATATATATATACTAGCATCCAGATACCTGTGCTTTGCTATGTTGTTTATAGCTTACCAGATTTGAATCATTATTTTAGAATTTAGATTATAGATAACCACCAACCACTTGGCTAAACCCGTTGACTTATTGGTTTAACCAAATTCCACCAACCACTCAGCCAAAACCAATTGCTCTATCAAATCAACCAAAAACCACCAACCACTCATTTAAAATTAACTAAGCTATTAAATCAACCAAATAATATTAGTGTTACCTGGCATTGCTCAGGTTTAATAAATAAATGATTTGAAATGATTAAATTAGATTTTATATCATGTTGATATCCCATTTTTCTCAGCTTGATTTTGGGTATAATTTAACAGATTATTATTTATATTAGTTTTTACATTGATAGATGGCTATTGATAAGTTAAGGAATAACTAAACCTATCAGAATCAGCTAAAAATTATGAACCATTCACCCAAAATCAATTTGACCTATAGAATCAACCTAAAACCAACCACTGCTTGGCAAAACCATTTAAACTATTTTTTTTAGTACTAGATGGTCAAAACCATTTAAACTATTGATTAACCGAATATCAACCTTCTCAATCGTAGCAATATACCAATTTCTATTAAGAAACTTATAAGTTTCACTTATTATAAAACTTTTTATCTATATATATAAAACAAAGTCGTGTTAGTTACACCATTTATAACTCAAGAACGGCTGGACCGATTTTTATGATTGATTTGTCAGATTTGTCTCCGCCCCGAATAGCAAAATAACTATTAAAACATGGGAAATATATATATATATATATACTCAGCACTGTAAATTCTAAGTTGCTTATAGTTTACATTTGGACCCAATCCAGACAACTACTTAATAAAGCACATTCACTCACTCACTGACTGACTGACATCTGAAACCTTCGAGTCTGATAGGTTCAATCTATTTGGGCGAGTGGGTGAAGATTGACAAATATCATTGAATAATTCACCAAATTGCTCTCCTGAAGCTAATCAGTCAGATAAGTTTAATCTATTTGGGTGAGTGGGTGAGAATTGGCAAATATTATCTAATAATTCACTAAATTGCTCACCTGAAACTCAACAAAAATCAGTATTAGAGTTTAAGTAGATTAAGTAGGTAGGATAATCAACTCACCAGCCACGAGAGCAACAGTGGAGCTGTTAGTCTGAGTGGCTCGAGAGTAGTGCTGGCACAGCTTATAGGCTACAATGTGAGCTTATCATCTGATAAACTTTAAATACTGTAGCGAAGCATGGGTATCTGGATGTTAGGTTTATAAATTTTAAAAACCTGCCTAATTTGGTTCACCTAATTAATAAAATACTTTTGGCAAGTTAAGTCGAAGTTGATTTAGTAGTTTAAAAGATGTCAAGTACACAATGATTTTAAATAAAGAGAGACGTTTCGGGTAGCAGTTTGGAGCTATTTGATTGATTCGATAGGTTTTTTTGTTTGGCCGAGTGGTTGATGGCTTTTGTTTGAATCGATAGGACACAGTTTAGCTTTGAGGGGTGATTAGTTATTGGTTGTTTTGATAATTTCAGTTAGGTTTACCTGAGTGGTTGATGGTTTTTGGTTGATTCGATTGAGCAATTAGTTTTGGCTGAGTGTTTTGTTTGTCTATAATATAAAATCTAAATTAATAGATTGAAAATCTTTAATTTTAGACACCGTAGCGAAGCACGGGTAAACGGCTAGTTTTATTATAAAAATTAAAAATACGGCTTCGAGGTTCATTATGGAGCCCCTCTCATCCACCGATATCCAGAGTTTCAAGACTACATACTGTAATTGTGGTTGGTCATCGTGCACACACACTTACTTTTATTATACTATAGATAAAAATGATTACACCAGAATTTGAACAACTGACCTTTTATAAAATTTGTTTAGAGCCAAAAGCTGAGCCGTTATACTAGATTTTTTTTCTTTAAAAAAGATTCAGCAGTAGCAGGAACCATCCTGCATGTTTAACTCATACCATCAATTAATTGATTAATGATAAGAGGGGGCGGAGGAATTTATGTTCGTCCTAGCCAGAACAGGTTTTGAACCTGTCACAGCATATTTACCCCACCTTAGCTTGTGGTTACAGGTGTGCGCAACTACACCCGGTTGAGCTGTTATGCTAGAGGAGGTGTTTTTAAAAACCAATTGGACTTTTAATTCAAAGTTTTGTTTTAAATTAACTTGCTAATTACCCAAATGACCACTAATCGCTTAACAAAACTATTTAAACCTATCAAATCAACTGAATAACTGCTCAGCCGTAACTATATACCGACTACCATCGAAAATATATAAGATTTTCACTTACTACATATAAAACTTTTTATTTTGAAAATGAAAACTAAATTTTCCGGTGGATTATTGTATTTCATTGTAGATACATAAGTGTGCCAAATTTAAAACCTCTAACTAGTCTAGAAGGTAGTTAAAAATCAATCGCAAGGTTTGAACACATCCTTCATTGTGAGTTAAAGGAAAGCAATTAAAAACATATTCACTGACGTATTGACTGACATCTGAAACCTTTGAGTCTGATAGGTTCAATCTATTTGGGTGAGTGGGTGAGAATTGGTTAATAATATCAAAATCTGAAACTATCGAATTTGATACGCTCAATCTATTTGGGTGAGTGGGTGAGAATTAGGGAATATTGTTATCGAATAATTAACCAAATTGCTCACCCAAAACTCAATAAAAATCAGTATTAGAGTTTAAGTAGATTAAGTAGTTAGGATAATCAACTCACCAGCCACGAGGACAACAGCGAAGCTGTTAGTTCGAGTGGCTCGAGAGCAGTGCTGGCACAGCTTATAGGGTATGTCAGTGTGAGCTTATAAATAAACCCGAGTGACGCTGGGTAACTCCGCTAGTACTTATATCTGCATTTAAGTGTAGAAGAATCAGATCTAAGATTTAAAGTCAATCAAAAGCGAATAGGTGGTTTGATCGAACGGGCGAATCTGAGCTACTTGATCAACTTGGCCCCAAACATCATAAAGGGTTCGAATGACGAAGCTCGAGAGCATCCCGCATAAGGAATCCATTAGAAATTGGCAGATTAAAAGCGGTAGAATATTCGAGGATTAAAGTTGTAAATTCAAGGTTCAGTACTGATTCGCTTAGTCCTTAGGATTTATTTTTACAAATTGAAACTAGAGGTATTAAAATTTCCTTCTTATGGTGAAAAGATTTTCCAAGGTGGCCTTTAAGCATTTTAGCAAACGGCCCAAGTTAACTAATTCGGAGGGGCCGATGGAAGAAGCGCCTAACCTACCCAACTCGGATCCTGAGGCCCACCGCGACGCCTTGGCCTCCATTCTCGCCCAAATTCGGATGAGAATGGTTTAGAGATAGATGCTATGGACAACGAAACGAGCGAAGGGGAGGAGCCCACTATAGACCAAGCAAACTCAGGCTTTTGTATAGAGTGCAAAGATCAAAAGGTAGTTTAGCTTATTTCTATTTTTAAATTTACCAGGCGAGCTTCTACTGTGAGCAATGCTGGAAGATTTTTGCGAAGTTTGCTTCGACATGCTTCATCGTACCGGTAGAAGGAAGCTTCACACCCATAAGCCTTTGGAACCTTTGGCTGAAAACGACGCAACAGCCTTGAAGGACCAGCCTAACGCAGGTCCGCCCTCTCTACCAGCATCTATGGAGGAGACTGTGGTATGCGATACAACTTAGTTCACTAGGAAGTTTTACCCTCTTTTCTTTGTTGGATCACGCTATGTTTTTTGAGAGTTGAGCTTGAAAAATTCCGCTAATAGAATTTATAGTTGGGCGCGACTGAAATCAACGATTTGGAGACTGTTATAGGTTCAGCAGACAATACAGACCCGTCTTTTGGAGAATGGATTAAGGAGAGGTAAACCAAGAATTGGAATATCTTCTAATGAAGCTAGAGCAAAGTATATTCCGATTCGTCTCAATCAGTATGAAAGGAACAGACTGAGATTGTAAAGTGCCCTCTCATTAAAGCTAAACCAAAGCTAGACTCGAGGGAGCACTTAATGTCAGTGAATACGTTGATAAGATAGACATTCTAGCTTATGGCAATAAAACCAAGAGGATGGTTGGACAGATTCGAGACATATGTGCGGTCCTGTCTGGCCTTATGGTATTTTAGTTGAACCAAATAATTCTAATTGTTATTTTCTAGGTCGCTTGGTAAAGCTTGTTAAATTATTCACTTTGAATATCCAGTGATTATCGACGTGGACAAGAGCTTTTTGTCGAGCGCAATTTCTCTCCGATAACGCAGAGTTCTTCCGGAGCTTATTTGAGATCGGTCGCCGGTATAAAATCATGAACCCAGAGAGAATGCGCTCGGCTTATGGGAAGCTGATGTTTATGCTTCAGGTTGGGCGAATTTTTATCTTAGGCTAAAATATTAGGACTCGGCGCTGCCTGAAGTTCAGGAGATGTTGGGGTTCGCCTGTGTGGCGCCCATCAAAACTGTTTATAGATTCTTGCAGGAACGCGATGGGCTCGATCTTCTTAATCACGAGTACGTAATGTTAGCCACCAAAGAGATCATTGCGGAGGGCAAGAGTCCCTCTGCCATCCAATCGGAGATTAAGCAAAAAGGAGTGGGCAATTGAAGTTATTAGTCGAAATTTTGCAACTGAAACTCTTTCGAGTGAGGACATCCGTAATTGTCTGTACTCGATTGGCGATAACCACGCCTACCTGAGGGCCAACAGGTTAGAGCAACGTCGGAAAAAGCTGACCGTTTAGGGATCCCTGCGACTTGATGCTTAAATATCTTACGACGCACTTCTCCACCACCAGCCCAGCTGAGGCTGAGTTTACTTTAGCGATCAGAAACGGCCGTTCTGGGGCGCGACTGTCACACAGCCATGAAACCCAGTATCATTATGTGCATCAGACCCTGACGCTTTGGCGTGAGATCTTTCATGAAATGTTCATGCTTTGGTACTATGCCGACGCCGACCTGCTTAGCTCCACCACCTCTTACCGCTTACGTGACACCGGGCAGGGTCTCAACCGCGTTCAGGCTTGCCCCGGCGTGTCAAAGATTGCTCACCGCCTACTCCACCGAGCGCAGAAGAAGGTGGGTTACTGGGTGGGGTCCTCAGTTATCCACTTGGGCGATCATAATGTGCCGAACGCCCTTGTATTTATAGACAAATACAACCAAGTGGCGCGCATCCTTAACCCTATCGCGCGCTGCCTTGAGTACCTTGACAACCTCGAGAACAGGCGCAAGATGCGGCCCTACGACCAAGGCTTGATCAGATATATTGAATCTACCTTCAAGAGCATAGCTTATCTTCGAAAGCTGATTTTGGCTGATTTCTTCCGCGGGGCCTTTGATGGCTCCGGTGCTGACAATTTCTTCGACGCGGGTATTTCAATTAAGTTTAAATTTAATCTTGTACAGGTTCCTGCATCGACGGTCGTTTAACTTCGGCGTGGAACTGGTGCTCCTTGATTGAAAAGAAGTCATTCTATCCCGTTTTTCTCATGACGGTATGTTCCTTGCATGTTCGCCGCTAACTTAGTAGGGCTTCGTTGGGTTTGATGGCGAGTGGGCTGGCAACTGAATCGATCAATTCTATTCCCTTCCCAATATGTATTTTCTCCAGCGCTTGAACCTATTTCTATATGCTGTCCTCTTTGCATGAAAACTTACTTTTGCCCATCAAACCATTACAGAGATTGGGTCCAAATCATTTTTGTGCTATGTCCGAGTTTTTTATAATTATTTAATACATTCAATTTATAGTCTATCTATATGTTTGGTCGCTGATGGATTTAAGCTAATCCGGAGGTTATTAAATTCTATAGCTGTGCGTTTCCACGCTTTTTAATCGACTTGTTTGATATCACCCTAGGCCACTGAGCGCAGCAATTGCAACTGTCCTAGCAACTTAGATTTTATAAGTTTAATATTTATATGACTTAGTTAAATTAACCTTTGATCCAACAAGAATTGGTGTTCTTTGTAGCTGATAGGGCTTAAAAATTTTCTATAAAATTTTATATTTTAGTAGCTACCAAGAGTTTGTCAAAAGTGATTTTAAATGGGTAAATTTTCATGGCCTCAAATAGCTAGCCTGGGGACTTATCATACGAATGGTTACCATTCTAAAACAAAGCATCAGATGATTCCATTCCTTGCAGGATTTTACAGGCCAATTTGCATCCATATAGGCCAATCTGTATATTTTTCATTGATTTTTGCATCTGGTACAGGCCAATTTGTATATTTTCCATTAATTTTGCATCTTTGCATATTAAAAACTATGAAAAAATGTAAATTGGCCTGTAATAGATACAAAAATCAATGAATAATATACAAATTGGCCTGTAATGGATGCAAAAATTAATGATGATATGCGAATTGGCCTGGAAACCCCTGTATTTAGAATCGTTTTTAGTACTAGTGGAGCTAACCCAAGAGATGGGGTCATCCACGCATCTTTATTTGTGTTGTGCCAAAAGGGATTATTAGATAAAATAAAAATCCTAACATGGTGCCACAGCATTGGCCTAAGCATCCATATTAGAAGGGGAAGAGGGGTCAGGGGATTTTCATCTGGTGCCAGTTTCTTCAGGTGGCTGGCAAAGGCAGACAGAAAGGGGGTTGGAGCATCAGCGGTGTGGGGCAGAAGGAGAGGTGAGGATTCTCATCAATGAGGCCAGCAGTGTGCAGTGCCTCGATGTATTAAGTGAGCTGGTGTTCAGTGAAGGTGATGAGTTCAGGCACACAATTGAATGATTTGATGCATTGGCAGGTTTGAGGGTAGTTGATGTCAAAAAGCGATGATCTTGCTACATTGACACATTCATGGCCTACTGCAAATCTGAGTTTTTTAATATCAAAATTTGCTTTATCAGAGAAATCTCTGGGGAAGTTCAGGATGGGTGTATTCTGAAAAAGTGGCTCAATCACCATATGGAGGGCTTGGTAGAGGAGGAAGTTGGTGGGAGCAGTGACTGCTTTGACAGCCTTTTGATGAATGTTTTTATAAACTGAAAACCTGTTATAGGGTGATAATGGCAGTGGGGAGTCAAATTGGGTGGTTGGGTGAAGTATAAAAACCAGCTAAAGTTGGGTTTAATTCTGTAGGCTCAATCTTTGTTATCAATCCATTTAAGAGCCTCCAAAGGATTTGATATGGCCATAGAAGGGCCAGCAATAGGAGTTGGTTGGGTGGCAGATGCTAATTGGCTGTGCACTGTAAACTATGGTAAATCCACTGGTGCATGAGCCGCATTCTGCTCAGAAAAGGTTTTGCCAGTTAAGCCATGGTTGGGCAAGCAGTGGGAGCAGCACCCTCAATGGATGAGGGTGGGGGAGCAAATCAACCCCCATTCAATTTTGTTGAAACAGTGGTGGGTGTCAGGATTTGAGATAATGAGTGAAATGAGATCCCTAATTCTGAATCAAGCCCTGATAAGTTGACTACTGAGCCCTTAAAATTAAAAAAGGTCCTTGAAAGCACCACTTTGAAATTAATCAGGAAGCATCACATTCAAAAGCATTAATAGAGATGCCTTCTGGAATTATACCTCCGCTTCCAGAATATAAAAAGGTGTGACTCAAATATTGCAGTCATGAGGCTGATGCAGAATATTAAGGGGCATCAAACAGGCAGCTAATCTAGAAGAATGTGAAATATCCTGATTGTATAGTGCCATGGAGGCCCATCAGCACCATGTCCACATGCACCCTATAGATATTGATACCCATTAACTAGACAAAGTAATCTTTTACCCAAATATTTCTCTTCATTTATCTCTCCAATACTTTTACAGCTTCAAGCCCATTTTGAACCTCATAAACAGTCAAGAGAACTGTTAAGCAGACATAAGTGGTGCTCACTATAGTGGACTCTGAGCAGTCCAAGTGAAAATGTCTATTATAAAAAATGGAGAAAAATAGAATTCAAGAGGGCTAACCTGCTGATCATTTATGAAGAATAACTTGATGGATTAACTTCTCTCAGTATGAGGCAACCCCTCTACAGCCTGAAAACTTGGAACTTTGGGCCACCTTCCAATTCACCTTACCATCCTTTGATCATGATCAGTATCAACTCCAATATGAGAACCTCAATGAGATTATTCAACAACTATTAATATCTACTCTGTTGGAGGCTAATCCAGTCACTCCTGAGCCTCTTTGGTGCCCTCCACAATGCAAAATTTATATATCTCAGTCCTACTACCATCCAGAGAATTGGCTTTGAGTACTGAACGCTATCTCTGAAGCTTTATCCAACCAACTATACACCTAATCCTACAGATAGCTGGTTTTTATCAACATGAAGTAGCGCAACAACTAGGGCTCACTCAACCCCTAAACTCAGATTTTGTCAATTTTTATAATGCTGCCTCTTCCTTTGTTCATAAGAATTGAGAATCATTATCAATAACCGTCATCTGATTAATGAGGCTCATAATCAACTTCCTACGCTCAATAGTGAAATTTTAACTTATATTGAGGATCACTTCAACAAAATGTACAACTTCTTGAGTCCACCTGGAGCCAACACCTCAATCAGAT
Organism: Massospora cicadina; assembly: GCA_022478985.1. NCBI lineage: Eukaryota > Fungi > Entomophthoromycota > Entomophthoromycetes > Entomophthorales > Entomophthoraceae > Massospora > Massospora cicadina. Next base: position 162,422 of record JAKSZP010000135.1, read on the forward strand.
TGAGGACCATATTTGGACACTTTAGCAGTATTACCAGGAGTTAGCCTCCTGCAATATATCCTCTGGGACTAAAGGGCCAGAAGGGCCCAAAGGTCCCCGTGGGCCCCAAGGACCTCCCAGTCCCATAAGCGCCTACTCCTTGTGATCCTAACAACTCCTGGAAACAGACATTCTAATGGTGATTGCTTCTTTACAGGATCAAATATGAGATTTAGCCCAAGGATGCAAGCTCCAAGTAGATGGATTACTTCTTGATCCCAGAGTCTCAATTGATGCCTTGTTGGACGATATAGATAATTTTAGCACATTTTCCAAGCTTACCAATAATTGCATTACCCAGCTTGAACAAACTTGTGAGTTTGAAACTTTCTTAAGTAAATTTGAGAGTCAGCTGCTCCTCCAAGGTACTATAATTTAGACCTAAAGGACTAAGTCACCCTCAAAGCCTCAATTAACTCTCTAAACCAAAATTGGGATGAGCCTTAGGAGGATCTAAAAGAATAAGAAAATAATTGGATCAACAAGCCCCTCACAGCTATGAGAAAATTGAGATTTCTGAGCCTGCACTAGTTCCTGCTGTCAACACTCTTTCTACTCCTTTTGTGACTAAATTTAAGCCTAGTTTCAGAAAAAATTCACCCCATGACAGGAAAGTATTGTCTCATTCTTGTATGCCTACAAGAGCTTGATTAAGAAGCCACTGACTGTCAGAAGGTGAAGCACATCCACTCCTGCCTGAATAGTATCACCTGAGAAATTATGGCTTCCCATATAAAGGAATGTCACACTTGGGAACAAGTCCATATGGACCTAATACAGGAGTTTGGAAGCAACCAAACCTTGGCCAATCAAAAGCAGTTATTAATACCCATTCATTTTTAACATATCAGAAAATCCTGTGGTGTTACTACTGTAATGGTCAGAAAGTCCCTGTCACAGCTAGTGACATATTTCCTGGAATTAACTGCCCTTCTAAAGCCAAGTCTAACAAGCCCTTGGGGCAGAGACCAGAACCCCATAAGGTCACCAATGACCTATCTAAGGTTATTGACAAAAAATGGGTTTTGGTTTTGCCAGCCAGGGCTGAGGAAAACGGCTTATTTGAGGCAAAAGTACAGGCGGAAATCAAATTCAAAACTCAGAAAATCACAAGATATGAGGTTATGAAATCTGGCCAAATTTAAAATTTTTTTGATTTTGTTGAAAAATGACAATTTGTAGCTCATATCATATTCCAATAACCATTGGAATCTTCGTGAAGCAACCCCCATATAAATTAAGTCCCAAGATGAGAAAGGCTTTGCTTTACTCAGATACTCTTATCACCCTAATAAAGTCTAGAGATTTTGGGAAAATTTCCTATATATTTTTTTTTGAACAAAAAAATATATACTTCTCTGACGATATGTGATGGTTGGAGTTCGTTTTTCACTCTGGTTTGTACCCCCTGCTGTACGTGAGCCCTCCACCCACTCCACCATCTATTCCGCCAGCTCCGCCTCCTCATATTTCTCTGGACTTAGCCTTGGATTTTACGCCACCCTTCCCAGCTCCCAGGGCCCCTTGTCCCTGATGGTTGTGGCAAGTTTGGTGTGCGTTTTGCTCCAAAAATTTATATGGAAACATAATACTGACCGTTTAGAACATCTCTTCATTTTGTTGGGTCACTTGGCCTTGTTGTATCACCTTTGGCCTGTGTCTTTCCCTCCAGCGACCTCCTGCGCTCCAGTTTCCCTCACATTATCTGAGAAAAGCCTGGATTTTTTTGTGAGTTTCTTCCACTGTTGGGTGGCTAGAGAAAGCCCAATTCTCTCAGAGTTGTCACCCGCTGAAGCTGTCCACTGGGCTGGTACTTTTCTATCCCTCCTGGCCTTGGTTGTTACCTTCCTCAAAGGGTGTGCTGAGGGTGTTTCGCTGCTCCCCTCACTCAAGACTCTCATAAAGTGTGCAGTACCTGCCACTACTGGTCTCACTCTCCACTTTTCACGTGATTCCAAATTTAAAAAAGGAATATTCAACATGTTATCCAGCCTTAGGGCCCTCCAGAAGTCTCAAGCCAAGGACTTAGCTGACATCTTCCTCCTCCAGCTGCTGCTCCATGAGATTTTAGAGAAAGCTCACCAATGGTTACTCTCCACGGGTGAGAATGATATATCCCTCATGGAATTTCTCCCAGCGTTGGAAATCTTTGTCAAGCCCTGCGAGTATCCCCCAATACCTTTGAGGCCTATAACTCCTTTGTACACATGTCCCAAGGAGGCCTCACTACAGCTCAGTACTTGCGCCTGTTTCAAGAGCGAGCATCAAGATTGGAATCTCTTGAACAGTTAGAAATGGCCCTTCTCTGTAAGTCCCTAGATAATACTGGTGATTCTTTTGGCATATGGGATAACCCTCCCCCTCTCTATCTGAGACATGCTCTATCCTTGCATCCCTGTTGTCTATCAGCCCCTGTACCAAGCCTAATTGTACCGCTGAACTTCAGATCCTAGAACTTGATGACTCTATCACTGTGGGGCACCAACATGTTTCCGATCCAGTGGTGACATATCCATCTGAGACACTGGCCGTTATGGACACTTCCAACCTGATTCTAGAAGGCTCTACTTACATAATTTCCCAGTACCTCTTGGAACCAGCAGAGAGCTCGCTGGAAGGTGAGACTGAAACCTCCGTCATAGGTGGGGGTCCCCTCACCACTGGCCCTGCACCACCGCGCTCCACGGAGTACCCCTCACTTTTGTCCTCAAAAGTAGAGGGGGTTAGTAAGTCTAACCCACTTGATTCAGAGCATTCACTTCCTCCAGGGTATAGACCTGCCGTTGCCATTTTGGAACCTATGCCTTCTGTCCAACCTGTCATCCCAGTTGGCCCAGTTAAAAAACTCTTTCCTATCACTCCAGAGTCACCTCTTGTGGCGGACTCCATCCAGAAATGAGTAAAGATCCATTAGAGGATTATTGAAGAAGAGATAGCCATGGCTGACCCCACCAAAAGCTTGGCTGTCCTGACTGGTGTAGTCTCATGTGATAAAGACCTTCCTCCTGCCAAACATAGATCATTAAGCTACCCCACACCATTTAAGTCCCGTGGACAACTTTATGGCAATGTGAAGTCATACAGAAAATTTTTTTAGGAGATACTCCAAATCATACGCCGCTCTCTGGGCTTGGAGCCATCCTGTGATCCCTTTGGCTCTGAGGGATATATACCCTCCTCTGCTTACTTCTTGTTCATGTCTACTTTTTCTTCTGCAGGAAAGAGCTTTCAAGCACTCGCTTTGGTGGACACTAGTGCAACTGAAAACTTCATCCGCCAAGAGTTGGCAGAGGCCCTTGAGCTACCCCTGGGAGTTGGTCAGTTTGTGAAGGGTGGTGCACCTCAAACTATTTCAAGTTACCGTGTGTTAACACCTGTCCCTTTCATTGCAGGTGATGGTTACTTTGTTGAAAATTCTCCTCAATAAAGAACCTCCTATACCTTGTTATTTTAGGGGTTGACTGGTGGCGCCGATTTGACATCGCCACTAACCTCCTAGACTCTACCTGCATGCACAATTTCCTGGTGTAGTAACGGTTATCATTCTTTGCTTAGATGAGAGTGCCACGGTGATCCCCAGAAGGTGAGCCCCTCTCCTAAGGTGGGACTAGCCTCTATTCAACCTACTGACGCCCTAACCCCAACACTTACTCTGCCAGAATGCATCCGTGGCTATGATGATCTGTTTGATCCCACAAAGGACTTCCCACTCCCCAAGCACACCAATTTTGACTTTGAGTTTAAGTTGACTGTAGATCTCATCAAGGTATCCTCTCCAATATTACCCCTTGTCCCTGAGAGAGGAGGCTGCCTTGGATGCTTGGGTAGACGACGTGCTCTCTTAGGGTCAAATCTTTTAAACCTTACCTGTGTGCTCCCACCTCTTGTTTGTAGAGAAGTCTGATGGCTCACTTCGTCCCTGCGTTGATTATGGCAATCTGAACAACGTAACAGTGCCTGACCCACATCCGCTCCCTATGGAGCAACAGATTGCCCGCTACGTGGAGAAGGCTAGGGTGTTCAGCAAGCTTGACTGCCTCAACGCTTTCAACCAGATCTGCATTAAAGAAGGCCAGGAGTGGTTGACCACTTTTTGCACTTGGAAAGGTATCTACCAGTTAAGGGTTATGCCATTTGGTTTGAAGAAAGCTCCCGCCTGCTTTCAGAGGCTCATTGATGCTGCCTTGGGAGACCTTATGGGTACATGCGCGATTGCATGCATGGACAACATACTGGTCTTTTCCTCAGATGCAGAATCTCATGCCCGCCACCTTGTGTTTGTCATGGAGAGACTTTCACAGGAAAACCTTACAATTAAGGGTAGCAAGTGTGAGTTCTTCCAACCAAAGGTCGAGTTCTTAGGAAACACTATCTTCTCCTATGGTCACATGATCGCCCCAGATAAGGAAGCAGCTATCAGTGATTGGGTTACCCTCTCATCTCTCACAGAGTTACGCAGCTTCCTTGGGACATGTAACTTCCTCAAGAAGTTCACCTCCAGCTCTCAGAAGTTGTCGCCCCTCTCTACCTCACTTCAGGGAAGAAGATTAATAGTTGGACCAATGAATGCAACGCTGCATTCCACGCCGTCAAGTCCATACTATTGTCCAGTCCGGTGTTGGTACATGCAGACCCCAGCCGCCCCTTTATTGTCGCCACTGATGCTTCCAACTTTGCGGTGGGAGCTTCTCTGCTACAAGAGGGGGAGAATGGAGTGGAACGGCCTGTTGCTTACTTTTCTAAGAAAATGACCCTGGCGCAGCTCAACTATGCAATATATGATAAGGAACTCTTTGCAGTTGTTGAGGCAGTACAACACTGGCGCCGCCATTTGCATGGGTCTAAGTGGCCATTTACTGTCCATACTGACCATGAGGCATTGATGTACTACCACACCCCACAGAAGCTATTTGTCATAGAGACGGCAGAAAGTTTAGACTGGCCTGCCAGTCAGGATGCATAAGCACCCAAAAAGTAAGCCAGAATGCCAGAGGCATTGCTGACTAAATGACAATGTATGGAGCCAGGCATTGGGAAATGATGAATCGTTGGTGTAGAACAACAGTGAGTATGATCCTGAGGACAAACCAAATTGGGCCCACCCCAGACCCTGAAGGTCTTACTGCAGGGGGAAGAGCTACAGAAATAGTTTCAATAAGTTCACCGATATATGGGGTTGATTTGACTTGGGAGACAAGAAGGCGGATCCTTTCTTGTAAATGGTGGATGTAAGGCAACAAGATCCCAGTATACTGTTGTCAAAAGTTTATGATAGCAGGGTTAAAATGCCAGAAGTATCTGAATCACTGAATCCAATCTACGACGGTGGGGGCCATAGTGACCATGAGTACTGGTAGAGCCCATCCGGTGTATGGACCAACAGGCCACCAGGGAAAAGCCATCTGGGATGCAGCCAGAAGAAAATCAACTAGATAAAATTGATTGTTTTTTTGGGCAAAATTTTATTGCAAAGGAAAAGGAAGAAAATTGAACACCAATTTTCTCAGTGCAATGCAACTGATTAAATAGTGGTCAATTGGTGCGGGGACAAGCTGGGATCGGGACCCTCAATTTCAACCTAACTGGTGAATTATTTGGAAATGGGGCAGATAGTTCGCTGGGAACTGACATTGAAGAACTCATCGGTGGGCCAAGTCACTGTCAGCCTGACCTTGAACGTCCAAACTGAGGCTTGGCTACATTTCTGACAGTTGGTGCAATGGCGTTTAGCCCAACAAGCAGTGGGAATCCCCCAAGGCCACCCCATGTAGGGGCGGGCCCATTTGGTTAGGAACAGGTTCAGGACGCCCAACCTGCCCATGCCCAGTCGCTGAGCCATTCAATTGGTCAGAGGCGTTGCATCAGGCGCAACAAACGATTTGCCCACTGGGAGCATCAAACCCTCAGTGATGGAGTCTGATGCTGTTACCTGCCCATCAGGGATGATCCCCAACAATTTTGGGAGGGGAGTGATTTTTTTGATCGTTGTGTTGGCTAAATTGAAACCGTTGGGCATTCTTACTAATATATCAGTCTTCATCCCTTTTTGACCATTTGAAATCTGAACATTGGGCTGATTGCCACTCAAATTTGTTCCAATCGATTTCTTATCAGCGATCTTGGCGCAGATTTCACTAATTTCCCATAAAAGTTCTGATGAGGTGAGTGTGGGTACTGGGAGAGGGATCTGAAGTGAAAGAGCTGTTACCCAGCGCTTGTCTACCACATGAGCGAGATCGCCCTGAGTAACGAGGGGTACAGCCATCCTCTTCAGTACCTTCTTGCTCAGGAATGGGAAAATGGCCTGATCAACTCCCTGACCCAGCACTAGTTGACGCCCACAATACCCAGGTGTTGATTAAGCCAGAACAGGCGAAGGAGAGCCCACTGTCCAACCCCTGCTCTGCTTATGATGGAACCTTTGGAATGTGATGCTGACACCCCTTCCTGTGTTAGGTTGTCCCAACCTCTGTCAGCTGACTATGATAAGATTAAGCATGCCTGCCATAGAAATGGCGAATCCCTGGACAAAGGCTACCAGTTGATGGATGGTGTCATCCTCCATCAGGGCAAGTGGTGGGTACCTCCTGGACCCCTGCGTGAGGAAGTGATCCGTGAAGCTCATGACCCTCCAACTGCTGGCCACCCTGGCAAGGACAAGACGCTTGAGTTAGTCCGCCGCTCCTACAGTTGGAAAGGTATTGCCACTGATGTGGCAAAATTCACAAAGTCCTGCTTGACGTGCAACAGGTCAAAGCCAAGCCGCCTGAAGAGTGCTGGATTGCTTGTTCCCCTCCAAGCTGCTGAGGGCCCTTGGACATCAGTGTCTGTCGATTTTATTGTGGAACTTCCCTTGTCCCAGGGTTATGATGCAGTAATGGTTGTGGTGGACCGTTTCACAAAGATGGCCCACTTCATCCCCTGCAACACCACCATTACTTCAGTTGAGACAGCCCGCCTCTTTGTAGATCACATCTTTTGCTTACATGGTCTCCCCAAGGAGATTATCAGTGATTGGGGCCCACAATTCACCGCTCAGTTCTGGGAAGCCCTGCTTTCCATCCTCAGCATCCGCCCCTGCCGCTCCACAGCCTTCCACCCCCAGTCAGATGGACAGACGGAGAGGGTGAACCAAGGTTTGGAGCAATTCTTGCGTAGTTATTCCAATGCTGAACAGAACAATTGGTCCTCTCACCTCCCACTGGCGCAATTTGCTTATAATAATCTTACCCATGCCTCTACAGGCACTTCCCCCTTCTTTGCAAATTATGGTTACAACCCCAGTTTCAACCTAAGTCCGTGGATTGAGTCCAACGTTGTCACTGCCAATGAGCGCGCTAAAGAGCTCAGGGACATACATCAGGCAGTGAAGGACCATCTCGTTGATGCTGTGAGGATCTACAAAGCATATGTTGACTGAAAGCGCCGTGAAGGGCCTGAGTATAAGCCTGGTGACTTGGTCATGGCCAACGCTAAGAATCTCCACCTGAAGCAACCCTGCCGCAAGTTAAGTCCAAGCGTGTTGAACCCTTCAAGATCCTCAAGAAAGTTGGCCCATCAGCTAACCAGGTTGACTTACCCCCCTCAACCAAAGTGTTCATCACCTTACAAGAATGCCTCCTGACCCCCTTCATTGGCCCCATGCCACCTCACCCAGATTCCGTGATAGTAGATGGTGAACCCAAATATGAGATTGATGCCATTCTTTCTTATTGCCTATCCCGGCGCCGCCTGAAATACTTGGTGTCCTGGAAAGAATATGATGAGACAGAGAACAGCTGGGTATCTTATCAGGACATGACCAATGCTCAGGACCTAATTCATGACTTCCACTCTAGATTCCCAGATGCCGCAGGACCTGCCACCCAAGCCTCTTTAGCTGCCATGAAGTTACCCACTCCCCACAAGAACTTTGCCTTGGCCAATGTCCCCTCAGGTGGTGTAGAACCCCGTCCAAGAGCGGAGGGTGATGTCACAGCTAGTGACATATTTCCTGGAATTAACTGCCCTTCTAAAGCCAAGTCCAACAAGCCCTTGGGGCAGAGACCAGAACCCCTAAGGGTCACCAATGACCTATCTAAGGTCATTGACAAAAAATGGGTTTTGGCTTTGCCAGCCAGGGCTGAGGAAAACGGCTTATTTGAGGCAAAAGTACAGGCGGAAATCAAATTCAAGACCCAGAAAATCACAAGATATGAGGTTATGAAATCTGGCAAAATTCAAATTTTTTTTGATTTTGTTGAAAAACGACAATTTGTAGCTCATATCATATTCCAATAACCACTGGAATCTTCGTGAAGCAACCCCCATATAAATTAAGTCCCAAGATGAGAAAGGCTTTGCTTTTCTCAGATACTCTTATCACCCTAATAAAGTCTAGAGATTATGGGAAAATTTCCTGTATATTTTTTTCTGAACAAAAAAAATATATACTTCTCCGACGATATGTGATGGCTGGAGTTCGTTTTTCACTCTGGTTTGTACCCCCTGCTGTACGTGAGCCCTCCACCCACTCCGCCATCTATTCCACCAGCTCCGCCTCCTCATATTTCTCTGGACTTAACCTTGGATTTTACGCCACCCTTCCCAGCTCCCAGGGCCTCTTGTCCCTGATGGTTGTGGCCAGTTTGGTGTGCGTTTTGCTCCAAAATTTATATGGAAACACAATACTGACCGTTTAGAACATCTCTTCGTTTTGTTGGGTCACTTGTCCTTGTTGTATCACCTTTGGCCTGTGTCTTTCCCTCCAGCGACCTCCTGCGCTCCAGTTTCCCTGACAGTCCCAGAGAGTGGGAATTGAGAGGAAGTTAATTCTCAACTAAGTTCAGAAATTGTGAGGGCCTGAACTTTAAGGTCGCCTTCTGAGAGCACCTTCTGCACTATTCTTTAGACCCATAAGAGCTTAAAGAATAGCTCAGGAGGGGCAAAGCTCAGCACCAAGCCCAAATTCAACTTTAATTTTCAAAAAGCATTTCAACTCAGGATTTGGAAATCTGAACCCAAGTAAAATTATAACGATCATCTTAATCCAACCCAAAAACTACCTAATCCAATGCTTAACCACAACCTTTGGTAACCACTAATCATGTTACATTGGAAAACGCCATAACTGCATTCATCTCCACATTGGAGTCTTATCCTGAGGTCCAAATGCCCATGATTGTCCAGAAGAGTAATTTCACCTGTATCTGGCAAATTAATGAAGCATTTAATAAAATTCCTGCATCTACCTTACATCCCAAGTTCTCTTCATCCAGCTCTTCCAGCCATCCTCAGGTCCACATTGTCAAGAATCAGAAGAACCCCAAACTTTGATGCTCCTACTGCAATGTAATCTATGATAGCACCAGAGCATGTTGGAAGAGACTCACCAAGGAGGCGGAAAAAGGGCACTCAGCATGAAAGGTGAGGCACTTCATGCTGACATCCCATTACTGGCTCAGAAATGTTTAGTAACCTATAATGAGTATATTGTTGTCATACCAGAAGAAGATGATTTGGTAATCATCAACAATAAGAACTTAATACTTCTTACTCTTCTTCTGATGAATCTATGTTTCTCACTCTGCCTCCTCAGTTCTAGATTTTAGTTACCTGTGTTTCTATCCAAGCTTATAAGATTGTGTCCACACCATTGCTGACTGTGGTTCCCCTGTGAATGTCATTTCATCTAAATTTGTGAAGCGTATCAAAGTAGCTCCTGACTTGCTCACTACATAGGATACGGCACAGCTGGACTACAATGCACTTGGTCTATTGGGGCTTAAAGCTTGCTACCCATTTGCTTAGGCAGGCTTTCTTTATATACCTCAACCATTGCAATAGACTACCCAAGTTACAATCTTCTCCTTGGGACTCAGTTTTTTTGGGACTATTCCACTATTGTGCACTATGATAAAGGATTCTTATTACTCTCATGATATAGGGTCCCAAGGTTTTGAAGCCTCCCATGATGCCAAGGTAGAGGTAAAAACTTGGGCTTTTCTTTAAGAAAACAAAAGCTGGATTAAAATGCTTGAATATCATGTAAGGAGTTCTCAAGTAAAGATACCCCCTTATGCAGTAGATGGCTGAGAGGACATGCCTATCTACTTGCCTAGGATGAGTACTATACCGCTAAAGTCCTAATTCATTGTTGATGCTCAAGTACATATCAATATTCCCTTTGGGACAATTTCTGGAAGTATGAGGCATGGATAACCCATCAGTCAAAGAAATTTTGAACTGTCTGAAAATTTTAGATCCTGCTTATGCTGAATCCATATTGGTTCTGATGGAAAACCTCACTGACAATTAGAGGATAGAGGGGTTTAGTATCCAGATGCTTAAGTTTGCCTCTTTCTTGTAGAAGCGATTGATGACATTTATTGCTTTGGAATTCTAAGAGATTTTGTGTTAGATACACCACCATCAGTAGCTCTAGTTGACACCTTTGTCAGGACTGAGATGATCAGCGAGTCAAAATCCTTACTCCTGCATTGAGCTTCAGTAGGTAAACTCTTGAGACAGCACAAATGGAACCTTACCCTGAAGGCATTGATTTGAGAGTCAATCAGGAAGCATCAAGTGCATGAGAATCAATTGAGACACCTTCAGGAATTCCATCCCTACTTCCTGAATCTCAATAGGCACGTCCCCCACCACTGCAGTCATGAGTAAATGCAGAACAATTAAAGTGCTGACCAGGCGGTCAATATGGAAGGCAGTGAAAGATCTAATTGTAGTAAGCTACAAAGGTCCCCAAGACACCATGTCTTCAACCTCCCTATAGATATCAACTTTTTTTAACTCAATAAACTAGTCTATATTCGCCCCATTTTTTGTTTTTTGACCTCTTCACTAGTTTATAACTTTGAGCCCATTTTCAAACTTTGGCATCTGTCAAGAGAGCTGTTACACCATGAAAAGTGGTGCTCACTACAGAGGGCTCCAAGCTGCTCAAGTGAAAACGCCTATTACAAACAATGGAGAATAATATCAGTCAAGAAAATCAACCTGCTGATCTGTTGAGAAGCGTCACTCAATAGATTAGTACCTTGCAATATGAAGTACTGCCCATGAATCCTGAAATCTTAGAGTTTCAGGACATGTTTCAGTTCACTCTACATTCCATTAATGGTGATCAGTACCAACTTTAATATTGTTATAAATTGGTGGTATCGGTGAGATACGCTGAAGAGGTTTTGCACAGGGTTAAGACCACTGAGCAATAGGACCGATGATACTCAATTGTCATCCTCAAAATAACTTAATAAACTTTTTAATGAATATGGGCAATTGCACCGCATGACGCCTTAATTATTTAATATAATATATACAGCGGATCCTTACTGTTCCGCTCCTCTAAACTACTAAAAACTATCTTTCTTCAATCATCTCATCTTACCTAAATCTCAGCAACTTTGGAAGATATCATTTTATCAGATTAGTTATTCAGTTCCACCATATTTCATTGGTCTGGAAAGTCTTCATTCATTAAATTCACGATCATCTAATTATAAGCAATTTACCAACTATTCGTCATTCATCAATATCTCCTAATCACCTCATTTGGAAGCGATCTAATAACCATCTTTACCAACCCAATGTCGCCTCATCTCAAGGCGCATAAATAATCATAACTTGTATCAAACTTGGTGTATTCTACCTATTCTGCCATAACGACTTAGGGTTTATTGTCCAGTCTTATCAGAATTATGACATTACCCCACTTGACTGGATGATAAGGCTCCTATTGCTTGTATTCCCGGAGGAACTTTGCGTGCACTTGGTTAATGATCTGACCACTCGCAGGGTCCTTGGTACTATAAGCATCCACACTAGTTTTCTCATTTATTTTTGAATGGCCCAATCCAGATGCTGGCCAATTTGTGCTTCCACCCAAACCCATGTTGATAATGGAATAGAACCATTTCACCCTCTTTGAACTGAGCTATCCCACTACGCCATACCTTATCAGCAGTCTGATTCTTTATCTTCTTGACTAAACTGAATGAGTATGCTTCAATTTGCAGCTTAATCAGCATATTCATTAGGTTGGTCAAGTAGCGTCAAGGATCCATTCTGTCAGTATCTTCCACACAGGCATAGAGCAATGAAGGTAGAGCTGGGTGCCGTCCATATAGTAACTTAAAGAGAATATTCCCTGTTACTGAGTGATAACTAATGTTGTATGCAAAGATAGTGGTGGAAAGGAGGGTACTCCAATCAGAGGGTCTATCTGTTACCAGCTTCTGGAGTATATTCACCTGTGTCCCATTAACACATTCAACCATACCATTAGATTTTGGGTGATAAGGGGTAGATAAAACCCTGTGGATGGCCATAAGTTTATTGAGCTTGGGTAGAATATGGGGGGTGAAGTTGGTCCCATTATCAGTAAGGATGAACTGAGGACTACCATGTTGCTAGATTATACACTCCATCACAAACTTAGCCACAGTGACCAACTCCAAATTGCATATTGCCCGTTCCTCAAACCACCTAGTCAAGTGGTCAATCGCCACCAGAAAATACTTAGACCGGTTTGCTCCAGTCAGCAGAGGCCCCACCACATCAATAGAAACCATTTGACAAGCGAAGTGAGGTTTCACCATATGGTATGAAATCTTACAGCGGAATGGCTTCTCCACTTGGCATGGTGGCAACAGGAGATAATTTATTGCATGTCAAATTGTATGCTTTCCCAGTAGTACTGCTGTCACAACATTTCAAGGCCTTGCATACTCCACCATGTCTGAATGCTTGGTGAGCACCATAATAATATTTGGGCATGCAGTAGGTCTTGGGATATTCACAGTAGTGTCCCCTATCCTCTTGTATAATTCTCCGTTCCTTAGGAATTTATTGGACCTTATTCCATCTAACACCTTGATGACTTTTGGCAGTTCATCATCGTACTTTCCGCTGAGCATTTTAACAAACATTTTATCACTCATATCTGCCGTACAGCAATGGTTGGCAACCTTGATAAGCAATTATCATTTTGGTGTTTTGCTCTGGGTGATGAAGGATTTCAAAGTCATAAGCCTGCAGCTTAAGAGCCCATTGGGCTAGATACCTCTCAGGCTCTCTGAGGGTCTTCAACCAGTGCAATAACGCATGGTCTGTTACAACTTTAAACTTTACCCTATGCTAATATACCAGAATTGCTTATAAGCATAAATCACCGCTAAGCACTCCTGCTCAGTCACAGTGTAATTGCGTTCATGGCAGTTCAAACTATGATTGCAGTATGCAACCAGATGCTTCTCCCCCTCGTCATCTTTTTGTGATAGAACTTATCCCAATGAAGGAAAGAGATGCATCCATATGAACAATAAACTCTTTATCGAAATTCTGGTAGCAGAGCGCTGGCACATTCATTAATGCCATCCAAAGTGTGTCAAAAAGGCGTTGACGAAGTTCTGTCCATTCAAACATGGCATCCTTTCTTAATAACTCTTTTAGTGGTCCTCCAATACAACTAAAATTGGGTATGAAGTGGCAGTTGTAGCCAACCATCCCCAAGAATACCTGAATGTCCCACTTACTGTTTGGCGTAGTCATCTTACAGATAGCCTCCACTTTTGATGGTTAAGGTTTCAACTGGTCGCATTGACCCTGAAGCTGAGGTCCTCCAGCTGATCTTTGAAAAAGTGGCATTTTTGGGGTTTGATCTTGATGTTGGACTCAGCTAGCTGGTGAAATACCTCCTCTAAATGGTCAAGGTGTTTGGAAAATGTACAGGAGAATATGTTAATGTCATTGAGTTACATGAGGACACAGGACAACTTAAGATCACCAAGGATAGTGTCCATCGTCCATTGGAACGTAGCTGGGGCGTTAAACAGCCCTTGAGGAATACAGGTTGGTTGAAAAAGCCCCTTGGACATGATTATAGTGCATTTCTCCTGTTCCGCCGTAGGAAATTCAAATTGCCAATAACTAGAGATTAAATCCATTGCGGAGAAGTAATGAGCTCCCCTAACTGATCCAAAGCATCATCAATCCGTGGCAAGAGGTATGAGTCCTTCTTGGTGATAATATTGATCTTCTGTTAATCAATTACTATGCAGTTGGTGCCATACTTCCTTTTTACAATCGGAACAGACAAAGCCCACGGACTCTTTGATGGTTTGAGCATTCCTTGTTTGAGTAGCTTTTTGGTCTACTCAGTTACTACTTCCTCAGCTTCCCTAGACTGGCGGATTAGCTGAGATCTGATGGTGGGATGATGCCTAGTTTCCACTCGATGGATCACTCCCCACGTGCACCCTAAATCATGATCATTGACACCAAAGATCTCTTTGTATTTTTTAAAATAAGACTTCCACTTGATCTTTATGGTCTTCTGTTAGCCCCATTAAATTTTCACGTGGTACAACTGCCATTACACCAAGCTGTGGTTCAATGGGCAGACCAAATTCATCCAGAAAACTGAACTCATGAACCTGGAGGACCTCCTCAACTGGGATAAAATGTAAATACGCCACTATTTGGTGCTGGCGGATTTTCATCAGTCTGTTCTAAAGATTTGATACCAAGACCTTGATCTCCCCATGTCCTGGGAGTATTTTGCCTGGGGCCACTTGGGGCTTAAGCCACAATTTCTGATAGGGACCAATGACCTCCCCATAAATCCCAGCAGGCACTTCCACCTCTAAATTGGTGTTTATGATTACTTGGTGTCAAGAGGGGATATATAGGTCCAGCAGCTCTAAGGGTTAGCCCTTAATATTCATATATTTGATGGTGAAGGGCACAGCTCTTGCTTTTTAGTCAATGGTAACAAACTGTAATCACCCCATCACCATATGCAAGGTTAATAAGACCCATGTGCACCAGATCCTTTGGTATTCCGCTGTAAGTGAAGTAAATCGGGATCTGCTGCCCCAGGATTTAAAAGATCTCCGCTGTCATGTCAACAACAGCCTTGAAGTGGCGCATAAAAGCGGTTCCAATTAACAGGCCATAGTTATTGTTTGGTAGCACTATGGCTGGGGCTACAATGACAATAGACTCAAACTGCAAGGGTAGCCCGCTGTACGCTCCTTCAGTGACCGTGCTTCCCGCGCCTGCAGTCCCATACACCATATGATGATCCATGTCAGGCTTTAGTGCCAACTTCGCCACCAACTTTGTGGGCACTATGTTGAATGGGGCTCCCATATCAATTATAGCGCAGACTCAGGTTTTTGCTATGATGATGCCACAGTAAGTACACTCAGAGTAAGATGCATTCTGATTGTTTAAAACGTGGACATTCAACGGATCTCATTTTATCAAGGAAGCTCATAATACCCTACCCGACTTTAGGGTATTCTTTAACAATAACGTTCACAGGGAGGGAAGCGTTTACCCTTTTGAGAGGCGCATCTGAGGAAAGATCTAGATCTCTGTGGAATTTAGTCAAACATATAGCAGGCATAAGGCTTTGGTTGCTCCAGGGGTCCATCTTCCGCCATGTCCTTGGTTTGTGCTCATGTCAATATATTCACCCCTCCAACTGGCTGCTGATTTAAAAATGCGGCATCATACTGAGGAAATTCCGGTGAATGTGCGGGGATAGGTTCAGGTGGGACGTTTGAGTCAGAATAGCGGAGGTAGAGAGTCCCATCTCTACTCTGATCTGACTTTCTTACTAATTGTACTGCTTCTGCGGTAGGTAATCAACCTGGCAATTGAGGCAACTTCTGTCCAGGTGCCCAGAGTGACTGCACAAAAAACAAATGACCCCATAAGATTTGCGTCCTTGATTGTTGTAAGATGGGCCACCCCAAAAGTTGGACTGGGGTTGAAAGGTGTAAACAGGCCCCACCCAATAGTTGAATTTCTGATGGCAATATGGTTGGGAGCAAGGTGTGTAGTGATAATAAGGCTGGGGTTACTAAAAGGATGCTGAACAAGGAGGGATAATCTCCCTAAATAAGAAATTCTGGCAGCGGATGAGATAGGTTCTTTATATATTGGGTGGAGGGAAGGTAGAGGATAGACAGCATAAAATTTTAATGAGTTTAAGCAAGGGTACTTCATCCTCTAAACATGAAGCCATGGCATTGAAAAGCTCATAGTATGGTTTAACAGCGGAGGTCAATGCTATGTATATGTCAGATTCAGTTAAGTCCCTGCCCCAATTAACACATGGGATTCCGCTGTAAATTGATCAGCACACATGGAGAGGACTTCATTACACTGAAAACTGATGGTTAAGAACTTGGCCTTCCGCTGTGCCATCTTTAAAGTTCCTCCAAACAACCACAACAAGTTTCCTTTACATCTTGATAGGTAACAGAACTGTTGAGAAGATAGCAAGTAACTTGGGCGGCGCTTCCAACATCCAAGGTGAATATCAGTAATTTTTCTTTATGCCAATATGAATCTCCTTCTGCTGTAAACTCAAATTTCTTGAAAGAATCCATGACTTTTCCCATCACAATAAAACGGAGGCAGCTTATCATTACAAACCTCCTTCAGAAGCTCCTTCTTCCATTGGAGCACAGCGTCCAAGGCAAGCTTGAGTTCTGAATATTCAACAGGTGCAGCGTGTCAGGAAGATTTATTGTCAAAGCAAGCCAGATCCAATATGGCTGGCGACTGAGGACTTTGTTGTGTTTTTGTGATTGATCAATGGGCCCCCAGTAGTGAGCACCAATGTTATAAATTTGCGTTAATGGTGAGATATGTTGAAGGGGTTTTGCACAGGGTTAAGACCACTGAGAAATAGGACCGATGATACTCAATTGTCATCCTCAAATCAACTTAATAAACTTCTAATAAATATGGGCAATTGCACCGCATGACACTTTATTTATTTAACATAATATATGCAGCGAATCCTTGCTGATCCGCTCCTCTAAACTACTAACAACCACCTTTCTTCAATCATCTCATCTCGCCTAAATCTCAGCAACTTTGGACAATATCATTTCCTCAGCTTAGTAATCCAGTTCTGCCATATCTCATTGGTCTGGAAAGTCTTCATTCATTAAATTCACGATCATATAATTCTAGGCGATTTACCAACTAATCATCATTCATCAATATCTCCTAAGCACCTCATTTGGAAGTAATCCAATAACCATCCATACCAACCCAATATCGCCTTATTTTGAGGAGCTCAAATAATCATAAATAGTATCAAACTCGGCAGATTCTACCCATTCTGCCATAATGACTTAAGGCTTATTGTCCAGTCATATCAGAATTATGACAAATATGATTTTGATTTTTGAATTGCACTTCAAAACTAGCAGGTTTTCTTTCAAAGTTACATTAGGTGAATTCTCCAAAAAAGTGATAATTTAAAGTAGAAGACAGGTTATAATTCGACCTAATTTTTATTTTTAAAAAGAGGGAATATTTATAGACTTTTTAACAGTTCATAATCTATCAGAGCAAATTAACTCTGTGCAATCAAATCTTCAATCAATTGATTGGGATTAATTTGATCTTTAAACTTGATAGATTGAGATATATTGCTCACTCCTTCCAATGATGTCAGGGGAATTGATGAAGTAGATTTTTTAGAGATATGAGAATTTGGTGAAATCCCAACATTTCCCCCTCCAAGATTCGATTGTGGTGGAGGATGACTTCTTAAAAACCTAGGATGAATATGATTT
>JAKSZP010000136.1:0-179469 GCA_022478985.1 Massospora cicadina
GGTATATTCTGCCCTAAAACCCCAACCTTCATTTTGCCAAAAAATAGCTCACTTTACTCAAGATCTGATGGGAGTGAAACCCATATTACCTAATTTGTTAGCATCAAAGCTATTCCAAACCTAACCCAAATTCCCTCAACCCTTGAAAAAAATTAAATACTGAATTAAATATAGAAAGGATTCACTTCTATGTTTACCCTTATGCTTTTAAAAAATTATAAAAACCCCAGATTTTATAGTAGCGCTTATATTTATTTTATAAAAATCTTTGTGGGATCCAGCAGCGTAAGCACCAGCAAGCACAAGTAAGCTGGATTCCTACAAGATCAAAGTGAAATTTCAAAACTTTGGAATGTGGTGTCAAGATTTTAGGTCAGAACTACTGCAATTTCTCAAGAGAATTGGGAACTCAGAATGCAATTATCAATGGAATTACCTAAGTAGACAGTATGGCCAAAGACATTAAAAGCAATCAAGCTTTAGTTGAAGAGGATTATTACAACCTTAAAAAAGAACTCAAATCCCTCAAAAAAAAAGCTGCCAGTGCTTACCCAGCCTTGAAAAAAGTGAAATAGGATTAATCTCTGCTTATTCGGCCAAAAAACAGTTTTGAAAAACAAATAATGACCAAATTCAAGAATCAGAATTCAGTAGTTTGGATAAATATCATTGAATCATTAGAAATCAACACTGATGCAGAAACTGATTTTTTTAACATCCGTTTTATGCCTAGAGTTATGGCATCAATCCTGACATCAGATATTCCCCAAAGGAAAGAGGGCCAATTATAAAGGATGATACACCAAGACGGTTAAGAAGAGTATAACCCCTATGCCCAAAACAGAGCATGATGACTTTAAACCATTGAATTAACCAAAGTATAATATTGATGGAAATGTTCACTCTTTCTTCAAGATATTTGAAAAAGCAATGAGAGGAGAATCAGATCACGCAAAAGGATCACCACTGATTAACTCACTCAATGCCCATAGATTGACCTTGTTATGCGCTATCTGGGTGACGATTAGTCTATATGGATACCAAAATTGCTTTGACAACATTTTTTAGGGCCTGAAAAATTATAAACCAAAAAGTGGAAATTTTTACAATTATGAAATTAAGCAGAATGAGACAATTGAGGACTTTGCTAACAGATTTTTCCATGAGGCAAAAGTTCTGCATGGGTGCAACACAATAGATAAATTTGATGCTAATATTGCAATGGAACACACAGTAATGCCCTTCCGTGAGCTGCACAATGCTATGATACCTGCATTTAATGGAAGCTTGGAAATCCAAGAGCTTATCAATTAATTGATGAGCTTTTCCCGTAATTTTAATACCCCTTATTGGCCCAAGGATCAGCAAAAATCTTAATTATCGGGCTAAAAAGCAAACTATGTCTGACCAGGGAGAAACTTTAAAACTATGAACCAAAAATTCAAGCAAAAGCAGAAAACAGGGCTATTACATGCCACAACTGTGTTCAAAAGGGCATTTGCTAGCCAATGCTACAAGCAGTCCAACAAAGCCTGGAGTTAGTGTTACTCTAGAAATCAAAAAGTGAAAGTGAGGCGGGAAATGAGCATGTGGAGTAGAGGTGGAATTCTCTAACTCCACTGATGTTCAAACAATTCCATCTGAACCTAGCGATCTCTTTTATGACCAAAGATGTCGCCAAAGATAACCTCCGCCATATTGTGGCTTATAACGTTATGATGGTCATTACTTGGGCCACAGCAAAAGCAACTAAACCCTTGAAAATTACCAAAGAACCTGATCAGAGGTATCATAACCTTACGCAAAGCAGATTATTGACCAGGGTTTAGTCTTCCAACTTCAGATATCTAACTGACCCAACTAAGATTAACAACTTTCAAGTAGCTTTTCCCATGAAGACCTTAGCAGATGACTTCCCAGATATTTGCTCAAGTGTTAAATCACAACTGGAATCTGGCAGCAATCACAGCATCTATACATTAAATACCTCTGATTACTACTCTGAATGTAATTATGTGGACATAGAAGTAAATAAGGTTCAAGTTTGGGCCATAGTCAATAGTGGTGCTCCTATCAATATAGTCAGTACAAAGTTGGTTAAAAAACTTAAAATTGTGCACGATGTTGCTACTTTCAGGAATATGAAACAGCTGGAGCGCATGAAACTAAATCACTGGGCGCATACAGTACCTTACCTTACTCTCTGATTTATATCTATTTTAGTAACAGCACCTGTCATAGTGTTGCTGTATATCAACTATGATATCCTAATTAGGACTGATTTCCTAAGAAGATATGGAGTTGGTAACAATCATAAGAACGATACACTCACAATACTTGGACAGGCTATTCCACATTATTATAACTGATATTGGGCAGTTAAGAAAAAACCCATCCTATTCATAAATCTGGCCTACAAAAATGGAGTCATACTTACTGAGTGTACCAAAGCGCGGTCAAAGATAAAAGCACTACCCACCTAGATTGATGAGTCTTGGGCATTCCACTTTGTCAAATCAGCATATTACTATACTCTCCAGAGATCAAGTAATCATCCTGACTGTACTAAAAATTAATATACCAGGAGGGTTTTATGAAAAGCATATCAACTATGGTCTAAATATCAATTTGAACCAAAAATTGCCCTGGTAATATCATTCCTGGCCACGGAGAAAACACATCTTATGTGCAAACCTGCAAAATCAGCCCATCTCTATCAAGTGACATCAAACAATCAAATTTCTGCATCTGTTTACTATCTCGAAAATTCACTCATTCCATGAGTTTTGAACTTTTGTTGAATTTGGGCTCCCTGATAAAGACCTACTCAGCATAAATAATGTCATCCCTATGGCTGATTTATGCAATGTGACTAACTCTGAGAAAAGCTAAGGTCAGGAGTTATTCTCTCGATATCAGGAAATATTTGCACAAGATATTTATAACTTTTGATGTGCTAAGGGTGTCACCTAAAGAATTGATACCGGAGATCATAAACCAATTTAAATATGCTCAACTAGATTCCAAAAATCATCTGAAGAAGCTGTATACCAGGAGATTAAGGAATTCCTCAATTGTTGCTTGTTAGTGACTTCAAAAGTTTTTGGGCGGCACCAATTTTAATAGTGAAAAAAGAATGGAAGCAACTGAGTAATCATCAACTATTGGAAGTTAACATCACAAAGGATAAATTGTACCCTCTGCCACGAATTGATGATGCCTTGGATAGGCTAGGGGGCGTGAAGTTCATCTCAGTAATGGACCTTATCAGCAGATAATGGCAAAAAGATCTTCCCATATAAGAGCGCGAGAAATGTGCAATTATAACTGAAGAGGGCTATCTCAGCTGAAAACAATGCCTCAAGGGATCTGCAATGCCCCAGCTACCTTCTAAAGGGCTATGGACACAATTCTGGGAGATTTTATTTTGTCATGTGTACTAATGTACCTTAAGGATATCAACATATTCAGCCGCACTTTAGATGGTAGCCTGGGACATTTAGATGAGGTTTTCAGAAGGCTAGCAGCTGCAAACTTTTTAAACCAAGCTTAGAAAGTGCTTCTCTTCAAAGATTAACTAAAATACCTTGTATTTGTAATTGACAAAGTAAGTCTTTGGCCCTAACTCTCTAAGCTGTATGCCATCTCCAAAATGGAATGGCCCAAATCCAAGCGCAATATCTATGTATTCCTTGGAATGATCAGGTACTATCACCAATGTATCACCAATTTCGCACAACTTGGGGAGCCACTTTTTATTTCCTTAAAAATAAGGTCCCATTTGACTGTATTCCAGCTTGCCAGTATGCAATTGACCAACTCCAATCTGCTCTATTGGGCACGCCTGTTCTTTGATACCTGGACTTTGATCGTGAATTTATTGTCCAAACTGACGCGTCCCTAACAGCAGTGGGGGCTTTGTTATCCTCAGTTGAAGAAGATAGGGAAGAATATCCAGTCGCCTTTGCTTGTCATACCTTAAATGTTTATAAAAGGAATTACACAATGATGGAACAAGAATTCTTAGCTGTCATATATGCTTGAAAGCAATTTTGGGTCTACCTTCATGGCACTCATTTAAAGTTGTTAACGATCATGCTTCCCTAAGATGGTTGAAAACTTACGTGAACCTGAGGGCCAATTAGCCTGTTGGGCATTAAAGCATCAATCTTAAGCCTAAACCATAGAACTTCAATCTGGGGCAAAACATCAAAATGCCGATTGCTTATCCTGACTACCCACCATTGCAACACTTAGTCATGCTGCCAATTAGTTGCTTACAAAAATGGTCAATGGATAGTACCAAGATGAGCCTGAATCCATTCAAAAAAGATTATCAGATTTGTAAAAAAATACAACTATCAAAAACGGAAACTTTACAAGATTGTTGAGGTCTTAGTTTATATTTTCCCAAGACCCTCGGCCTGAACAGACCTAATAATGGCCGCGCATAAGGCCATAGGGCATGATGGATTCAAAAGATGAAAGAGCATCTGAAGCGATTCTACTATTGGGAGTCAATGTATTTTAACATCCAAGGAATGCTAGGAGACTTTGAGAAGTGCCAAGGCAAAAAACCTTTATGATAAGCACATCTTAACAACTTGTTTGACCCAAGTTTGCCTGGCACGCTGTATCTATTGACGTTGTCAGCCCACTCCTAATAAGCAATACAAAGGCCAAGTACATTATTGTAGACATGGACCACTTGCCCAAATGGATCGAGGGCAAAGCTATTTGGGAACCTGGAGCGGCAACTACAGCCATGTTTGTCCTTGAAAACTTTATCCACAATCATGGATGTCCTGGGATTTTTTGACCAATAAAGGAACCAATTTTACCACCAATGTCCTTGCCAAGCTCAACTAATTAATGGTATTATAAGATGTGCTTACTACTCCCAATCATCACAAAACTTATATGACTGTTGAACGTGAAACTGGGACGTTGGTGAACATTATCAGAGTATTAACTTCATCAAAGCATCTGAATAGAGTATTTTACTAAGTTCAGCGAGATTTGCCTACAATCTTTCCTACCATTCATCATCCAGGATGTCCTCATTTCAAGTATTAAATGGAAAACACATGGCCCTACCTACACTACTATTTTTAGCCCTAGAGAAACCTGGCAAAAAAACTTATCCTCAATATGTCAAGAAGCTTGTGGATGCTTTAATCAAACTACATGCTCAGGCCTTTGACATCAGTTTTTCTGTAAAAAAGGCCCAAACTCAAATCAACTTAGAAAATTGCTACAAATTGGGCAAAATCGAAGTTATTGAAGTTTTGTTTTTTAAACCTAATGTATCAGGCCAATTGCAAAAGTTAGATTGAATTTTAAGCCCATTCAAAGTGATTGAGAATATATATAAGCTCATATACACAATCAAGGATAATAGGATTGGTCATATATACAACTGTGTCCATGCAAAAATCCTAAGAAGGTTCAATAAGTGGGCCAATTAAGAAAAAATCATATATATATATATTATAGATTTGTTCTAATTGTAAATTTATTTGAGGTAAGCCGACCAGAGGATGGTTATTACTGATACAAAACAAATTAAGCAAGCTGAAAACTTAAACCAAAAGCCCTAAAAGTGTGGCGATACACCAAAACAAAAGGAAAATAACCTACCAGTTGTAGCAGTAGTAACCACTTATCCCACCATAGCAGAGGGGGAGGGGGGATCAGACAGATTATCAATTTCATCTTCACTATTGAAGAAGCAGATCAAAGCTGAGAGCAAGGGGGTTGGGGCATCCGCAAGATGTGGGTCAAGGCAAAAAAGATAACTGTTAAAGTCTTTAGTAATAATTTGGGCCTGGAGAAAAGCCTCCAGGAATTCAGCAACATGGTGTTTAGCTTGTATGATTACATATAAAAGCTGGTAAAAATTCGTAATATTAGCTCTGGTGATATGTGTGGTGTAAAAATTTCTTCCAGTGCAGCCACATGCTTGATAGCAGAGGTGGCAGTTTTGTAATCATTCATTTTCCATTTTTGCAACCTCAGGGAAATCGGTAGGGAAATCAGTTAAATGTAGCCCTTCTTTAAATTCAGCAACCAAGAGTGCCACAGCTGCTCAGAGATGGTGACTATCAGGAGAGGCCACCGCAGCCTTGGCAAGTTGATGGTTGCTCAAGAATGGGGTAGAATTGGGTTTGGGCATATAATTTTTGGGTGGGAATGGGGTATTAAAGTCAGAAGGCAAATATGGCTTTAAGCTGGTTTGAAAATCCAGAGGTGTAACAATTCCCCATATTCAATTAATTCATCCAATAAATCCCAGGGATTTTGGTTGAGACGGATTGATTTGGAGAGATGTGGTTGTGCTTGGGTAATTTTTGGGGCAGGGAATTGGCTGGTTTAAATTTGGATCTAAACCTGCTCCTGATTGGATATAATGTGAGAAATTTGGCCAGCTTGGGCTTTGGTTGCAAAGGTTTGCTTATTTCTCAACCGTTCATCTGGAGTGGGTGGGGGCAGCCAAAATCTTCATTCAAATGCTGTTTGTGTGGACTCACGTGTAGGCTTGGCAGTTTCCATATTCTTTGAACTGTGGAGACAGGCCTTTTTGGAGTAGACCAACTCATTCAGAGGGGGCAAACTGTGCAACTATTATCAGTGCAATCCCAAAATAAGTGATCTGGTGCAGATGTCATGGAAACGGCAGAAGAAGTTTAGACTGGCCTGCCAGTCAGGATGCGTAAGCATCTAAAAAGCAAGCAGAATGCCAGAGGCATTGCCAACTATATGACTTGATATGGAGCCGGGAAATAGGATACCACAAAATGGTGGTGGAATGTCAGGGTTAAGAGTATCCCGATGGCAAACCACACTGAATAGACTTCAGACCAGAGGTTCTAGTAACAGGGGTAGAAACTACTGGGATAGTTTCTGCGAGATTCTTGGTTATTGAAGCCATTTTATCAGGGGTGGTAGAGAGGCGAATTTTCTCTTTTAGTTGGTGGACATAGGGCCATAAGATCCCTGTATATTGCTGCCAGAAGGTCATGAGAACAGAGTTGTAGAGCCAAAAATTTCGGACTTGTTGAGCCCAATTGGCAATAGAGGGAACCATGGTAACCAAGAGAATTGGTAAGGCCCACCCAGAGTGCGGAGTGGTGGACCACCAGGTAAATGCCATATGTAATATGGTCAAAAGGAAGGAGATAAAAATTTGGGGTTTTAATAAATTTTTATTGGGGAAATAAAGTAAGAAATTCGACCAACAATCTTCTCAGTTCCTTGCAACTGATTAAATAGTGGTCAATTTGGTAGTGATATGATGTGGTTAGGATCCACAAATTCGGCCTAACTGACAAATTGGATGGTAGTGGGGGGGTTTATTCTTTGGAAACTGACATCACAAAATTTGGCGGTGGGCTGAGTCTCTGTCAGTTTGACCTCAAACGTCTGGACCAGGGGTCAATTACATTTCTGATGGTTAGCACGATGGCATTTGGCCCAATGAGTGATGGGAATCCCCCAAGGCCATCCCATATAGGGATGGGACCATTTGGTTGGGAATGGGTTCAGGAGGACCACCCCGCCTGCGCTCAGTCATTTAACCATTCATTTGGTTGATAGTAGCCCATTGGGCACAACGCCCGAATTACTATCAGGGGGCTTTGAACTCTCATTGATGGCGCCCAATATTTGTTCTACTGATTTAGGGGTTGAATTAGAACTGTTGGGTGATCCAGCTGATATCTCATTCTTCATACTTTTACAGCCATTTGAATTTCAGCCATCAGCCCGATTGCCACCCAAATTAGATTTGACCAATTTAAGTTCGATAATCTTGGCAAAGATTTCACTAGTTTCCCGCAACAGTTCTGCCAAGGTGAGTGAGGGAATTGAGGGTGGGATCCGAAGTGGCTGGGCTGTTACCCATTGCTCGTCAACTATGTGGGCGAGATCGTCCTGGGTGATGAGGGGTACCACCATCCTCTTCAGTGTTTTCTTATTTGGGAACAAAAAGATAGCTCAATTGAGAGCCAAAGGACACTCCCCAAGACTTAAGCAGATGGAATATAGCTCGTGGTGGTATGTGCTGGGCTATGGTTGGCTGGTGGGGGTAATAGTGGCCATTTACATGGAGCCGCTAATTTTTCAGCACTTCTTGGGACAAGGAAGTGGAGGATGGTGTCTGTGCCATAATTGGACAGTCCTGTCATTAATTCTTCATATAGTGTTTGAGGTGAAAGGTGTGAAGGAAGGTTTGCAAAGGTTACCACAAATGTGGTATCACTGGTAATTTTATTCTAATTAATAATTTAGTTCTCACTTGATTATGAGGAGAGTATTCAACTCTAGACTCACTGGGTGTTTGGGCCAAAGTTACCAAGTAGAAGACCCAACTTCAGACTTGTTGGGTTTTTAGGTCAAAGATAACAGATCAACAAAGGCTAATCAGAAATCCTAGGGCTTAAGCTTGAGTCAAGTGAGGTGAAATGTCAGATTATGGTGGTTGACCAGAAAATAAACCCTTCAACAACAAATGGATCATGCAGATTATCCTACCAATACTCAAACCAATACACTAACTCTCAACTCAAGCCTATTGCATTTACTCGGTTTGGGCTGATTATCTCCAACATCAATTTGATCAACTAATTTATCAAAAGCTCGTTCTAAATCCACTTATGCGTTATGGATGATTATTGCTTCATTAAAAAAGTCAGAAATTGATCCAAAATATTGGAAACAATACCAACACAACATATAAGAAATTTTCAGGATTGTCTCAAAGATTGCGTCTAAAAGTCCCATGGAATGAAAGGTATTTTAATGATATTTCCTTCCTAAGGCGAAACTCATGTGTGGTGATCTTCAAAATCAGTAGTTTAGCAATTGCACAACGACTTCTCAAAGGGGAGTACCTAGTGCTATTGAGAGAGGCCTACAAATGTCCCTATTAGTGGTACGTCATCTAATTTAATCAATGCAGAAATTTCTCAGAAGATGTATATCGTCAGAAGTATGATGAAAATTAAATCAAGATGATCCTAGGAAAAATTTTGCATGTTCTTATTGCAATTTTTTTCCTTGAAATACTCATGATTTTGAAAGTATTTTTCACCAATAAACCTAGCAATAGTTCTCAATTGTCTCAGTTCAAGGGCCAAACTGAGGTGGTAAAATAATTTGTTGAAATTACATGTTTGAATGTGGCCAGGAGATGCTCTAGAGGCATAAAAACTGGCGCCAGGCCTAATTATAGGTATTAAAAAATAAATATCCATTTTAACAAATATATTTTATTGTATTTCTTTCTTGGTTTTCTTATCAGAATCTTTTCTTAAGAGAAGTGTTGATACGCTGGAAGTACCAAATCCCCAGCTTATAAATATACCTGCCTCAGAAGAAGTTCCCAATTACAAAAAGAAAATTAAGCCTGAATTTGACCAGAAGAGTTGGGTCTTTTAAGAACGCCTAGTGAGTTTCCAAACGGCTTAAAGACCATAAGCCACTGGCCAAATTGAGGATCATTTGGCTGAACTTTGTCCTATTTAAGTGTGCATGATTCCAATTATCAAGTGAGCGATCCTCAGATTCTGAAAGTAAGTTGCAATTATGGGCATGAATCTGTTGATAACCTATATGCACAATACCATTTTTATATAATAGGTGACAAACCTCTGAGTTTGAAACACCAGGGCCTCATCTCTATTGACTATAAGATAAAAATGGGTTTTTCTGAAGATTTTTAACGTATTATAATCAAAATCTACTTTAACTTTATAGGCTCTCATAAAATGAAGTCCCATTAAGGATTCATAATTTTTGATCTGAGAAAACAAAAGCAAGAGTGGATATTACTAGTGAGCTAAATTGCAGCAGCAAAGCACTATATGCTTCTTCTGAAGTAGTGGACTAAAGTTTCGCCGCACCATAAATTTTTTTGATGATCTATGTCAGAAGTGAGTGCTAGACACTTCACCAGTTTAGAGGACACAATACTAACCTGTGCGCCATAGTCAATGACTGCACAGACTATAAGCTTAATTGCTGAAGTATCAATAGACGTTCATTTAAACATATGCGTCTGCCAAATTTATCATTGGGACTTTTGACGTATCCACCTGACTTAAAAAGTCTGATTACCATGCTTAGTTGTGTCTTAATTCAATCTAATTTTCAATAGGGATCGCCACTTGGACCCTAGTAAATTAAGTACTATTGCCAGAGATAATTGGAAACATTTTTAATACTAAATGTTGAGCGTACAGCTTGGCTACTATTTTTGCGCCACATAGGCTTCACATTTCTTCAGGGATCAGAGAGTAAGAATTACCCTATCCTCATCTAATACTTGCTGAGCATCTAGTGGTGAAATGGCATTGTTATCCTTCCACTAGGTGGAATGTGGATTCATATATTATTTTGTACTTGGAATTTAGAAAAACTGGATGTAAAGAATCCCTGTTCTTTCTCCCTGTCTTTTCCTAAGTTTGCCACTACAATGGGCTTCACCAAATAAGCCCTAGATCTAGAACTTGAATCAAGCCAATGTTTGGCATAATGGACCATATTCTTGCAAAGATAATAATGGACCTCATTAATATCAGGCTTTTTGAAATGAGGGCTGTACTTTCAGTTGATTCCATAGTGGAGGAGATACCACAGCCAAATTGATCACATGACACTTGGACTTAAAAACATTTCAAAAGTAACAGCGCAATGAAGGAGGTAATTTACCATATGGGTGATATCATTTTCCTCATTCAAAAAAGGTATCAGACATGATACGACTCCATGTAGGGATTCACTTGGCAAAGAACGATCTAAGCATTAAAATCATGTTTGACTCTAGCCTCAGAAGTGTCTGCGTCTCTAAGTAAAATCTTTGACAAATACCATAATAGATTATCTCAATTAAAAGGGATATAAAAGAATTTCTTCTTTTGAGGGTTTCATCCTCCCATCTTTGGTAAAATCCTTGATAAGAAGGGCCTTGGTATTAATGTAAGAAACGCTATCCATATTTAGCTGCAGCATAAATAGCTCTTGACTCTCAGAGTCCAACAAGTTCATTTCCGCTGCCAACTTAGCAGTCTCAGGCACTATGGCCATGAAACTCTTAAAATTATCAAGTAAATAATTAAACGTTTGCCATCTTATTAACTTTGTTAATGCATAGGGGTAACCAAAAAATTGATTTTTATGGGTGCAGGGCAAAAGGGCATGTGATGTCCCAAACTGACTTCTGTTAGCCGACTTATATATCAGGGTGTGCAGAGGCTCCAATTGTCAGAATGGAGGGTAAGACAGCATCCTGGTTGCATATAAACCGTGCCCCATCGCCCTCACTATCAGATTCTGTCAGAATAATTCCCTATTGCATCTTGACCCTAATGATACTGGCATTTTCTAGATGATTCTCCAAATCATATTGGTTTATAAATTTAGAAAAATGGCAGCATTCGCCTGCAACATAATTTTCATATTAACAATAATTTGATTAGCAGAATTAAAGTCTTCTCTTAAGGCCATATTTTCCTTATTTAGGGACCTTAATTGCTGTTTCAAGCTTATAATTTGACAATCTGACCTAATATGATATTGGAATTTAGACCAATAAGAGCCTTCAATTCCACTCATAATTGACCAAACTTTTTGACCAAGGATTGGCAAGGCTTCAGTGCCATGCCCTACAATGTCCAGAAGTTGTATAACTCTTCAGAACGTTCGTCTTTGACTAAGTAACCCAAAATCCTTACTGGCTTCAATAATTTACAGTTAAGTCAAGGTGTGATACACTATAGTGAGCATAAATTTTTTGGAATCAGTGCAGAGGCGTCAGATTTCAGCTGCACAGTTTGTTTACACACATGAGATAAGTACTTATTGATGGCTAGCCTTAACCACAAATCAACAAAAAAACCTATTTACAAAGATGACTTTTATAACAGAACAATGGACATACTGTAGTATCTATTAAATACAGTGACTCCTTTGCTTTCTCTAAAAAATTTCTCAGAAGACTCTTAGCTTCTACAGGAAAGGTTCATCCTGTAATTAGCAATCCTCTCCATGTATGCTCCCTTTACCAGCTAACTCATTGGTGCTTTCTATTAATACTAAGCAGCACTCCAAAAATGGTAGAATAAAATTGAGCTAATTGAATTGAGCCTAAAAAGCGTAAACCTAGAGCTTGGGGAACTTCATTAGAAAGGTGTAATATGATGGAAATAATCAGACTACTGGCGGATGACCTAAAAAAATAAAAACCATATTACCAATTTTTATATGCCAGAACATGGGCAATTTAGAATAGTATACCAAAGTTTTAGGAGGCAATAAAGTAATTAAGGCCACAGAAGAAAAAGCTGATAATTTAAGGAAATAAGAGATGCGCAAGCAGGGATGTAGGGATGCAATTAATAGTAATCATTACATTAGACCACTAAGATAAAAGCTGGGACATGAAACGAACTATATTATATGCTGATATAATCCACTATCTATAAAATAGTTGAAATATAAAGTTAAACATTATCTTGATTCTCTCACTTCTGGGTGAAATCATAGTTTAAAGTTTTGTAAAAGCAGCTCCACTTTTCATTGCCCTATTGAAGTTACCTATGTCAATGCATTTCACGCCCGCTGCCCCCATGTGGGGCAGTGGTGCGCCACCTCCTAATGTTTTTTGGCCATTTCCAAAATGTGCTCGGGCTGGCATGGGTAGCTTTTCCAAATTCTTCAGGACGCTATGCCCCAAATAAGGACTTAGACTTACATCTCTCTAATCTCAGGCAGTGCCATGTTGCCCCCTTGTGCTCCCCCAGAGTGACATATGATTTGGCCATTGGGTTGCATATTGTAAGTTGTACCCCTATTCAGATAAAACTATTATAGAATTAGCCCAGGATGTTATGCAGCCTGCAGGCTTCATCAACTTCCTCTCCTTCAAGGGTAACATTGATCTTGGCTTCTCAGGTGAAGCTGATGCTGCAGTAGCAGCTACCATCCCCCTGTTGTTCCAGGGAACCTTCCAGCCAACTACTTTTACCCAGTTTTTCCACTGATACCACTCTTGTGGTTCAGTTTGCAGGCCTCCCTACCCACCTACCACCTGAAATTTTAATTAATTAAACTATTGCTGGATTATCAGAATATGGTTCTGATCCCATAATACAATTCGTGATTCCCAATGGAGCCGCCCACCTTTCAGGTCCCCGCGCCTTTGTGACTATTTGTCCAGTATCAACAGAAATAGCCCTTTTAATCCCCCTCCTACCATTAACCTTATGCCTTGGAACATCATTTTTAGGCTTGAGTGGATGGAGGGCGTACCATCTGCCCTACCTGTTTGTACTTGATTATTCAAAATGGCGCTGTCCCTCCATCTCATGAGTCGTGGCACCCACACCCAACTCTTCACATGATAATTTCATATCTTATCTAATCACGTTTTTTGAATGGGACACTATCCTTCCCCTCTCCCCTCAAAGTGGTAACCACAGCAACCACTGAATCAACCGACCAAAAATTACCTTAATGAACCTCTTCTCCTGAACCCACCAATCAGGATCCAGAATGGACTAAAGTAAGTTATAAACCATCCTCTCAGCCACACACCACAGATCACCCGTATGCAAATAAACCAATTAATATCAAACATAATCCATGGGATTATTTGGTTGAGATTGATGAATTGGGCGAGCTTATCCCTGAATCTGAATGGGCTAAGCCCTCTATTTGGAATATACCTTGATACTAAATATGAGCCCATTTTCCAACGCCTTTATGTGCCTCTCCCTGATGCCATCCTCATTCTAAAGTGACCACAAACTAGCTGAAGAGGCAGTTAAATCCCCTGAATGTTGCCCAACCCATAAATCCGTTGCAAAATCAGTTGCAGCACTGGACACAGGCCTGCCACCTCCTATCCTACCTAGACCATGCTCCCAAACGCAAAAAAGAACATTTCCGCTACTATCAAGTGGTGAATTCAGCAGTTCAAAAAGTTGTGGTGGTTGCAAAGTTCTGCCTAAAGACCCACATTACCCGCAACAACTTCACAACCATTGAAACCATACCTAAAGTACGCCTTGAGGCTGAAAAAGCACTTACAACCTAATATCACCCTCCTCATCTCACACATTGAGTTGCAACTACCTCTTTGTTATATTGCCCCCATTTCCATAATGCGCCCACACCAGTGCTATCAGCTTTGTGCCGCTAAATGTCCCCAACAGATGATGTAGAAGAACCTCCCAATCCCCCTTCACCCATCACCATGGATATATAGCAGTTTCCGCTTCTGACTTGGATTGGGTGTTTTTCTTTGATTTTGCGTCAGTTTGAGTGAAATGCATCCATCTTGTTTAAACTTACTTTATTTTACTTTATTTTCTTTATTTTATTTTATTTTATTTTAAGTTTTAGCTCATTCAAGTATTGGTAATGTCCATCCCCTGGTTGGCATACCTCAAATAAATAAAAATTAAGTATTATAAAAATAAATTTCCAAATGGTTGGTTGAACCAAAATACAACAAGAAAAAATTTAAATTCAAAACCTTTAAGTTTACCTTTAAGTCAAGCTTATACCTTGTGAGGTATGTATCACATCTTTTTCTACATCTACAAAGCCACAATGAAAGTTGTGACTGATCATCAAAAGGTTAATCATATTTTATATTATTTTAAAAGTATGGTTCAAGAGGCTTTTGTACCTCATATAGATGACTTGAAAAACTGAAGAGAAGTGATGTAATCTTATCTTAAAAATCCAGTTCAAATCTAAGCTTGATGCTGAAGAAACAGGCCCTCATGAGATTAAAATGCCATT
The DNA here is from genome assembly GCA_022478985.1 of Massospora cicadina. Taxonomy (NCBI): domain Eukaryota; kingdom Fungi; phylum Entomophthoromycota; class Entomophthoromycetes; order Entomophthorales; family Entomophthoraceae; genus Massospora; species Massospora cicadina. The sequence goes on from JAKSZP010000136.1 coordinate 14,809, forward strand.
TGATGCCTAGAATTTTAGTTTATAGATTGCTTTTATATTTAAGCTCAGATGCTAGTGTCCCTGAAGATGCTTACATTGGACAATATAATAGCTGTTGTTGATGGTTTACATAGTAATCTGGACCTACCCATGCAAGTCCCATCTTTCAAACGAAACTTCAATTCTGTCTTAGAGATTAAAGGATTTCTCCTCAAAGTAGTAGATTTTCACAATCCAGAGACCTACAAAAAGTCTTCATATATCCCTGAGTGTATAACCTGAAGAAAGCAAAGCCTATAAAGGCAGAGAATCCAATTTTAACTACTGCAAAGAGAGAAAACACAACTAATAAATGTGTTTTTGAGAAAACCCTTATCTTTCTGAGAAAGGAAAAATGCAGTCAGCTTAAAGCCAGGTACCTCTAAAGAAGACTACCCATAAAGTACCAAAAAACTTTAATTGCAGATCCCATGTGCATTTAAAAGGATTTAACAACAACATAGAAGGTGGTTATTATGGCACAGCTTATTATCTTTTAGGTACATTCACTGAGCTCGGCATTATAGAAAGCTTAAATGCTGAAAATATCAAAGGCGCCCAGGTTTCTGGAGGACGCTTGACTCATTCAAGTCAATGGGGGCTTTATAAAAAATGATATGGCTTAAGAAGCTGACCAATACCTTTCCCTATTGATCTGACCCATGTTGAGTGTGAATAGTCTAATGGAGATTAAAAGAAAATTTTGAGAGTGTCCAAAAGCTAAATAACACGTTTCACCTTAAAGAAGGCTTAGCCCTCCCGCCAAACCTTTAAAGACCATTTCAAAAGCAGAAGTGGTATTTCATAAGGTCTGAGTAATGGCTATCTTGGATATGGGGTTATCAATCAATGTCATATCTTTCTCATCTCACCATGAAGATCAAACTCTCCACTAATCGTGAATACTCCCATGAGTATAGCACCAAAAAGTCTAAACAACAACAAGGCAACAAGTTATTATTCTTCCCTGAAAGCTAGAGCTATAAAATTTGATTTCTAAGCTTCCACAATATCTATAAACAATAATCAGTATGGTGTACTTATCAGGACAAAGTTTATGATCAAGTATGAGTGAGTCATCAGCCTTAAAGAAAGGTTATTTATCTCTCCTCAATTTTTAAGTTTCCATATTACTGGATATAAATCTCCAGAAAGAAAAGAATTATTGTATAGTTTATTACCCTAACTCCTCTTGCTCCATGATATTTTACCTCTGGAAATTTTTTTAAATCAGCTCACCAACTCAGTAGATGCAGAAAATGGCATAAGATTTTATGCTACTAATAAGGTAAAAATTAGACCAGGAGAACAAAATTGGTTTTGCCAACATGCTAAGTGTATACCCCAAACTGCTTGTTACATATTATTAGAGTCAATGGATTCTAATTGATGTGAATCAAGAGAGTTCCAGAAGTCTTCAACCCAGCTTATCAGAGGCCTATTGAGCTACTACTATGAAACTTGACCAACAAAGATTTCTTAGTCAAGAAACATTAAGTGATTGGAAAAGGGCAATTACTTTCTAGTGAAAAAATTGACAAAACATTTTATTGGTGCTAACCTTATTTTTAGCGTAACTGCATATATTAATTTGTGAAATCTCTCTAGGTCCATAACTGATAAGATAAATCAGGAGGAATTTGAGGAATTTATCAACTACTTAGATTATCATTATATTTTTTTGGATATTGACTAAGAACACATTAAAAACTTGACACATAGTAATAGTTTAGGATATTTAACCCCAATATAATCAGAGTAATTATAGGATGTTGAAGGTTGAGAAGCAATACATGAAGACTAAACTCAAACAACTATTAGATGCCATCTTACTTGTGCCTCTACCAAAGTTCATGGTCGTCCCCATTGTTACTTGTAGAAAAATGGTGATCACAGAAGAGTGATTGGTTATAGGAAGCTAAATAGCCTTGCAAAAAAGGACAACTATCTAATTTTATAGATTGATGATGTTTTGGCCAAACAGTCAACCTTTAGATACTTCTCCATAATGGAACTTAACAGTGGTTACTAGCAGATGGATCTGTTGCCAGAGGACCAGGAATAATGCGCGTAGATATGCACAGAAGGATTATTTTACCCTACTCAGACCCCTCAAGGATTATAAAAAGCTCTGTATCGTTTCAAAGAGTGATGGATCATATCATGAAAAATCTCAATTAAAGCTGAGTGATCACCTGCCAACATGGCATTAAGTTGTTCTAAAAAACCTTTTTCAATTATTGAGCCATATCAAATCAGTTTCTAACAACTATATATAACCACATCATACTAAAACCTGCACAGTATGTCATGGAGCGTGCTGGTAAAACTAATAAGACCAGCCTGGAACTCAGATGAATAGCCACCCAGAACCCCCAGCCAGAATACCTGAGCTACAGCCATTATTATTGACAAATGAAATGTGAAAAAGGTAATCATGAGGACTAACCAGTGATTTCAAGAATTGTAAATCATCGCCACTAATTGTTAAATGGAACTTAAGACTTCACAAAATAATATTGGATATTTTAATATTTTATTATAAACTAAAATGATAGGAAGGGAGAAAGATAAAGAAAAAACAGCCCTGTCAGTTAGGCTACCTAAATTCACATAAATGGGGAACTGATACCAAGTGTACTGAATTCAAGAACACTATAATTTAATTGTAATGGATTGACATCCCAAGCTGATTTTCAATAGCAACTCAGTTATAACCTAATTGGGCTGATTCGCATCATATTCACTTGTAATAATGTTCATTTTGCCGCAACCATGCTTGGTGTGATGATGTCTCCAATATGTGGCAGGTTGCACCAATGGCCAGGCCGCATATGGCTGTCACCATTAGGTAGGAAAAGGATTGACCACGCCTGTACTTGTCAGGAATAGGCTACTTTGCACAGTTTTTTAAACTTAGCTGAAGGATTAATTTAGCATGAAACTAACTTAAGGGCCTTATATCAGTAAAATGCACCTCATTCTTACAGAGGAATGTGACTTATTATTTCTTGCTGAAATTAAACCCACAGTGAGAAACTTTATTATGAATATATTATCCCACCTGATACTAATATAAAATCTGCTTTTACACTATGTGATGAATTCCACTAGTGGATTTGGGAGTTATCAAAATGTTAAAATTTTTGGTGATACAGTTGGGATAAGTTATAAGGGTCACACAGGTCAAACCAACTTACAATGGATGGATAATGTGGGATTGTCAGTCCTCCAAATACACTTGAAATGTAATAAAATATGGTGCTATTGCCCTGAAAACTCTTTTATTTATTTAATAAATACAGCTGTTCCTCGCAGTTCTGATGTCTCAAAGCTACTAACAACCCTTTTAAACACCCCATCTCACTTATATACAGAAACTTCAGACAATAACATTCCCTTTGATTAGACTATTCAGGTCTTCCATATTCTCTTTGGTTTCAGGATGGTATTCTTAAATTCTCTATCACTTTTTTTTTTAGTACTAGATGGTCATTCTCTATCACTTTAGTTTAAGGTAATCTAAATAATATTCATCAATTATTGACATCACCTTAGGCCTTATTTTGGGTAATCCAGTAATAACCTGCTATAATCCAATATCGCCTCAATCCAAGGACTTAAATACACATAAATAATCATCCTAGTCAGCGGATTCTTGCCAATCCGCCGTAGCTCTTCAGGGCTTATCTTACAGTCAAGTCAGAATCTTGACATTATCCCCCCAACTGGACAAAAAGCCTCCTATTATTTATATGCTCGAGGAACTTTGCATTCACACATTTAATGATTCAACCACTCACTGGGTCATTGATAGTGTAGGCGTTGATTCCTAATCGTCAATTATTTCAAGTAGACTAATCCAGATGTTGGCAAGATTATGTATCAGCCCAAACCCATGCGGGTCATGGAACAAAACCAACTCAACTTATAACTGAGCTAGCCCACATTGTCATAACTAATTAGCAGCCTGATTCTTATTCTACTTATAGAAGCTACTAGAGTACGCTTCCATTTGCAACTTAATCATTGTGTCAGAAAATTTAGTCAAGGATGGTGGGGATCCATTACGCCGGTATTTTCTACAAATGCATAGAGCAATTCCAGAAGAGCGGGGTGTCATCCATATAATAATTGAAAGGGGCTATTTCCCATTATGAATGATAGCTAATGTTGTAAGTGAAAACAGCGATAGACAGGAGAGGAAAACCAATCAGATGGTCTATCTGTCACCAGCTTCAGAGTATGTTCACCAATGTCCCATTGACTCATTTGACCATCACGTTGGACTCTTGGTGGTATGAGGTTTTCAAAACCCAGCGGAAGCCCTCTAGCTCAAGTATCTTTGGAAGGATGTAAGAGGTGAAGTTGTTTCCATTATTGGTAAGTATGAACTGAGGGCAGCCATGTCGCTGGATAATATATCCCATTATAACTTGGCCACTGTGACCACCCCTAAATCCCATATCAGCCAAACTTAACCCACCTGGTCAAGTGGTCAATCACCACCAGATTGTACTTGTACCAGTTAGCTCCCATTGACAGAGGACCAACGACATCCAGGAAAACTGTATGTCAAGCAAATTATGGTTTTACTAACCAGTATGAAGTCTTCTCATGGAATGGCTTTTCCACTTGACACTGGCGGCAAAAGGAAATGTTTTAATAATGGCAAAGTTCATGCTTTCCCAGTAATACCAAAGGTGTAATAATTCCAACGTCTTGCATATGCCACCATGTCTGACTGCCTTGTGAGTACTCGTGATAATGCTAGGCCATGCCAAAGGTTGCGGAATGTTCACCATAGAATCACCAATCCAGCCATACGGTTCCCCATTCCATTAAAAGTTATATATACATTGTCAAGATTCTAATATGACTGGATGATAATCCCTAAAGAGCTATGACAGAATGGCGAGAATCCGCTGACTAGGATGTTATTTTTGTTTATCTAAGTGCCTTGAGATGAGGCGATATTGAGATATAACAGATTATTGGAATTCCTATAAATAAGGCAATAAGGCGATTTTGACATTCACTAAATATGTTTTAGAACGCCTCAAACTAAGGCAATAGAGAATTGAATAATACCATCCCAAGACCAATGGATTTGGCGTAATATAATAGTCTAATCTAAGGAATGGTAGTGTCTAAAGTCGCTGACTATAAGCGAGATTGGGCGATTAAAAGAAGGGGTTATTACCATCTAGTACTAAAAAAAGAAGGGGTTATTGATAGTGAAGAGAGCGTAACATTAAAGAGCTGCTGTAATCAATAAAATAAATAAAAGTGTTGTTGGGGCAATTGCTCCTATTTTATTATATTTTCCATTATGTTTTGATAACCAATGATCTCCATATTTTCTGTCTGTTAATCAGTGGTTCAACCTGTGAGACTCTTACAGAAGATCCCAATGATACGGACCAAAATTTTAGCAGTGGTACTCACTAAAGTTGGCCCATTGATCAACCACTAAAAAAATAAAATATTTTTAGTTGCTAGCCATGTCTTATCAGTCCTGGTTTGTCAGAGAAACTTTACAAATTTATTGCACCAGCAAAAAATGAGAAACTTAAACGTACATTAGACATGGTGCTTAAGAAACAGGATGAACTTCTTTAAGAGCAGAATGACATTATGCACCAGCTCAACAGCACGTTCAGTCAAATGCTAATCCTGGGACAACAAAAGAGGCAACTTTCTGATCAATCAGACAACACTGCCAAATGACTGCACTGCGCAGAGCGAAAATTGACCAACACCTCCCAGCCTCCTTTTTGAGAGAGAGAAGAACTACATAGCGGGGAACAATATAATGAGGAATATGACGCTGGCTGGAGCTACTAACAAGGAAGGTAGCTATGGATATAAATACGAATTGGAGCGCCAATTCCCTCAAGTGACGGCTGTATTACCCACCAAAGAGGCCCACGTTACCTCTGAATTAGTGAACAAACCTACACATACTGGCCCAGCCCTTCAGCGAGAGGCTGCTTATAAGTCTCTACACATTCCTCACTTCACCCCAAAAAGTGAAATCTATGAGTGGGATGAGAAGGTCAATAACAAGAAGTTGCCTCCATTTGATTGCAATGGGAACATCCACAGCTTCTTTAAATGTTTTAAGTTTGCAGCAGAAGGCACCTCTAATTGGCATCAAGCTAAACTGTTAATATCTGCCTTGGATGTCAGGGGTTGCTGAACAGGTCACCTGCTACCTTCCAAACAGCTCCGTTAACTACCAAGAAGTAAAGGACACTGTGCTGTGTCTGTTCAGGGGTACCTTAAAATTGTCATACTGAATAGAGGAGGTTTTAACCATTGGGTTCCGCCGTAACAAGACCCTCACAGAGTTTAGTGATCAATTTACAGTAGAAGATCATGTGCTGATTGGGGCAGGCTACTTAGTGGAAGCCAACATGTGTATTGCAATGACCACTGTAGTAAAGCCATACCATGAGCTCCACAATGTCGTTTATCTGATTTTGGATGACAATGTTTTATGCTCAAATTGTGCAGTCTTATGCTAAATATCTGCTAACTTTCCTCCGCCCAATACAGAGCGGAAAAATACTGCCGTTTCAACCTGCCCTTCTTACTCAGGGAATTATTCTCGTCCTACCCACATTTCATCTAGAAACCCCTAGCCTTACTATAATTCTGCATATCATCCTCAACCAAAACTTCCAACTTTTTAACTACTATCATAGTCCAAATACGAAAATTTTCAGCAACCTAACTACTGACCCAGACCTAGTTACTCTGAATGATAGCAATCTTCCTACCAACCTGACCCAGGTTACGCCAAACATCAACCCAACTATCAGTCTGGACCCTATTATGAGAACCAAGTGCGTGGCTCTTATGGGGGTTACTTGCTATGAATGTGGTCGCACTGTCCACTTGGCCTGTAGTTTCCCTAATTGTTGTTTCTACTATTTGCAACAGGATTAACACTATAAGAGAAAAGATTGAGCAGATTAGAGATGGGGCTCTTTATCTTTTCTATCCCAACCCAGAACGCACCTTGATCAATAGTAGTATATCCCACAGCAGAACCTCAATACAATGATGAGATTTTATATCAACAACCAGTTGGAAGAGTGAGCGTACTGACACGAGAGCAAGCCAAGGCCATGGTGGATGAAGAACCTCAGGAGCAAACGAAGATGTACGCCGGTTAAATGTTTGACCAAGCTTTTTCAGACAAGCTGGATCCCGCTGCTGATGCGGCCACCATGAAAAAAGTAAACGTCCCCTTCTGGCAGTTGCCATTGTTAAAGAATACCCCATGGTCGGTGAGGGAATTATGTGTTTTCTTGTAAAATAGATCCCGTAAGTGTCCAGTATTTAACAGTCAATATTTTTCTTATTCTGAGAGTAAATATTCTGACATTTTGTAGTAAAAATAGAGTTTGCGCTATAATAGATACAGGCGCTCCAGTCAACGTAGTATCTATTAAGTTGATGGCAAAGTTGACGTTAAAACCTGATGTGGACCTTTGAATGGTTTATGGGACCGCTGGAGCAGGAGCACCATTTCTGAAGGAGCATATAGTGTGCTACTTTTGCAGTTTGGGTCTATTGTTGTTGTAGGTCTGGTAATAGTTCTACCAAACAATAATTATAATTTGCTAATTTGAACTGTTTTTCTGTAAGATTTCAAGCGCTGTTATTGATATGATGGAGTAGACTTTCGCAATTCTAGGACAGTGGATACCAATTTATACTACCTCTAGTGGAGAGCCCAAGGAACTTGTGCACATGAGTCATATTAATCTTGCATATAGTGACAGAGTAATTCCTGTCCGCTATCATGACAAAAAGCAAGACTCAGCCCCTTCCCCAGAATATATATGAATATTAAGGGCTACCTCTCCGAGCTTAAGGGTCTATATCTATTCCTTCCAGACACCAAGTTATAGTAAACACTGAGTTAGAGGTGTAAGTGCCAGTCAGGCTTTATGGGGAGATCATTAGGCCCTATCAGCACATGCAGCTTGTGCCTCATGCGACTCCAGGTATTATTCTCCCAGTTCATGGAGAGACCAAGTTTTTGTAGAAAATTTCCAAAATGAACCAATGCAAATCTACCAACACCAATAAGCGGCTTATTTACACTTGCCCCTGTTGAGGAGTTCCTTCAGGTTCATGAGTTTGGGTCATCTACAAATTTGGTTTGACCATCAAGTTGCAGTCTGGTGTAATGAAAGTGGTACTAGGTGAAATCTAATAAGGTTATCACAAAGAACCATATGACCAAGTGATAGCTTTATTTCAATAGTATAAGGAGATTTTTACCATTGATGATCATGATTTAGGGTGCGCTTGTGGTGAGGTCCCTCAATTGGACACCAGGGATCATCCCGCCATCTGGTCCCAGACAATATGGCGATTGAGTGCAGCTGAAGAAGTTGTCACTGAGGAAACTGATAAGTTACTGGAGCAAGGGATGCTCAAATCATCTAAGCGTCCAAGGGCTTCTCCCATTCTGATTGTAAAAAAGAAGGGTGTCACCAACCGCATAGTAATAGACTACCAGAAGCTCAATTTTGTTACAAAAAAGTACTTGATCCCCTTGGTTCAGATCAATGATGCTTTGGATCAGTTAGGAAAAGTTCATTTTTTCTCAGCTATGGACTTAATCAGGTTACTGGCAAATTGAGTTGCCCATGGTGAAACAGGAGAAATGCGCAATAATCACATCTAAAAAGCTTTTTCCAACCAGCACATATACTCCAAAGGCTGTAAAGCGCCCCAACTAAGTTCCTAAGAGCCATGAACACTATCCTCAGTGACCTGAAGCTGTCATGTGTCCTCATATACCTCAACAATATGAACTAACTCTTAAACTTTTATGAGCACCTTGATCATCTGGAAGCAGTATTTGCCAGATCACTGAGGTGAACATCAAAATTAAGCCTTTAAATTGTAACTTCTTTAAAGATCAGTTGAAGTACCTGACGTTTGTGGTAGACTCCAGGGGGCTGAAGCCACAGCTGGCTAAGGTAAAGGCCATCTGAAAAATGACTACACCTAATAGTAAGTGCGACATACAAGTATTTTTTGGAATGGTTGGCTACTACCTGCGCTTCATCTCCAACTTTAACTGTATTGAAGAGCAAATATTTGCTATTAAAAAAGGATGCCATGTTTGATTGGATGAAAAGTTGTCAATATGCCTTTGCATACTTCATAAAGTACTGATCAGTGTTCTGGTGCTATGCTATCTGTTGGACATTTAACTTTGTAGCCTAAAAATAAGAATGCTGTAGGTCAAGTTCTGCTGAAAAAGGGAAATGGCAATCATTTGCGATTTTCCAATGTTTTTAAGGGCTCGTTTATTTATAATAAAAATAAGAGAGTCAAAGAAATCTGCCAAAAGTCCTTGAAAATTCTCGGTGGAACCCCACTAATTGGGGAAACACCTGTTCATAACCTGTGCAGGCACTAGTAGTAAAATTGAGTGGTCAGATTACTGCAACCTCACCACGGACCTCAGGGGAATCATCAGAAGGCGCTCCCCTGACCCCAACAAAGTCCTTCAACACACCTCTGTGGGGACCCCCTTTTTATAGGCTTAGCAGGGGTCCCCTAAGGTGCAATAAATTTCTCAGGTGGTGAATGGCTTAGATTTTTAAAATTTTATCTCATGGGTACATTTGGGCCAATCATAATTCCTCTTCCTTTGTTTCGCTACACTGAAGCGAGTTCCCAAGTATTTATATATTATTCCTGCATATTTCCTAATTTGGACTCATGTACATTATTTCAAACATATTCCCAGACTCCCCCTCAACCCTCAAATCACTTTATTACTAGATAGTTGGAGGTCGAGAAGCATCATTTTTTCCTTTATTGCATGCTTATAGATAATCATAAAATTTTAATTTTTACTAGCGCATTTTATTCAAGTCTTTATTTTATTAAATATATTTGTGCAAACCAGCTGTTCAAACACTCTAGAAAGCTTAATTAAACTGGTTTCTCTTAGTATTAAACTTTGATAAGAAGTTTATCATTCAGATGGATGCGTCCCTTTCCGCTGTTAGGAAGGACCTTTCTCAGAAAAACAATGAGGAAGAGGAGCATCCTATTGCATACTGCAGCCAAATCCTAAACTGTCATGAGCGTAATTATACCATGACTTAGCAGGAGTGTTTATCTGTGATCTATGCATATAAGCAATCTAGAGTCTACTTTCATGGGGCAAAGTTTAAAGTTGTAACGGATCATGCTCATTATGATGATTGCAGAACCTCAAGGATCCTGAAGGGCATTTAGCTTAATGGGCTCTTAAACTGCAGGTTTACAACTTTGAGATCCTCCACCTCCCAGGATTAACACTTCAGAATTCTGACTATCTATCTAGATTGCGACTATTGCTGTAATGGTAGATCACAGCAATGTGATGCACAATAAGATGCTAAGCGGGGAATATGATGACAAATTGCCCCAAGTGATCAAAGCGTTAAATGAAATGTGAGCAAATAACTTCCATCGGAGTGAGGAACTGTATAAGGGGATTGACAATTCTACAGTGAACTTTCTGCGACCCTCAGAATGGTCTGGGATTATTATGAGCGCCCACAATGCAGTCAGACATGGTACTGTGCACAAGACAATAGAACTGTTGTGCTCTCAGTACTATTGGGAAAGCATGAACTTATATGTGCTTAAAACCATTTCTTGTTGCCACCAGTGCCAAGTAGAAAAGCCATTCCAGCAGAAGACCTTAAAACGGTTAGTGAAACCACATTTTTCTTAGCATACAGTTACATTGCTGTCGTTGGTTCCTCTGTCAACAGGAGCCAACTGCTGTAAGTACATTCTAATTACTTTCAACCACTTGACTAGGTGGGTTGAAGTGTGGGCGATATAGTATTTTGGGGCGGTCACAGTGGCCAAGTTCATAAAGGAATGTATTATCCAGTGATATGGCTGCCCTCAGTTCATTCTAACTGATGATGAAACCTACTTTACCTCACACATCCTTCCCGAGTTAAACGGCTAATGGGCATCTGTGGGGTTCTGAAGACTACACATCACCCCAAGTTTAATGGAATGGTCAAATGGGTTAATGGGACATTGGTGAACATACTTTTGAAGCAGGTGACAGATAGACCCTCTGATTGGAATTCCCTCTTGTCTACCGCCATTTTTGCTTACAATATCAGCTATTATTCTGCCACGGGGAAGAGCCCCTTTTAACTATTATATGGATGAATTCTCACTCTTCTGGCATTGCTTTATTTTGTGCATTTAAGATACTGGCAGAATGGATCCACAGTACAAGTTGATGAAATTTAGCTGAACGTTGATCGAGTTATAAATGGAAGCGTACTCATTCAGCTTGGTTAAAAATATTAGGAATCAATCCATCAATCAAGTACATAGTGGGTTTTCTCAGTTCCAATAAGGTATGATGGTTTTGTTCCACAACCAGAACAGATTTGGGCGGAAACACAATCTGGCCAACATCTGGGTTGGTCCATTTAAAATAATCAAGAAAACAGGCACTGACACATACACCATCAAAGAACTGGCTAATGGTCAAATTGTAAGTTGTGCACATGCAAAGTTTCTCTGAGCTTATAAACTTTAGGAGAATTATTGCACATTCAAAGGATGGATAATGTTGAGATTCTAATATGACTGGATGATAAGCCCAGAAGAGTTATAGTGGAATGGATAAAATCTTCCAACTAGGATGTTATATACAAGTATTAGCATGTCTTGAGATGAGTCAAGATTGAGATATAGCCAATTATTGGATTTCCTACAAATAAGGTGATAAGTGATGTCAACATCAACGAGTATAATTTAGATCGCCTCAAACTAAGGTGATAGAGAATAAAGAGTACATATCCAAAACCAATGAGATTCACTAAAATAGAATAGTTTAAGCTAAGGAATGGTATCATCTGAAGTCGCTGATATTTGTGAGACTGGGCAATTGAAAGAAGGGTTGTTGATAATGAAGAGAGCGGAACAGCAAAGAGTCGTACTATAAAAAAATAAAAGTGTTGTTGGGCAATTGCTCCTATTTTATTATATTTTCCAGTGTGTTTAAAGAATGATGATCCCTATATTGTCTGTCTGTTATTCAGTAGTTTGCCTGTGTGACACTTACGGTGGATCCCAATAATACCGCCCAAAGTAATAACAAACATCTCATTTAAAGATTTTATAACTCAAGTAAGTTTTTGTCATATTTTCCGCTTAGAATACTATTGTACATCACATTGTTGAGATCCACCATCACAGCGTTAGTTGGTAATTTAGATAAGAAGCTGGCGTTCTGGTGATATTCTCTCAGTTGGTGGAGGATCATAAAGTCATACGCCTATAGCTTAAAGGCCATTGGGATAGACACCCTTCAGTTCTTTTGGTTCTGCAATCAATGCAATGACGCGTGATCCATTAAAAATTTATACTTTATCTCATGCAAGTAGACCCTAAATTTCTTATACATATAGATTAGTGCTAAACACTATTTCTCAGTCACTTTATTATTCCGTTAATTGAAATTCAAGCTTTGACTGCAATATGACACAGGGTGCTTCCCCTCATCATATTTTTGGGTTAGAACCTCCTTACATCAGAAAGAGACGCATTCATCTAAACAATGAACACTTTATTGAAGTTAAGATAGCTAGCACTGGCGTACTGATCAGCACTATTCAAAGTGTGTCAAAGGAGCATTGATGACATTCCGTCTATTTGAAGATGGCATCCTTCTTTAAGACTCAAATATTGAGCCCCCAATACAGCTGAAATTAGGGATGAAGCGCCTTTAATAGCTGCCCATTTCAAAAATACCTGTATGTCAGGCGTACTGTTTGGCTTAGTCAATTTTCGGATGGCCTCCACCTTAACCAGCTGTGGTTTCATCACCTTAGAGTCTACAACAAACCCCAGGTATTTAAACTAATGCTTTAAAGAAGTTACCTTTATAAGACTTGATCTAATTTTGCCTCAGCGAGCTAGAGGAAAACTGCTTCAAGATTTTCAAGGTGCTCAGAAAAGGTTTGAGAGAAAAAAATGATATTCTTAAGGTATAAAAGGATGCATGACAGCTTCAGATCGCCAAGGATAGTGTCAAGTGCTCGTTGGAATGTAGTAATGGCATTACAAAACCCTTCTGGCATATGGAATGCTTGATATATTCCCTTGAAATGATAGTGGCGCATTTCTCCTGTTTCGGTGTGGGAAACTCAATTAGCCAGTAGCTCAATATATGATCCAACTTTTCTCTCTCATTGAAATCACTTTTGCAACTTATTCAATTCAAGTCTGAATTTAGTTTGATAATCTCACAGAGGAGATTAGTTTGCACCCATGTCAGGGAGCAGTCGGGCAAGTAAGTTAAAAGGCAAAGGGGGTGTCCCCGTGACTTCCAACGTTCACAAATGCCCTGGAGAAACCAGCGGATTAAATAAAAATAAAAAAATATCAGTTACTATTTCCCCAGAAATCCTCACTTGGCAGGCGCGATGTAACCAGTACATCAACACGCTGCACTCTCAACCACTATCATCAGTGGAATATGGAGTCTGGGTGTTCCTGGATATTCAACAAACAGCATTGTGTGAAAAATTTTGTGGAGATCTGCACACTCATTTTCCGACTGCGGTGTATGTTGCACCTCACCCCATGTCACATGGTTGGCTGAATCTCGGTTTTGAAAACAAGGAGGCAGCAGATTAAGCTGCTGCAATGTGCATTGTGATCGACCTCCCTGAAGGGCAGTGAGTCATCAAAATCAAGCGCACCAAATGGACAAAATCCAACCAAATTTTCCTCACATTCGACTTTTTGCCCACTACAGTCAAGCGTGCCATTCTGGAGCAGCACCTGAAAGCTGGTCTAACCATATATGGAGAAATACAATCCTTAAAGATGCAACGCTTTACGCCGATGCCACACCTGTGCACCGGCAAAGCCATTGCAGTTCTGACCCCAACTGAGGAGATTGTGAAGGACCTAACCCAGATCCCACACTCCACTTTTATTAATATCAAAGGGCATACCACCCACCCATTCCGGGTGACCGTGGACAGTGAGCCCCCAATCTGCACCCACTGTGATGCGTTCAGCCATAAGGCGCATGCATGCCACACCAAGGAGGGCATCACATTCTAAGAGCACCCCTCGGCAGCCATGACCAATGGGGAGGCTCCCTATGAACCAACCACCAGTACCAAAGAGGCCTTCTCATGGGGAGCACAAGGCTGCTACTTACTAGTAAAGCCTGTCTCCCAACAAGAGTGAAAGAAGGCCAAACAGGCCCTCAGGGCCGCGGCCAAGGAAGCGGCCAAGGTCGCCTCTGCTATCCCACACTCCCAACGCCAGGAGGACTTTGAAACCTTTGCAGTGGAAGCACCTTGGGAATCCCTCAACCAATCATATTGGGATGCCTAAGCCAAAAGGGCCACCCAATCTGAGGATCTGATGGGCAACTTGATCTCACCTGACCTTTGCAACCAAGCCCCGATTGGAACTGATTTGGTCTCCAACCTACCTGAAAAATTTATTTTAACCCAAACATTGGTGCACTGCACTCAAGCGCACTGCAAAAAAAATCGTTCTGCAGTGGGGAAACCAAAAGCAAAGGCTAAAGCCAACATGAACCCGACTGCCAAACTCACCCACTCTTCTGACTATGTTGCTGAACACACCCAAGGCGCCGAGAAGCAGTGTGAGGATCAAGAGGAGGCTGAAGGGCCTGGGTGCCCTTCCCCATCGCACCTTAGGTGCGATGGGGGAAGCCTTCACTTTAGTGACGTTGAACATTTCTGGACTCAAGGCCTCGCCAAACCAGGCTAGGAAACTGAGTTTTTTACAAAAAAATTTACCTGTGGGCATCCTGGCCATCCAGGAGCCCCACTGTCTGTGAGGTTCTGAGGACGCTTGGAAAACCATGCTCCTCCCTTCTCATTCCTTCTGGTCTGAGCACTCTGGGGTGCTTATTCAGAAAAACAATTTTTTTAAATTTTTATCATCTGAATCCTTCCTTGATGTCTGTGTCCTCGTTGTCAGATTTTTGTGGGCCGACGTGGTGCACGCTATTGTCAACATTTATGCCCCAACCCGTGCACAAGAACATCAGGAATTTTTCTTATTGGTCAAATCCCTTCCATTACCCCCAGACCCTTTCATAGTTGATGACATGAACTGTTGGTTAAACATATCCATGGACCGTTGGCCTTCCTTATCTCACATCCCCCAGGGTCACGTAGAATTTTGCGTTCTAAAGGCCACCCTAGGGTTATATGACGCGCTGCCACGGCAAGCTCCGCTGCTCAAGAACATGATGCGCCCCCACGTCCACAACGGCCAATTAAGGTCCATGACCCGCATCGACCTTATCCTCATGCCAGTGAAATTTTGATCCCATATTTTCCACTTCTACACATCAAAAATTGATTTCTCTGACCACCGGCTGGTCTCAATAAACTACCACTTACCCATCACAGTGGCTAGGGCTCCACATTGGTGCAAACTCCGCCCACCCAAACTCGCGTCACCAGGATTTTCTACATGGGTGGAATCAGTGACTTTGGCAAAAGAGTTTATTACACCGTTTAGCGTGGACCCAATTTCCACATGGTCAGCCTTCAAAGTGGAAACCATCCGCCACGCTCACCACCTCTCCTCCTAATGCTCACAAGCTACATTGGCCATCATCTCGCACACTCTGGCAGAGTTGGCACACCTGGAGTCCAACATCCCAGCCACAGGCTACAGCCCTGCTTGGGGCCAGAAGTGGGAAGAAGCAGCTGCCCACCTCAACGCACTTGAAAGGCAACACAAACATTGGGTTTGTGCTCAGTACAGTGCCAAACACATTACAGAGGGTGACACATGCTCCGCTTATTTTTTTAAAAAATTCTTCGCACCGCGCCAGAGTGTGGCCTGCACACAGGTGTGGATGTCGGATGATTCTGTTGCGGATATGCCAGCCAAAGTGGCGATTAAAATACAAGAGTATTACTCTGAGTTGTACCAATCCAATCCAATTCAGCCAGCCAAAATGGCGAAATTTCTTGATAGCACTCACATACACACCATTTCCCAATACTCGGAATTAATGAATCTGAATAATCTGGACAAACTCTGGTCCACTGTTCACAGTGACCAAATTGGAAATGCCCAGGCCCTGATGGCATTCCATATGAGTTCTATAAGAAGTACTTCATTTATATATCCCCACTACTGCTTGCCTCCCTTAACCAGAGCCTTCTGGAAACGCTCCTTCTACCAAGAGCAAGAGGCCTTCACCATCACACTCTTCAAGAAAGGGGATAAGCTAGACCTAGCCAACTGGCGCCCCATTTCTTTAACTACCACAGATATAAAAGTTTTTAGCTAAAATCATGGGTAATCGTTTAGGTATTGTAGCCTCTGCCACCATCTCCCCAGATCAATTCAGTTTCATACCCAGAAGGTCGATTTGGGACAATGTGCACTCTGTGGCTAACACATGCCAGTCCACAGCCTCTGGGGCACTAGTATTCTTGGACCAACAGAAGGCTTATGATAGAGTAAACCGGGAATACCTCAGGGCCTGCCTCCATCAGTTCCGCTTACCCCCTCGCTATATCAGTTGGGTGATGATGCTTACGGAATCTGCAACAATGGCAGTGCGTGGCCCTGGCTTCCTCATAGAAGTAGTCCGCCCTCAAAGGGGCCTACTCCAAGGGGACCCCCTTATCCCACTCCTATATAACTTCAGCCTTGATCCACTACTTTGAAACGTGAATGCTCACATCACTGGGGTCCATGCACCAGGCCAAGCCCCAGTCATGATGATTGCATTTGAAGATAATTGTGTGGTCAGGGTGTCTAATAATAAAGATGCACGCGCGCTTGAAGCTCTCATCCAGGAATATTCCCGGGTAAGTAATGCTGCACTGAACGCCTCCAAAACTGAAATCATCCTCCTTGGTCGGTAACAACCCTGCTGGGCCCCAGCGACCAGTGCCCAGCCTGACCCATCTGCTCGCACATGTGCTCGCCTTCCCTGCTCACCCCACACCGCCCCACTTGTGCTCCCCTTCGTGCCACGCCCTACCATAGGGCCTGCCCGCCATCTGGGCGTGTGGGTGGAGGCAGGCGGGTATGCCTCAGCAGTAATGGAAAGTCATATTCTAGACAACATGATGAAGCGCATCGCCTCCCTCAGAGCCCACCCTACTTCCCTTACTGGCAGGGTTGTTTTAGCCAACTCTATGCTCCTCTCCAAAGTATGGTTTGGAGCCCACGCCATCGCCTTCTGCCCATGATTTTTCAAATCTATGTATGCCCTTCTACAAGGGTGGCTCTGGTCAGGCCACCCACCGCCAGTGCAGCTTGAGGTCATGTTTGGCCCTCGTCATCATGGTGGCATGGGCCTGCTCAACTTTAAAGCCCATGCTGTCAAGATCCTAAGCACCTGGCTTGCAGCCCTCACCGCCCCTATGCTCCCCTCCCAACATTGGTCCCGCGCGGCCCGCTCCAACTTCTCCCGCGCCCTGGGCCTTACCAATCCGTCAAACCCTCACTCCTTGATGAAATATCTGGCTTCCCACCCATCGGCCACAGGTCCTCACGGTACTAAACCCCACTTCAAACGAATCCTCCTCTCCATGTGGAGCGTGGAGTAGAGAATCTATATTTGTGGACACACAGCCCAGAGAGGCCGCCCCTCTCCTCAGTTCACACAGGAGGTACAGGGGCTACCCATTCAAGATTGCTTGACCCCACACGGCCCCATGTCCTATCCAGGGTGGACTACCTGGACATGATGGACAACCCTTATTTTCTTGAGACCCAGAAGACTTTTTGAAATTACGCACACCACCCCCTGTTGCTGCCTCATATCCGTTCCCATGTGTGGCACTGCCTGAGGTGGGTGTACCATATGGCTGTGCGCTCTAACGCTTTACACTCATCCTAGGTAATGTGTGGCCAGTATGGAAAACTGTTCCACCACCTGGAGAAGTGCCCTAACTCTAAAGCGATATGGCGCGAGGTTCAACGTCTGCTTTGCCAGGATCAGGCACATCGCTTCAGTCTGTCTAGGGATATGTTTGCTCTATCCACGGTTTCCCCTCTTCCACCCTCCCTTTGTGCTCTGGTGGTTGCAATCGCCATGTGGACTATCCACACGGTTGTCTTGGATGCTATTGCAGGCTCCACCCCCACCCTCCCAGAAGCTGTCCACAGATTCCGATCCCATTTAATGGACCACTTTCAAGCGTGGATGTTTGGGTACCTCTCACCGCTTCGCCATCAGTTGGTCTCCTCCTGGTTCCCAGTTTGGTTCATCAACTCGGACCCCTTCCTCCACACGTGTTCAACTGTGGTTACAGCCCCTTTACACGTTCCCCCCTCCTCCCCATAGTGGCGTTCCCTCTGGCAACAGGCGATAGCATCGCTTCTCTGGGGTGCCTTGCCTGTTACTAAGTTTCATTTTCTTTCATGTTTACTTTTGGAAGTGTCCGTCCCCTGGTCGGCCTTCCCCACAAAAATATAATATCTGATCCATCGGCAATGAGTAGCAAGCTCTTCCTAACTGATCCAATGCATTGTCAAACCTAGGCGAGGGATACTAGTCCTTCTTAGTAATACAGTTGAGCTTTGGGTAGTCTATCACCACCCAGTTGGTACAGTCCTTCTTTTTTACAATCAGAACGGGAAAAGCCCACGGTCTCTTGGACGGCTCAAGCATCCCTTGCTCCAGCAACATATCAATTTCCTCGGTGACTACTTCTTCAGCTGCCCTCAATTGGCAGATCAGCTAAGATCTGATGGGAGGATGATCCCTGGTGTCCAATTGAGTGACCTCACCACAAGCTCACCCTAAATTATGGTCATCAATGGTGAAAATTTCCTTATATTTTGAAATAAAGCTATCACTTGGTCATATGGTTCTTATGATAACTTTAGAAGTTTTCCCATAGTACCACTTTCATTACATCATGCTGAGACTCGATGGCTAGACTAAATTTGTCTAGTGACCCAAACTCATGAGCCTGAAGGAATTCCTCAACAGGGGCAAGTGTAAATAAGCCGCTATTTGGTGTTGGTAGATTTGCATTGGTTCATTTTGGAAATTTTCTACAAAAACTTGGTCTCTCCATGACCTGGGAGAATAATACCTGGAGTCGCATGAGGCACAAGCTGCATGTGCTGATAGGCCTAATGATCTCCCCATAAAGCCTGACTGGCACTTACACCTCTAACTCAGTGTTTACTATGACTTGGTGTCTGGAAGGAATAGATATAGGCCCTGAAGCTCGGAGAGGTAGCCCTTAATATTCGTATATATTCTGGGGAAGGGGCTGAGTCTTGCTTTTTGTCATGATAGCGGACAGGAATCACTCTGTCACTATATGCAAGATTGATATGGCCCATGTGCACAAGATTCTTAGGCTCTCCACTAGAATTAAAATAGATTGGTATCCACTGTCCCAAAATTGTGAAGGTCTCCTCCATAATATCAATAACAGCCCTGAAATCTCTCAGAAAAACAGTTTAAATTAGCAGATCATATTTATTGTTTGGTAGCACTATTACCAGAGCTACAATGACAATGGTGCCAAACCTCAAAGTTAGCGCGCTGTAGCTCTTCAGAGACCTGCTTTTTTGCTCCATTGCTCCCATACACCAATTGATGTTCACATCAGGCTTTGACGTCAATTTTGCCATCAATTTAGTAGAAACTATGTTGACTGAAGCCTGTATCTACTATAACGCAAACTCTATTTTTTGCTATAAAATGTCACAGTATTTACACTCAGAATAAGAAGCATATTGACTGTATAATTCATGAACTTGTATAGGATCTCGTTTTCAAGAAAAACACATAATTCCATCACTGTCTTTGGTATATTCTTCAACAATAGTGTCTACTGGAAGGACACTGTTTACACCTTTCATGGTTGGCGCATCTGCAGCTAGATCCAGCTTTTCTAAACAAGGTAGGTTGAACATTTGATAGGCGTACATCTTTGGTTGCTTTGATGTCCTTCATCCGCCACAGCCTTGACTTGCGCCCATGTCATTACATTCACTTCTCCAATTGGTTGTTTATAGAAATTTCCATTATCAAGTTGAAGGACTTCCGCTGGGTATACTACACAAGATTCAAGTGGAACGTTTGGGTTTGAGTTAGTGGAGATAGAGAGTCTCGTCTCTAATGAACTCCATCTTAACCTGGTAGTATTGATTCCGTTGCATGTAATGAACTCGAAGGTCAGGGCAACACTAGGTAAGGTGACCAAATCCACCACATCTAAAAAAATTTACCCCTTAAGGTCTGTGTTCTTGGTTCACATAAGAAGGTCAAGGCCAATAATTTTGCTGATGTTCATCATAACTGGGGCCTAGCGTTAGGAAAATTTTTGACATTTGGCGTAATTAGGTCATGCCAGTATTTAGGCTGATGACAATTTTCTTAAGCATGACCAGAGTGGAAGGAAAACAGCTGGGGGTAACTTGGCCAAGGAAGAGGCGGGTGTTTATAATAAGGCCAGGGGTTACTATGCAGAATCTGGCCAGGATGGAAAAATTCCTTCAAATAAAAGGGTCCAGCGATGGCAGTGTTGTGAATCCGCTCTGTATTGGGTGGAGAGAAGTTAGCGGATATATGGCACAAGAACTGAACAATTTTGAGCAGGGGGATGTCATAAGCCAAAATTGGAGAAATAAAATTGTTAAGCAACCATTATGTCTTCACCACAGAGGTCATTGCGATGCACACGTTAGCTTCCTCTAGAAATCTTGGCCCAATTAGCACATGAGCTTCTGTCATAAAATGGTCAGCGAACACCATGATGGTTTTAATATGGTAAAACCTGATAGTCAAGAACTCTGCCTTGCGCTATGGAATTTTTAAAGTTCTTCAAACAGCTTAAGCACAGTATTTTTTTACTTCTTGTAATGTAACGGAGCTGTTTGGAAGATAGCATGTGACTTGATTGGCACTCCCTAAATCCAAGGCAGAAATTAATAGTTTAGCTTTATGCTAATCTGAGGCGCCTAATGCTGAAAACTCATATAATCTAAAGTAAGTGTGTATATTCCCATTGTGGTTAAATGTGTAGAAACCATCTATTTAGGAGCTCGCTGGTGCTAACGCCATTGGATTCCACATAGTTTTTAGATAAAAATAATTTATACGCTACTATAAAATTGGGTTTTTTGATAATTTTATTAGGGGCGCGGGGGTAAGCAAAAATTAATCCCTTTCTAATATTCGATGATTCATATTTCTACTGATTTTGGGGGTCTGAAGGAATTTGGGGATGGTTTCAGAATAGCTGAAATGCATTCTGAATTAGGAAATATGCAAAACCATCCTATCAGATTGTGGGGTAAAATTAAATAATTTTGGTAAAGTGGACGTTGAGGTTTTGGAGCAAAACTTACCCACGTGGCAAGATCTTGATTTACCCCAACCAATCTCCATTTGAGAAATTAATCTCACCTTGGGGGCCCGCCTCCATGCCTATAATAAGGGGGTGACCCTGTGCAGGTGTGGTGAAGGACTTGGTGTTAGTTGGGTGAGTACTGTCCGCTGGTTTCCCCAAACTCCATTGTGTGATTAGCAAAATCTGATCAATTATTTTTACAGAAAGTGCCCGTGCAGGTTTCAAACTGATGTTACCCTGGTTTATGAGGTTCCACCAAGAATTGGCCAGGGTCTTTTGGCCGTTCTCATTGACATTTTTACTAGAATTGCTTGTAATGGCATTGGGGATTCACAAATGGCTGACATTTCCCTTTTTTGACGGAACTTGACATAAAACATTCTTATGTTTGAGCCACAAAGGTAAATGTCTGACAAAATGGAGGCAGCTTATCAATATTGACCTCCTCCTATCACTACTAAGCATGACCTTTTGGGGATACTGAAGAATGGGTCAAGATTCATAGGCAGTTTCTTGCTGAAGAGCTGGGCCAGTGGATGTAGGGTTGTTCGCTAAATCAGAGGATATGTGGTCCTCTTTGGTGGGCAGTACTGCCAGCAATTGGGGAATTGGCTCTCCAATTCATAGCCTTATCCAGAGCTGACCTCTTGGGTGTAATAGCTCATTCCAGCGTCATATTCCTCATCATATAATTCTATCTGAGCAACCCCTTGTCCTTCTTCCTCTTCCCAATGAGAGGTCTGGGAGGTACCATTCAATTTCTTTCTCTGCACAATGCAGTCATTCATTAGTGTCATCTAAGTGATTAGCAAGTTACTTGTTTTGTAATTTCAGAATTTTAATTTGGCTAAAAGTGGTTAGCTGTTGCATAACATTATTCCTCTCCTGAAGAAGTTTATCCTGTTTTTTGAGCACCACATCTAAAGAGAGTTTGAGTTCCTGATATTTTGCTGGTGCAGTGTTTTGTGAAGATACCCCATTAGCAGACCTGATGTGACATGGCCAACAACTGAAAGTTATTTATTTTTAGTGGTTGATCAATGGGATACTGTAGTTTGCACCACTGTTATAATTTTTGGCGATACCATTAGATATGCCATAAAAGTTGCACAGTTAAACCCATTGAACAACGGACAGATGATGTAGGCATTGTCAGTCCTCTTAAAACATTTGAAAATGAAAATTATATAGAGCGATTGCCCTGATGACTCTTTTTCATTTAATAAATCAGCAGTTCTTTGCTTTTTTATACTCTTTTCTAAACTACTAACAATCCCCTCTTTTGATCACCCCATATCACTTATATATCAGAAACTTTGGACAATACCATTCCCTTGGCTTAGACTATTTGGGTCTGCCGTATTCTCTTTGGTTTCAGGATGATATTCTTAAATTCACTATCACCCTATTTATGAGGTGACCTAAATAATATTTGTCAAATGTCAACAAAGCCTTATTACCTTATTTGTAGGCAATCCAATAATAACCCGTTATAACCCAATATCACCTCATCTCAAGGCGCTTGATTACATATTAATAATTATCCTATTCAGCGGATTCTCGCCAATCCACAATGGCTAATCTGGGTTTATCGACCAGTCATATCATAATCTTGACACAAATTATATGATAACTTTTGCTTATGAATTAGCTTTTACAAATATTAAGTAATCTTTTGGATTTTAATCCTCTGGATTGCTAATATTTTGTCATGGAAGGTTATCAGAAAACAAGTGAATAGGATGTCTGTTGTAAAATTGATAATTTAATTTATTTTTTAGGAGTCAATTGAGCTTTGTCACTAATCTAATAAGGTTATCAAGAGTAGTTTCTGGACAATGACAACGCTTTTAGTATCCGCATCTTGTTTTTAACCTTTTAGGCATCACAAACTGTTGATAATGGTTAAAGGGTCCCATCACAAAAAGATTGCTAGCTTATAGGGTTTCTCCACTGGGGTTGGATGAGGGCGCTGGGAAGCTACCTCCAAATCCAACCAATAGCAGATCATTTTCTAGTCCACAGTGGATTGTGACTAGGTGGATGGTTGAAAAAATCCTCACTATTGTTAAAATAATTTATGAAGAATTTAATAAGCGGTGATGGCTGCCATTTTATATTGGGTCACCAAATAAAAAAGTTAGGACCCAAATCTTTATAATAACTTGCTAACTTTCATAATAAAGCAGAATGTTATGAACATTTTTTAAACATATCTAGTTTAGTATAAATTTGTTAGATACTAAAATACTCATGGGATTAGTTTAGAAGGATCTGATATCCCTGGTCTAGATAATTCAACAAGTTCTTCGTGGCTCCTGCCTCAGGCGTGAAGAATGGATGGAAGTTTCACTAAGAAGGTCACTGAACTATAATTGCTGGATAAGTCATAGGACAGGACCTTTAAGCCGGAATTAGTAGTCAAGTCTCAGGAGTAAAGGTTCTTTCTAAAAGCCGCTGAGCTTAAATCAAATAGGTCAATTTTTGTTGCCATACAGAGTTGCCAATTCCAGAGGATGAGTTGAAGGGCTGGGATATCTTGCTCTATGGTAATTTTAGAAGTAACTTCACCTTTGATTTAAAGAGAAAGTGGTAATGCCTGTTATAAGGAGAATTATGAGCAGGAGAAATATCTAGTTGTAAAAAGTTCAACTGAATAATAGTCTTTAAATAAGTATCAATTACCCACATATAAAATCAAATTATATCAACAATCATTGATTGCACGTATAAAGAACCAGTGAAAAAGCATTGGGGGCTTAACGAGCTAAAATCCTGAAAGAGTACAAAGCACCTAGATCTAACAAGCAGATACCCGTCCTGGGGATGCGCGCCTTTCACCCTCCTTTATTAATGGCTTCTTCCCTCCGCCAATTCCTGTCATACCTCCTGAGGTTTACACACCAACTCTTTGGTGGTAAGCATGGGTGGAAGAGGCGCAAACCACAGGGGGTACGCCATCACCCACCTCTCGTCTATCACATTGGTTAAATCACCTAGGGTGATGAGAGTAATGGCCGCAAGCTTACTCCCATTTTTAGCTTAAACTGGATCTTCTATCATTCCAGCTGCAGCGATTGTTTCCCAGGATTACATTACCCTTTTTTGTTCTTAATGGGGGAGCACCACCACCAGGAACTTGGGCCAATAAAACGTTTTTTGCACTTGGAAAGCTTTATTGCAAGGATGTAGGTAACCTTCTGGGGGGAAAGAGGAGCATCTGGGTGTGCCATGTGGAAGGATTCTATGAACTCGCAACAATTGTCACAATTGCGGGCACTAACCCAGCTATGCTCATATGAGGGGAAACCCTCCATGTCACCCGGTACTGACCGAGTGATGTGAGTGATGAGACACAAGAATAGCATCCACCTCCGCCTCCACTGAGTCTTCAATAACCATTATCTCAGGTTCTTTGGTCGGCATTCCTTTTAATGTTGTTTGTCATACAATTTCCCTCTCAGCTTCAAGAGATGAATGTTTTAAGCGAACTTAGTCCAAAAGTAGTACATACAAATTCACCTGACTATTTGGGAAATGATTTTAACTCTATTAATTGTTTTATTCTTTGTCTTCCTTTGAATAATGCAGATTAAGTGACATTGTCTCTTCCAAACCTCAGCGGAGCGCCCCACCTGAGTTGGAGAGGCGCCCAAGCATCTGCGCCAATTCAGGGCTTTATTATATCAAAAAACCGCCCCCTTTTTATAGTCTTGAGGGGGTTGCGAGGGGGAATAAATTTTACCCACTAATCATGAGCTAAAGCTAAGTGGAGATTGGCCAAGAGAAGCATACATCTAAAAAGAATGATTGGGTGCATTATATTAGATCTCTGCCCCATGGTTCTATTCTATCTGTTTTGGGCCAATTATAAGAGATTAAGCTAAAACAAGGTGAGAATAATTTATGGAGTGCTGATGGTAGAATTGCTAAAATTTTTAAGCCTCAATACCCCGCCTATAACAAGATTAATTCTAATCCCGCTATTACCATTTGACAAACCGATTACTAGGTGAAGGTATTTAATAAAGAATCGTGCCTTTCACACATAAGCTTCTACTTGTGATTAAATATTTTAAACTTGTTTGTTATTTTTATATAGTGTGAGTCTGCCATATGTATTGGCAAAAGTAAATCAAATAAGTTGTTTGTGGTAGTCTGGTTGAATTTTAGCTCCAGCAAGCATAAGCTAGCTGGATTCCCACAGTGATATCTGGGAATCATGGGATATGGTGTGCTGTTTGAGTTAGGGGAATCGCCTTTCAAAAAGCCCCATTTCCCAAATCTTTGACAACTTGTGTGGACCTGACTGCTTAATCACAAATATCCGTGAGAGCACCTTCATACTAAGGTAGTGGGTTTTGCAATATGACTGACAAACCCACCATGATCTCATGAGAAGGTAAGCAAAAAAAACTGTGAACCACTTGTAATTGCTGATGGCTTTGGTTAGAGGCTCCCAGACTAGGGATTAAATGCTCTGGATAGGCGACACATAATCTGTTGCTGCAGGGACCTTGGAGCAAATGCATGGCCCAAGAGAAATATGATGTGTTATACCACAACATGGCCTCCTAAGGCGAAAACCCTGTAGTAGTGTAAGAGGCATTATTGTAAGAGAACTGTGCCAATGGAAGGCAATCCGCCCAAGTATCCTGGATTGCGGTGATGTCATAAGGAGATACTGCTCAAGGATCTGGTTGACCTTATCCATTTAACCTTCTGACTAGGGGTGGTACATGGTGGAGTTGCATGACTGAATTTTTGGGATGGCCAGAAGAGACATCCTGAAGCGAACCATAAACTGCAGCCCCTTTTATTTACAATTTCCCTTGGATACTAAACATTGAGAAGACATGCTGCACAAAGAGGCGAATGGTTTCCTCCGATGTAAAAGTGAACAAACAGGGGATGTACAAAGCAAACATAGTAAAGAGGTCTAAAAATGATAGTTGTATTAGACTATTGGATCTGGGAAGCTCAATAATGAAATCAACGGAAACCAAAGTCATAGCCTACACAGCCTGCTGCAGGGGATGGAGAAGGCTGTTCTAACTGGAGTGGTCAGATTTTGTCTATGCGCAATTATGAAACTAGCAATCCACACCAGAATATTCTAAGAGATCCCTGGCCAGTTGTACATCCACTTTAACAAGTTGAGGCATTAATTACTGCCCAGATGACCAATTTTAGAGAGTCATGATGATCAAGAAGCTCAACATAGAGCTGAGGCAGCACCTGCCTTCTAGACCTAAACTGAAACCCCTCCGCAAACATATAAAGGGGCTGTTTAAACATTGGCAGTTTCAGTTGATACAACAAATCCATGCCCTCCATACAAAACGACTGGCCTGCCAAAACCTGAGTGAATGGAGGTGCGTCTGAGGCAAATCCATCAATGAAATTGTGCTATAAACAATGACTAGTGTCTAAGTTGTCAGAATTACAGTAGTTAGCTTTTTCTCATCTGCCTCTGCTGGACTCAATGCGCGGTTGTGACTTAAAAGTTAATGAATAATTTATAGGGCCCTTTTTTACGAATTTTTATTTATAAAAATAAAGTAAAAAAGTTGAAGTAAATATAGGCTAGCCAATATTCCATCTTTTGTAGCTTTCAAAGATACATAAGAGCTTTATGGTCCATCCACACCATCACCTAATGCCATGCACCCTGGAAAAGATGCCTCCGGTGGGTAAGGGACCAGGACACAGCGGCAACTCTTTGTAATAGATGGCCAAGGACTGTTCAGATGAAGTGAACTTTCACAAAAAGTAGATGACCTGGTTTTTAAACCATTGTACTTAAGCAACATTATTGCACTCACAGTGGTGGACGAGGCATCTCATGTCATGATAAATGGCTTAGGGAAGTCTACATGATTGAGAATGGGAGGCGATAGAAACACCTACTTAATGGCCTCAAAGGCTTGCTGGCAGTCTTTTAGTCGAGTTGAAAGGAACATTTCTTCAGGCATTGGGTGCAGTGACACGGCCAACTGTGAGAGGGAGGGGAGAATTCTTCATGATGATCATTCCAAATAAGCTCTGCAACTACTTCTGGTTTGTGGTAGTGGGCCACTTGAGTATCAACTCGGGCTTGTAGGGCATAATGGCATACCCATCCTTTAGGACCAAGTTACTGAGGAAAGTAATAACTTTTTAGGAACTTTCGTACCTGGAGGGTTTCAAATAAGGTTTGGCTTTGTGTAATGTAGCCAAAACAACCTCAAGGTACCTCTAGTGCTGCTTGGGGTAGGGTAATGCATGTGAATGTCATTGACATATGCCACTGCACAGGAGAACCGAAGGTTGCCCAGCATGTCATCAATCATCCACTATAATGTGGCTGGGGTAATTTTGAAACTGAAAGGCATTACGTGGAACTGGAAGAGCCTCTTCTGGTCTAAGTCGTGCTAAGCCAATCCTGATCCCCCGTCACACAAATCTTGGTGAATGCATTTAAAAGATCAAGCTAGTAAACAACCTTATATATAGCTGAAATCGCTTTTCTTAATTGTCTGCTCTAGGGCAAGGGGGTAGAGATCATTAACGGTTATTTTTTTAAAATGCCATAGTCCATGCAGGGATTTAAGGTAACATTGGCCTTCTGAGCAAACACTATAAGGAGGCCATTGGCAAGGTCCTCTTGAACACCTAGCCCTTCACGAGTATATTTTAACCACATGTTCAAGGCCTTACCCTTATGCTATGTATATGGGTACAAGCTACAGTAGATGTTGATTACATCTACTGTCAAACGAAAGACTAGATCATTATCAGAGTGAGTAGAAAAACGGTTGTCCTTTTAATGTCGAATGCCCTGAAATTGTGCTAAGCTGGGAGGGAAATTTGCCGGCAGCACTTAGAGGTATGGCGGTGTAGTAATCAACCCCATCTAACCCAATGAAATAAGATGCTGATCAGAGGAATCTCGCCCCTCTTGTGGGAATTATCAAATGACATGAAGTTGATCTTAAGTTAAACTCTTTTTGTACCCACAAACAACCTCAGGATGATGAAAATATTAACTCTTTCACCGCAGTAAACCAATTTCAGAAGCCAAACCCAAGTGCTGCGATAGGCACTGTGCGCCGTACTGGGTAGCTGATCATTATGGCTGATGAAGCACTTAGAACTGAGGACCCTACAACAAATCTAAGCTCTATCTCTTGAGCAACTTGTAAACTCATAAAGTTCCTGGTGGCTCCTGTGTCAACAAGTGCCTCAATGAGGGCTATGTGGGTGTCTAACAGTATCTTGACTTGCAATAAAAAGTAATCAAGATTTTGCGTTTTTGCCAAGGTGCTCACACACTCTGGAGGGAAGAGACAAACGCTGAACCAACATCCATCCCATATTCTGGAGCAGAGATTGATCCACCGACGTCTATATTGCTCTGGATGCCATTCTTTCCACTAGGGGCAACCAGGAACCAGCAGACTCACAGGCACCAGCTCCCTTGAACCAGCCATATTTACTTGAGAAGACAATCCTGAAAACCCAGTAGTGAGGATGGTTAGGAAGTTCAGCAACTTCAGAATGTAACAAAACCTACCTCATTAACTTTTTCCTGCCCGCCTCCTCAAAAAGAAGGGTAACCATATGGTTATCCTCCATTTGACCTGGGGTAAGCACTAATGGTGTTAGAGCCAAAGAAGATGTGCAAACCTCAGCTTAAAAGCTACAATACACTGAATGAGCCACCTCGGTGCAATACCATCTCAGCCAACAGAAGTACTCTCCATTTTTATAACTGAAACAATGCAGCACCCCAACCATAGGATGAGGTGGAGAAGGATGAAAATTCAAGTCGCTCCACTATATCATGGAGCGTGCTGATAATATTGATAAGACCAGCCTGAAACTTCATATGAAAGATCACCCATAACCCCAGCCAGAATACCTGAGGTACAGATATCCATAAGGATAGATGAAATATGAAAAGGGCTTTTGAAGGACTAACCAGGGATGTACTAGAATTAGAAAACTCACCATAAGTGTTCAATGGAACTTAAAACTTCACAAAATAAAATTTAATACATTAGTATTGTTATTAAAAACTTATTTGATGACAAGTGAGAAAAATGGAGCGACAACAGTACCTGATAGAGACTACTGCCATAGTGCACGCACAGGAGAACTGAGACTAAGTGCACTGCCATTGAGAACATTTATGATTCAATTTTTTGGTGGATTGACATCTCAAACTGTTTTTGGATACTGATACAGATCTGAACTAATTGGGTGGATTCAGATCGAATTCTCTAGTAAAAATTTTCATTCCACAGCAGCAGAACTTGGCGTGATGATGATGTCTCCGATGGGTGGCAGGTTGCACCCATGGCCAGGCAATATATGGCCCTTCTCCATTGGGCGGTAGAAATATTGACCATTCTAGTACCTGTCAGGGACAGGTTCATTTTCTCACTTTTGTGGGAAACTGGTGGATAGAGGATTACTCGCCAAAACTAACTTAGGGCCTTCATTTCAGTGAAATGAAACTTGACCTCCTTTGGCGGAATGTGACTTGAGCTTTTATTCTGAACTCAAACCTGTGGATACCCCCTACTGGAGATGCACGCTAACTACTTTCTACTGGCGATGGCTTCTTCCCTCTGCCACCTTCTGGCATACCTAACGAATTTTTCACCATTTTTTGATGGTAAACATGGGAATAAGTGGCATGATCTGCAGGGATACATCAAATCTTCATCTCTCATCTACCACATGGCTAAATCGCCCAGGGTGATAGGAGGATAGATTCCGGCTTCCTCCCCTTTTAGTTCATAAGAGGAATTCAACCCAGTCCTGACACAGGGTTATTCCTCAAGGTTCACACAATGTATCTTTTTCCAACAAAAAAAGAGATTTTTGATATGTTTTATTTCAGAAAGGAGATTAACCCTTTTACAATAAGATGAAGCTATCTCTAATATGATTAAGCTTAAGAGCCAAAAAGAGTTACAGGTATTCTTTGAAATATTATGATAACACAATAATTTACCTCTATTTTTCTCAACTCCTTAACCTTCTTGTCTGTTTGCTTGTGAAGTCACCCCTTTTATGAGGGAAGTAGAGAATCAACTGCATTTAAGTCCATGAAGGATTTCTTGAATAAATAATGATTTTATGCTTTCTAGATTATATAAAGTTTTTCATCTGATTTAAAGATGCCCTGACTTAGCTGTAGGAGACATTCTCTTACAACTAAATGAAGAAGGCTCTACTTTTCTTTCTCGCTGCAATCACTTTTGCAACCTATTCAATTCAAGTCTGAATCTAGTTTGATAATCTCACAGAGGAGATTAGTCTGCACCTAATTCAGGGAGCAGTTGGGCAAGTAAGGTAAGAGGAGCAAGTGGAAGGCCCGCGGCCTCAAACGTTCAAAAAACGCCCCATAGAAACCGGAAGAATAGACAAAAATTTTATAAACTGGTGGTCACTATTTCCCCAGAAATCCTTGCATGGCAATCACGGTGCAACCAGTACATCAACACGACACAATCCCAGTCACTTTTGTCAGTGGAATATGGAGTTCGCGTGTTTCTGGACATCCAACAAATGGCTTTATGGGAAAAATTTTGTGAAGATGTGCACACCTTTTTCCTGACCGCGGTGTACGTCGCACCTCACTCCATGTCTCGCGGTTGGCTGGACCTAGGTTTTGAAAACAAAGATGCAGCAGATGAGGCTGCTGCAGTGCGCGTAGTGGTCAACCTCCCTAAAGGGCAATGTGTCACTAAAACCAAATGCACCAGATGGATGAAATCAAACCAAATTTTCCTAATGTTTGACTTTTTGCCTACTACAGTAAAACGTGACATTTTGGAACAACACCTGAAAGATGGTCTCGCCATATATGGCGAAATACAATCTTTCAAAATGCAACGCTTCATGTTGATGCCACACCTGTGAACTGGCAAAGCCATTGCAGTTCTGACCCCAACTGAGGAGATTGTGAAGGACCTAACCCAGATCCCACACTCCACTTTTATTAATATCAAAGGGCATACCACCCACCCATTCCGGGTAACCATGGACAGCGCGCCCCCATCTGCACCCACTGTGATGCGTTCAGCCATAAGGCGCATGCATGTTCCACCAAGGAGGGCATCACATTCCAAGAGCACCCCTCAGTGGCCATGGCCAGCGGAGAGGCGCACTACGAACCAACTGTAAGCACCAAAGAGGCTTTCCCATGGGGATCACAAGGCTGCTACCTACTGGTAAAGCCCATCTCCCCACAAGAGTGGAAGAAGGCCAAGTAGGCCTGCAGGGCCGCGGCCAAGGAAGCAGCCAAAGCCACCACCACTATCCCACACTAACAACGCCAGGAGGACATTGAAACCTTTGCAGTGGAAGCAAATTGGGAATCCACCAACCAGTCAGATTGAGAAGCCCATGCCAATTGGGCCACTCAATCTGAGGATCTGATGGGGGACTTGATCTCACCAAATCGTTGCACCCAAGCTCCGGTTGAAACTGACTTGGGGCCCATCCCAACTGAAAATTTTTTTTGACCCACTCAATGGTGCACCAAACTCATACGTGCCGCAAAAAAATCATCCGATGTTGGGGAAACAAAAAGCGAAGGCTAAAGCAAAGCAACTCTTTCCACAAAAATTAACAAAAATCCCAATAGTGTTGCTGCTAACACCTGCGCTGCCGTGAAGGCCCATGGGGATCTAGAGGAGGCTATTGGGCCCGGGTGCCCACCCTCTCACACCTAAGGTGTGATGGGGTAAAACCTTCACTTTAGGGACGTTGAATATTGCCAGACTCAAGGCCTCCCCGTCCTGGGCTAGGAAACTGAGTTTTCTACAAAAAAATATACCCAAGGATATCCTGGCCATCCAGGAGTCCCACTGTCCGCGAGATTCCAAGGAAGCTTGGAAAACAATGCTCCTCCCATCCCTATCTTTTTGGTCAGAGCACTGTGGGGTGCTAATTCAGAAAAATAATTTTTTCAAATTATTATTGTCAGAAACCTTCCTCAATGGCCGAGTCCTCATTGTCACTTTCTCGTGGGCTGATGTGGTACACACTATCGTCAACATCTATGCCCCAAATGGTGCATGAGAGCGTTGGGAATTTTTCTTATTTGTCAAATCCATCCTGCTACCCCCAGGCCCTTTTGTAGTCAGCAACATGAACTGCTGGCTAAACACTCCAACAGACTTGTGGCCTTCCTCCTCCCATGCCCCCCAGGGCCACATTAAACTTTGCATTCTAAAGGCCACCCTTGGGTTAATGGATGCACTGCCGCAGCAAGTCCCACTGCTTGAGAACATGACGTGGCCCCACATCCATAATGGCCAATTAAGGTCCATGTCCCGCATCAACCTTATCCTTACGCTGGCAAAATTCCAACCCCACATATCCCACTTTAAAACAACAAAATTGGAATTCTCTGACCATCAACTGGTCTGAATAACCTACCACCTACCTGTCACAGCTGCTAAGGCCCCACATTGGTGCAAAATCTGCCCCTCCGAGCTCGCATCACCAGGATTTTCCACGTGAATGGAATCAGCAACTTTGGCAAAAGAGTTTGTTGCAC
Organism: Massospora cicadina; assembly: GCA_022478985.1. NCBI lineage: Eukaryota > Fungi > Entomophthoromycota > Entomophthoromycetes > Entomophthorales > Entomophthoraceae > Massospora > Massospora cicadina. The sequence goes on from JAKSZP010000136.1 coordinate 47,806, forward strand.
CGTTTTGCGCGGACCCCATTTCCACATGGGCAACTTTCAAAGATGATACCTTCTGCCAATCTCACCACCTCTCCACCAGATGCTCACGAGCCACATCAGCTGTCATTTCGCGCGCTCTGGCAGAGTTGGCACACCTGGAGTCCAATATCCCAGCTACAGGATACAGCTCTGCATGGGGCCAGAAGTGGGCGGAGGCAGCCGCCCACCTCAACGCGCTCAAAAGGCAACACAAACATTGGGTTTGTGTTCAGTACAGGGCCAAATGCATCACAAAAGGCGACAAGTGCACTGCACATTTTTTAAAAAAAATTTGCACCATGCCAGAGCATGGCCTACACACAGGTGCGAAGATTAGATGATTCCATTGCGGATATGCCAGCCTAAGTGGCAATCAAAACACAAAAGTATTACTCCAAGTTGTACCAATCTGATCCAATTCAGCCAGCTGAAGTGGCGGAATTTCTTGACCGAGCCCACATCTGCACCATTTTCTGATACCTGGAAATAATGAATTTGATTACTCCGAATAATTTATGGACAGCCATTTGTGGTGCACCAAACCAAAAATGCCCAGGCCCAGATGGCTTTCCATATGAATTCTACAAAAAGTATTTCAAATATATTTCCCCACTAATGCTGGCCTCACTTAACCAGAGACTTTTGGAAACGCACCTCCTACCAAGAGGACATGAGGCTTTTACAGTCACACTCTTCAAGAAAGGGGACAAGCTAGACTTAGCCAACTGGCGCCCCATTTCTTTAACTAACACGGATACAAAAACTTTAATCAAAAATCATGGCTAACCGTTTAGGGATTATAGAATCTGCCACTATCTCCCCAGAACAATTTGTTTTTATACCCAGAAGGTCAATTTGGGACAACATGCACTCTGTGGCCAACGCGTGCCAGTCCACAGCCTTTGGGGCACTTGCATTCTTGGACTAACAGAAGGCCTATGATATAATAAACTGGGAATATCTCAGGGCCTGCCTCCATCAGTTCGCTTACCCCTCGCTTCATCAGCTGGGTGATGCTGCTCACGGAATCTGCAACAATGGCAGTGCGTGGCCCTGGCTTCCTAATGGAAGTAGTCCGCCCTATAAAGGGGCTTGCGACAAGGAGACCCCCTTAGTTCACTCTTATACAACTTTATCCTTGACCCACTACTTCGAAATGCGAATGCCCAACTCACCAAGGTCCATGTGCCAGGCCAAGCCCCAGTCAAGATGATGGCGTTTGCAGATGACTGTGTGGTTGAGGTGTCCAAATAATAAAGATGCACGCGCACTAGAAGCCCTCATCCAGGAGTATTCCCAGGTAAGTAACGCTGCACTGAATGCCTCCAAAACTGAAATCATCCTCCTTGGTTGGTATCATAACTGCCTGGCCCCTGCAACCAGCGCTAAGCCCGGCCCATCTGCTCGCACACGCGCTCGCCCTCCCAGCTCACCCCACACCGCCCCACTGGTGCTCCCCTTTGTGCCACGCCCTACCATAGGGCCGGTCCACCATCTGGGCGTGTGGGTGGAGGCAGGCGGATATTTATCAGCAGTAATGGAGAGTCATATTCTAGATAACGTGACAAAGCGCATCGCCTCCCTCAGAGCACACCCTACTTCCCTTACTGGCAGGGTCGTTTTGGCCAACTCTATGCTCCTCTCCAAAGTTTGGTTTGGAGCCCACTCCATCCTCTTCTCCCCAAGCTTCTTCAAATCCTTACATGCCCTGCTGCAAGGATGGCTATGGTCAGGTCGCCCTCCACCAGTATGGTTAGAGGTCATGTTTGGCCCTCATCAACATGGTGGCATGGGCCTGCTTGACTTCCGAGCCCATGCAGCCAAGATCTTGGGCACCTGGATTGCAGCCCTCACCGCCCCTACGTTCCCCTCCCAACATTGGTCCTGTGCGGCATGCTCCAACTTCTCCCGCGCCTTGGGCCTCAACAATCCATCGAGCCCCCACTCACTGATGAAATACCTGGCTTCACACCCATTGGCCACAGGTCCTCACGGTACTAAAGCCCACTACAAACGAATCCTCCTCTCCATGCGGAGCGCTGAGTGGAGAATTCATATTAGTGGACACACAGCCCAGAGAGGCCACCCCTCTCCTCAGTTCACACAAGAGGTACAGAGGTTACCCATTCAAGATGGCGTGATCCCCACACGCCCCCATGTCCTATCCAGGGTGGACTACCTGGACATGATGGACATCCCTTATTCCACTGAGACCCAAAAGACTATCTGGAAATACGCACACCATCCTCTGTTGCAGCCTCAAGTCCGCTCCCATGTGTGGCGCTGCCTGAGGCGGGTGTATCGTACAGCTGAGCGCTCTAACGCTTTACACTCATCCTATGTCGGGTGTGGCCAGTATGGAACTCTGTTCTACCTCCTGGGGAAGCGTCCTACCTCTAAAGTGATATGGCGCAAAGTCCAACGTCTGCTTGGCCAGGATCAAACACATCCCTTCAGCCTGTCAAGAGATATATTTGCTTTATCAATGGCCTCCCACCTTCCACCCTCCCTCCGTGCTCTGGTGGTTGCAATAGCCAAGTGGACTATCCACATGATTGTCTTGGATGCCATCGCAGGCTCCACTCCCACCCTCCCAGAAGCTGTCCACAGATTCTTTCTCATTTGGTGGACCACTTTCAGGCGTGGATGTTTGGATACCTCCCACCACATCACCAACAGCTGGTCTCCTCCTGGTTCCCAGTTTGGTTCATCCAATCAGACCCTTTCCTCCACATATGTTCAATTGTGGCTACGGCCCCTTCACACGTTCCCTCCCCCTCCCCATAAGTGGCGTTCCCGAAAGCAACAAGAGATAGCATTGCTTCTCTGGGGTGCCTTCCATGTTACTAAGTCTTTTCTCTTTCAGATTGACATTCAGAAGTGTCCATCCCCTGGTTGGCCATCCTCGCAATAAATAAATAAATAAACGAATAAGGCTCTGACAACATGGTGTATTATAGCAAAATGTTTTCAGAGGCCGAGTAAACTTATATTATTTAGAGAAAGAGTGCTTAAGTGTTCTCAAAGTGATGAAATATTCTGTAACTTCTTGTATGGTGTCAGACAATTGGGCTTTTGACAAAGTGAGAAGAATGTCAAAGTGGCGATTAGTTTAACTCTTAGTAAAAATCCTTAATTTGCTTCTCAGCGGAAATAAATTTTTCAAAGCAATACTTCTAATCAAACCTCAAGCTAAAAACTTAGTCATTGTTAATATGGTTACGCAAAACCCTCAGCATTTTAGGCAAACTGACTTTGGAGTCCGCCAAGCACTGAGTTATATCAAATGCTTCCGCCTAAGATAAGTATACCCCATTTTATAGACTTGAATGGGGTTTAAGGGGGTTATAATATTTTACTATCTAATCACCTATCAAGAAGTCTGGTAATTGGCTGAGGTGTAAATATTTTTAAGACAACTGATTGGTCAAATGTATCAAGTCGTTACCCCATGGGTTCATCATCCCTATTGTTGACCTAACATCTAAAATTCAATCTAACAAGATGAATTTTTGAGAGTTTTATTAGGCCAAATCATCATTTTACTAAATCAAGTTCCCTCCGTCTAAAATAAATTCTCTCATATCCCACTATTGTTCTCCAAGTATATTAAATAATGCGGGATTTTCATCTAAAAATTATTATTTTATTTTGGTAAGCTAAAAGTAATACTATTCCCTTTTCCTGTTAAGGAAATTGCAAATATTTGTGGTCAATTTTAACCCTAACATCTAAAAAACAGTTGAGAGGTTTGAAACTCCTGAAACTATTAATTTGCTGAAATCCTGTGCCCTAAGCACCAGCGAGTACCCAAAGTTCTAAAATTCCAACAAGATATGCTAATTACAGGCGCCCATGCACACCACAATTTTTAACTAAATTGGATACTGTTAGAGTAAATAAACCCTTAACCTTACCGTTGGAGCTGGACCAAGGCTAAACGCTTTAGGAACAGCAACTATCCAACGCTTTATCCAGACTCAAAAGTATTGATCAGCGTCCCTCTCTAGCTACTCCTGAAGCTGCTGCCGCTGTTCATGCGCTTACTGGAAGTAACTTTGTCCTCTTTGAACCCTCCCTTCGAAGACAAGTTTACCCCTAGTGAAGGTAGCAATGCTTCGTTCTTATACATTATAAATCTGACATTGATAATACAACTGACCATCTTTAAACTAAGTATATTTTCCTCTTCTTGAATCGCATGGACCAAGAGGTAATGGTCCCCCATATGGACCCCCTAATACCTGGGCCAATTCAAAGAAGTGCTTATAGATAATTCAGCTCAAAGAGAGTTTGGATAAAATAAAAAAGGTCTTTTTTGTGCCTTAGCTGAAAAGGGGACTTAGTAATCAGCTTTTGCTGATTAATTCTATCTATAATCCCAGATTCTGTAAAATTATATTTTAATTTTATTTGGGGAAGGCCGACCTGAGATGGGCACTTCCAATATTACACTAAAAAATGAACAAAATTCAGTGAGAGGAGGGCACCCCAGAGAAGCAGACGCTATCTCCTGTTGCAAGTGGGAACGCCAAGAGAAAGAAGGGGGGTTACATGTGCAGGGGCCTGCGCCACTATAGAGCTCATATGTAGTAAGGGATCTGAAACAATGAACCAAACTTGGAACCAGGATGAGACCATCTGGCGGCAACGGGGTGGGAGGTACCCAAACAACCACGCTTGAAAGTGGTCCACAAGGTGCAACTGGAACCGGCGTATAGCTTCTTGGAGGGTGGGGGTGGAGCCTGCGATGGAATCCAAGACAATTGTGTGGATAGTCCACAAAGCAATTGCAATTACCAAGGAACGGAGGCAAGGTGGAATAGGGGAAGCCATGGATAAAGCAAACATGTCCTTAGACAGGCTGTAGGGCTGCGCATAATCCTGGCGAAAAAGGCGTTGTAGCTCACGCCAAATCGCTTTTGATGGAGGGAACACTTCCAGGCGGTGAACCAGCATTCCATACTGGCCACACCCAATGCAAGATGAGTGCAAAGCGTTAGAGCACTTAGCAATATGGTATACCCATCTCAAGCAGTACCACACATAGGAACAAATATGAGGCTGCAGAAGAGGGTGTTGGGCGTAGTCCCGAATGGCTTTCTGGGTATCCAGGGGTAGGGGATGTTCACCATGTCCAGGTAGTCCACCCTGGCCATGGTAGGGGGTCTTATGGGTATTTTCCATTCATAATGGGTATTCTTTGTACTTCCTGGGTGAACTGAGGAGAGGGGCTCCCCCTCTGGGCGATGTGCCCTTAGATGCGAATTATCCACTAAGCGCTCCAAATGGAAAGGAGGATCCTTTTGAAGTGGGGTGACGTCCCATGTGGGCCCGCAGCAGAAGGATGTGAGGCAAGGTACTTTAACAGCGAGTGTGGGTGGGTAGGATGGCTGAGGCCCAGGGTGCGGGGGAAATTGGAGCAGGCGCGTGGGACCAGTGTTGGGCTGATATCGTAGGGTTAGTGACAGCAGCGATCCAGGTACCAAGGATTTTGGCATCATGGACCTTAAAGTTGAGCAGGCCCATACCACCACTATGGCGAGGGCCAAACATGACATCCAGGCGCATCGGTGGTGGGCAGACTAATCAAAGCCACCCTTGCAGCAGGACATATAATGACTTGAATAAACAAGAGGAAAAAGCGATGGCGTGGGCCCCAAACCAAAATTTAGAGAGGAGCATAAATTTGGATAGCACTACCCTGCCTGTAAGGAAGGTTTGGAGGGCTTTGAGGGAAGCTATGCATTTCATAACGTAGTCCAGGATATGGTTTTCCGTCACTGTTAAGGCATACCCTCCCACCTCCAGCTACACCCCCAAATGGCGGACAGGGCCAACGGCTGGGCGTGGCACAAAGAGGAGTACAAGTGGGGCGGAGTGGGGTGGGCAGGGCAAGCGATCCCGTGAGCAAGTTGGCGAGGCAGGTAGGAAATGTGGCGCTGGGGCCCTGCGGGCTTGATACCGACCAAGAAAAACAATTTCAGTTTTGGAGGCGTTGAGTGCCGCATTACTTACCCTGTATTATACCTGGATAGTATCTTCAAGCGCACATGCATCATGATTGTTAAACATTCCAGCCACACAATCATCAGCAAAAACCAACATCTTGACTGATTCTTGGCCTTGCACATGGACACCAGTAATGCGGGCATTCACATTTTGAAGAAGTGGGTCAAGGCTGAAGTTATACAAGGGTGGGATAAGAGGGTCCCATTGGCGTAGGTCCCTTTGAGGGCGGACTACATCCGTGAGGAAGCCAGGGCCACGCACAGACATTGCGGCGGATTCCGTTAGCAACATCACCCAATTAATGAAGCGAAAGGAGAGGCTGAACTTGTGTAGGCAGGCTCTGAGGTAATCCCAGTTGACTCTATCATACGCCTTCTTCTGGTCTAAAAACACAAGTGCTCCAGAAGCTGTGGATTGACAAACGTTGGCTACAGTGTGTATGTTGTCCCATATAGACCGCTTGGAGATGAAGCCAAAATGTTCAGGGGAAAAGAGAGCAGAGGCAACAACCCCTAGACGGTTAGCCATGATTTTAGTATATATTTTTGTGTCTGTGTTAGTGAGGGAAATGGGGCGCCAGTTGCTCAGTCCAGCTTGTCCCCTTTCTTTTACAACGTTATTGAGAAGGCCTCTAGCCTCCAGGTAGGAGGTGCGTTTCCAGTAGGTATTGGTTAAGAGAGGCAAGCACCAAGGAGGATGAGTCTTTGAAATACTTCTTATAGAACTCATAAGGGATGCCGTCTGGACCTGGGCATTTCCTGTATGGTGCTCCATGAACAGCGGACCAGAGTTAATCCTGAGTAATCAAATTCACCAATTCCAGGAAACAGGAAATAGTGCAGATATGTGCACTTTTGAGAAAAAAACATTTCAGCTGGTGGAATTGGATATGATTAATATAATTTGAAGTATCAATTTTGTATCCTAATCGCCACTTTGGCCGGTGTATCTGTAACGGTGTGGTCTGGCCTTTGCACCTGTGTGTAGGCCAAACTCTGGCACACTGCAAAGAATTTTTGAAGAAAGAAAGTGTAGCACATATTAAACGCTGTGATATGCTTTGCTTTATACTGCACACAAAACTAATTCTTGTGCTGTCTTACCAGTTTGTTGGGGTGAGTGGACACTTCCTCCCACTTGTGGCCCCAAGCTTGGCTGTAGCCTGAAGTGGGGACGTTAGACTCCACGTAAGCCAACTCTGCCAGCGTGCACAAAATGACTGCCGAGGCAGCCTGTGAGCAACGGGAGGAGAGGTGGTGAGCCTGGCGGATTGTGTTCATCTTTAAAGTTGACAAGATGGAAATTGGGTCTGCACATAATGGTGCGATGAACTCCAGAGCTAAGGTCACAGTTTCCACCCATGAGGAAAATTTTGGTGATGTGATCTCGGTGGAGCAGAATTTGCACCATTTTGGCACCTGGGCCACTGGACTGGACAAATGGAAGAAAACTGATACCATCCTTTAGTCAGAGAAATTAATTTTATCATAGCAAAGTGGGAATATGGGATTAGATTTTCAATGGTGCGAAAATAAGGTCTATGCGGATCATGGACCTTAGCAGGATGTTGTGCACATGGGGGCGTGACATGTTATTAAGTAGTAGAGCTTAATGCAGCAGAGTATCAAGCAACTCTAGGGTGGCTTTGAGAACCCGAAGTTCAATGTGCCCCTGTGGGGGTGAAGGCGAAGAGGGCCAGCGGTCTGTGGTTGGGTTTATTTAGAAGTTCATGTCACCAATAATAAACGGGTCAGGGGGTAGCGGAAGGGAAGTGATGACTGAGAATAATTCCTGACGATCTCATGCACAGGTTGGGGCATAAATGTTGATTACAGCATGTACTTCATCATCACACAAAAAGGAGACTACAAGGACGTAACTGTAAAGGTATGAATGTGATGAGATAAATTTAAACTACAGTGCACATGAACAAGCACCCCACAGTGCGTAGACCAAAAGGAAAGGAAAGGGAGGAGAATGGTTGCCCATGCTTCCTCTGCACCGCGTGGACAGTGGGTTTCCTGAATGGCCAGGATGTCCACGGGTAAGTTATATTTTAAAAAACTCAGTTTTCTAGCCCTGTATGGTGATGCCTTGAGTCCAGCGATGTTCCATGTCCCTAAAGTAAAGGCACTCCCCATCACAACTTAGGTGTGAGGGAAAGGGAACCTGAGTCCTTCAGCCTTCTTTTTTTTAGCATGTTGCTGTATAGCAGCACGTGTGTTATGTGTAATGGAGTATGGTTCAGGATGGTAAGCTTTAGCTGTGGGGTTTGCGTTGGCTTTTGCCTTCTGCTTTTTCCCCACTGTGGGACGTGTTTTTGGTGTAGTGTTCACTTGAAGTGCACTAATTCATAAATCTGGAATTATGATAGGGATATTATTGGGCGTTTCAGTCCCAAACAATGCTTGGGCACATTGGTCAGGTGAAAATGACTCACCTATCAGGTTATCAGCTTGGGTGGCCCAATCAGCTTAGGTGCCCTAAACTGATTGGTGGAGGGATTTGCAAACTGCTTCCGCTGTGAAAGTCTCAATGTCCTCCTGGATATGTGCTGGCAGGATTGCGGATGCAATCTTGGCCGCCTCCTTGGCCACCGCCTTGCAGACCTGCTTGGCCTTCTTACACTCCTGTGGGGACACTGGTTTTACTTGGATGTAGCAGCCTTGCGCTCCCCATGGGAAGGCTCGTTGGTGTCCATTGCCAGTTTGTAGTGGGCGTCTGCACCACACATTGCATCCAAAATTATTTCATGTTGGGCAATGCCCTCCTTGGTGGGGCAGGTATGGGCCTTATGGCCAAAAGCGTGACAGAAAGTGCAGATAGGAGGTGCGCTATCCACAGTGACCCTGAATGGGTGGTAGTCTTGCCCATTGATTTTAATAGTAGCAGTATGTGGGAATTGGGGCAAATCTTCCGCTATCCCATGGCTGGGGTGAGAACAGCAATCGCCTTGCCTGTGCGCAGGTCTGGCATGAGCATTAATTGCTGCATCTCAAAGGATTGTATTTTCCCCATATTTGGCGAGCCCAACTTTCAGGTGATGCTCTAGTACAGTGCGCTTGACCGTTGTAGGTAGTAAGTCAAAAGTTACAAAACTTGATTTGATTTATTCCAGTGGGTGCGCTTCGTTTTGACTACCTGTTGACCATCTGGGAGGTCAACTACTACATGTACTTTTTCGCTTTGTCTGCCGCTTCATTAGTTTTGAATCCAATATGCAGCCAACTGCGAGGCATGGAGTGTGGGGCGATGTACATTACTTTCAGAATATGTGTGTGTACATCTCCACAATAATTTTTACAAAGTGCTGTTTGTTGAATATCCAGGAACACATGCACCCCATATTCCACTGACAATAATGATTGGGAGTACAACGTACTGAAGAACAGGTTGCAGCGCGCATGCCAGGCCAAAATTTCTGTGGAAATGGTAACTGCCAGTCTTTTATTGCTAATTTTATCTTTTCTTCAAGACTCATCAGAGTGTTTACAAAACTTGGTTGTTGTGGGGCCAACACCTGTGCCTTAACCTTACTCGCCCAACTGCTCCATGACATTGGGTGGAAACTAATCTCCTTGATGAGATTATCAAACTTTACCTACACTTGAATTAAATTTGTTGCAAAAGTGTTTGCAATGAGAGAGAAAAGTTTTAATCAGATTTTGTTAAATTCTAAGATGCTAACTCTCAATGAAATATAGCTTTTCTTTCCCATAACTATCACTATTAATAACACGATTATATGCAAATTATCCAAACTTGACAATCAACCTGGAAAAATGAGCTGATTTTTCCGCACCAACACCAGTTGGGCGAAAGTGGCCAGCGCAAAAGGCCCTAAGCCCACCCAACCTGTCAGGGAAAAATGCCGAGCAGTACATTGGGACAACCTCTCCCAAAAAAGGGTGAGCATAGCGCCACACCTGGAGTTTTGCAATTTCTGCAAAAAAATGGGCGCTTTCACAAAGATTGAACACTCCCAACTCTTGTCCTCCCTTGAGCACAGCCTTGGAATTATGGTCAGCGATACTTCCCTTGAGCCATGGGAAAAAATTGGGGAGGCCTTCTCTGCAACTTTCCCAAACACCATTTTGGTAAATTTTAATAATTTACATAGAGGATGGGCGGATGTCAGGTTCTTGACTGTGGAGTAAGTGGCAGACGCAGCAAAAACCAGAATTTCTGTTAAAATTAACAACAAAGATCGCATTATCCGCATGGTGCACACATGATGGAATGAGGCTAACAACCTATTCTTCATATTTGACTGACTCCCAAGCACCATGCACCTTAAAATAATTGAGGATGAGCTCTGCACGGGCCTCAAAAGTTATGGCGAAATAAAACAATTTGAATTTAAGAAATTCCCCCTCCTGCCTCACCTGTGTACAGGGAAGGCAATAGCCATTATTGAACCCAACCAGGATGTGGTAGAGGATATCACCCTCATTCCACGCACGGTGACCATCAACCTCCCCAATAGCAGCATATCTCGCCCCTTCCACATCACACTGGAACACAACCCACCTATCTGCGGCTTCTGCTCTGCTCTAAGCCACAAAGACCATGCATGCCCCGTCAAGTGCAGGATTAAAGCACAAGAATTTTGCGAGGATGATATGGACAAAATGAGCCTAACCTTTGGAAAAATGAAGGACGCTACTTACGCCTTCCATCGAGGCAAAAGAGCCAAATCACCTTGGTCAAACCCATTTTGCGCAAGGATCATTGTGCACAGGCTGCCTGCAAGCAGGCCGCGAGTTCCGCCAAGACCCAAGCTTGCACCACGATTTCCTCAGACCAGATTCAGTTGGATGCCATAGCAGCGCAGTGAAATAACCAATCAGATCCCTCGCATAAAACCCAACAAAATCAAAGAGATGAATTTTTCAAACACAACCAATCAAACGCCTCCAACCACACTGAAGAAGAACCACCATGCACCACTGTGGATCCTCCTAGCCAATCACATGTGATCAGTGACAATATGGTTCATGAGTATGATATGGAAGATCATCCCAGCCAATCACAATGTGTCAACGCTCCTGCACAAAAACCAATTACCCTGACACCTAGTTTCTGCACATCTAGCCCACAGGTAAGCAGCGGAAAATTTTACACTGATGGGGCACAATACAACCCACGCCAGAGCTGAACTCCACAAAGTAATCTGAGCCTGAAGAAACCAAACAAAACCAATACTACAACCGCTGATCAACATGCTGGAACCAATCTTGCTGATTGGCCCCAAACTCATAGTATGACCCGCTTTGCTAGGGAACAGGGTGACCCCAGTGGGTCGCCCCAACATTTCTGATGTGCAGATTACTGCAATCACCATAGGGACACTCAACATTGTGGGAGCTAAGGCCCTCACGTCCTGGGCCAAAAAATAGCTTTCCTGCACAATATCCCTATGGACATCTTGACCATCCAAGAACCCCACTGTCCACCGGGGGAGGAGGAGTCATGGTCAACCATGCTCCTTCCAGCTAAATCCTTTTAAACATACCACTGTGGGGTGATAATTCGATATAACTATAATCCTCTAGTAAATATCTGAAGCACATCCTCCCACCTGGAGGGATGGCTGCTTCTAAAAGATTTTGAGTGGAATGGAGAAACTTTTGCTGTGGCGTGTGTGTATTCCCCAAAGATCCAAAAGACCGCCAAAATTTTTTCTCCAATATCCTCTCAATCCCTTTCGCTGAGGCAACATTTTTTGCAGGAGATTTGAATTGCTGGCTTAACTCCATAACTGACCGCTTGCCTAAATCAAAGGCTATACCCCACAGACACACGGAACTATGCATACTAAAAGGCAACACTGGGCCTGTATGACACTATCCTCAAAAAGTCCACCACGTTGGCCAACATGACGAGGCCCCACTACAACAATAACCAGCTAGTTTCAATGACCCAGATTGACCTGATGCTCGCCTCTGTAGACTTCCATCACCATGTATCAAATTTTACAACAACAATTATCCCTTTCTCTAACCACCAAATGGTTTTAATAACATTATCATCCGCAGCAAAATACCAAAAGCCACTGTCCTGGCACAAAGTTCACCTAAGCACCATCCATCTTCCAGAGCTTAAACTTTGGATCAAGATGGTGTTAACAACACAGACAAAAAAACGACCACCATACAGGAACCTTATCACCGCGTGGGAAATTTTCAAGGCTAGAGTAACCAAAAAAGCCTGACACTTGAACTCCAGAAAGCTGGCCGCGATGTCCGCAACAATCAACAAGGCTATCAGACAGCTCCAGCACTTAAAAAACAACACACCTCGCGAGGGATACAGTCCACAATAGGGACACTTGTGTTTCTAACTGTCTGCACAGGTCAACTCCCTCTTTTAGAAAACACCACACTACATCAAAGTATGTTACAAGTCAAAATACATTTTATCCGGCGAAACTCACACAGCCCAATTCTTCTACCATTTTAAACCAATTTCAATTTCTGCGACTTGCACACAGGTCCATCAAGAAGACGATACACTGGCGTCACCATCTGAAATATCAGCCGAATTACACCGATTTTACACCAACCTGTACATGGTGGATTTCGTGGCACCTAGCAAAATTGGAATATTTTTAGTATCTGCTAATATTGGCAATATAGCTGATCAACCAGACCTTGTCAAACCCATCACTAGAGATGAACTATGGGAGGTAACAAAATCAAATCTGCGCCACAAGTGCCCTGGTCCTGATGGCCTTCCATATGAATTTTACAAAAAGTACTTTGATTACATTGCACCAGTACTACTGGCAACTATGAACAAGTGCCTGGAGGACACAGCCCTTCTACCTGGCGGCCAAGATGCATATGTGGTCACATCTTCAAAAAAGAAGACCAGGCAGACCTAAACAACTGGCGTCCAATTGTCTCTCACCAATACTGATACTAAAATATTAAAAAAATTTTAGCTAAGCGTCTGGGTTGCATTGCACAGACAGCCCTCTCTCCCCATAAGTTTGGCTTTATCCCCTAATCGCTCAATTTGGGATAACATTCACACCATAGCCAACATCTGCCAAGCTAAACCCACAGGCACCCTTGCTTTCCTGGACCAAAAGAAAGCATATGACTAAGTGCACTGGGACTACTTGTAACAATGTCTGAAGGCCTTCAACCTACAACCCTGTTTTATAAACTGGGCGCTTCTCCTAACGCGCTCAGCTAGGTTTTAATCAGAGGCCCAGGTTTCCTAAACAACACCATCACCCCACAAAAGGGGCCTCAAACAAGGCGACCCGCTTAGCCACTACTATACAATTTCAGCCTTGACTCTCTCCTCCGCATAGTAAACTCAAAGCTCTCTGGAATCAGGTTGGAGGGACAATTACCAACCAAATTTCTCGCCTTTGCTGATGACTGCGTATTCAGAGTCTCAGGCAATAGGGATGCCAGAGCAATTGAGAGCATTATTCACCAGTATGATTTAGTGATTAACGCCATGCTGAACAATCAGAAAACAGAGGTAATTGTAATGGGCTTATTCAGTTCAAATTGGACCTCACCCTCCCACCACCGACCAAACCAACCAACTGCAATCCTACCACAAGACAAAGATCTAAGCCAATAAAACCAATGTGTTTACCCTTCACACCTCACCTCGCCACCAACCCAGTCCATCATCTGGGAATATGGCTTGAGGCTGGTGGATATGCATTTGACACCAATAAAACCAATATATTGGACAACATCACAAAAAGAATGACACGTATGCGGAGGAGTAAAGCTAGTTTAACAGGAAGAGTTGTGATATCCAACTCCCTGATATTGTCAAATTTATGGTTTGCTGCCCACGCGGTTCCCTTCTCCGCATACTTTACCAATGCAGTCTACAAGCTCCTGCAGAACTGGCTGAGGTCTGGTTACCACGCACCAGTCAGTCTGAAGACCATGTACAGCTCACGGAAAAAAAGTGGGATGGGGCTGCTCAACTTCATGGAACGAGCAACGCAAATCCTTGGCTCATGGATAGCTCTGACAACGTCACCCAACCCACCATCTCACCACTGGGCTAAGGCAGCCCAAACTAACTTCTTAAGGGCACTACATCTGAGGTGCCCCTCCAACCCTGCAACACTGATGAAGTATCTAACAACACATCCAACAGCCACAGGACCGCACAACACCAAACGTTACTTCAGATGCGTTCTGTACACCCTAAGACAAGGGGATTGGAGTTTCTCCTATGCACAGCAAACCGAAGATACTAACCATCCAATATGTAATATGCGACTCCACAGAGGACAAACTGTGACCAACGCACCTGCCCCACTACCACCCTTTCCTTTATCCCAGATTATCTATATAGATTACCAAGACGTCCCAGATGACTTGCGCACCCAAAGGAAGGTGTGGGACCTCATCACTTGTCCCCTCTTATCCCCACAAGTGAGCTCTACAGTGTGGCGCTACATGCGCCGTACGTATAGGACAACTGACCGCACCTTCTCAATGTTCCAATCATGCGCCATCTGCGGCAGACCCAACACGCTAGCCCACCGCCTGGAAGAGTGCCCGCCGTCCAAGCATATCTGTACCAATGTAAATGTACTTATTTCAGCAATCACCATCAGCTGAATTCCGACTATCCCGTGATATCCTGACATTCAACATGATCTCATATATCCCCCAGACGCTAAGGGCTTTAATTGTGAGTATTGCAATATGGTCCATTCGCACAATTACCCTTGATGCTTTCAATGAGATCTTCCACAACATTAACCAAGCTATCGTCAGGTTCCACAGCCATTTGGCTGACCACTTCCAAGCCTGGCTATTTGGATCACTACAACACAAATGGAAGAAACAGATGGGTAACTGGCTACCAATCTGGTTCCTTCGTTGTGACACTGAAAACCTCACAATCTCTATAGGCGGTACACCCTACTAGCCCTTGAGCTGTTATGTCACTTAAGATCATAGTCATCCACTATCCGTGGCTCCTAGCCACATCCAAGTGTACCATCTCTTATCTTTCATGTTCTATTGTTTAGTGTGCTCTCCCCTCTTTTACTTTCCTTTTCCCTACATATTGGATGTTCCAGTCCCCTGGTTGGCCATCCTCGAATAAAAAAAATAAAAACTCTCAATGAAAACTGTTATTGCCATTCTGACAGGATTGGCTTCTCACCCTTTCTTTGAGAGGCTTATCATATTAGTTTATTGCACTTATAAAATGTTCGCAATATAAAGAAGGCTATATCAGACGTTGTGGATTTCTGTGAAGTTGAGACTACTCAAGAAATTAAGTTGAACTCACAGGTTTTAACGATTAAGGATCTCCCAAAAATTACCTAGAAGAAGGGGTCCATGAAACATGGCACCTCCAGTGCTTGTTACCCTTCCAAAACCTACCCCCAAGGTGAAGCTAATATCAGTCATCCCTCCAGTGTGTGAGGTCAAATCCAAAACATTTAAGCCATCTGGTCAGAATGCACTAATAGTGACAAATCCGCACTCTTATCCATCACCTGCACCAAAAGATCGCCCTTTGCGTGCAGTCCAGCCAGCTACCCAGGCACTCAAGCAAGAGGTCTAATAAGCTAAAATGCCTCCTCTCTGGGACAAAACGGTATGAGAGCGCCCCAAGGTCATCACCTGTTACAAGGAAGGGCATGCTGACAAAGTGAGTTGTACAATTAAAGTAAATAAACCTAATGGGCTTAAACTAACCTCCCTCTTAACATCCTCTGACTTGCATAGAGAACCCCTCTGATGACGAATCAGAAGGGGGTTATGAGAACATGGAATATTATGTCCAAAGAGTCCCAGAGGAAGTAGGGCTATTGGGCTTTTTGAGCCCTGAAGGAGTAAGTAGGCCATGATACCAGAAGAAATCTACCTTAGTCAAGTTCTGGTGTGCCCTGAGGTTTTTAATACATCATTGATGCTGACCATTTCTTTGCTTTGTTTATCCGACCTATTCAACAAGGTTATATATTACAATCTTTCAGGTATGTATATCCTGAGACTGCAGACAAACTGCCTCCACTTTCCGTTTAAAGTAGGTTCTAGCGCTCCCCCTAACTTTGGTGGAAATGAAACAAAGGTGGATGTCATCATCAGCATGGTAAAGGTCATAATCACTATTGATACTGGTTCACCTATCAATGTTATCTCCTTGTAACTTATCCTGAAGATTAAGTCGGCACATGACCTAAATAGTTAAATAGTAAGGAACTGCAGGTGTCAACAGTATCGAGCTATTACATACTCTTCTTTACCCATAAGACTCGGAAAGCACTCTTTAAGGTCCAACAGTGGCCTTAGATAACAATACTTATAATCTGAATATTTGGCACTCAATATATGCTTAAATATGACGGAATAATAACTATGAAACAGGGTTATCGCTCCTTGATTAATCATGAGGTTCCTCTGGTCTTTAACAATAAAGAATCCAATAAGAAAAAAAACTCTTGCCTTGTTAGGTACCCCTCTTCTGCATCATCCATGTTTTACACAACGTTTAGGAAAACAAATAAAAGTTTCCTGACTCTGTGGGCACTTCAGGGGGTATCCCTTTTTATTCTTCAGGGAAGATATAAATCAATCTAATTGTCAGACATTTTCCCTCACAGCTGAAAAATAAGAGGTTTTGGTTTTTATTCAGCCAAAAAGGATTAATGTCAGCCTTTTGCACTTATCTGATAATATTAAAAGCAATTTAATAATAACAAAAACAATGCTATCAAAGATATCAGCCAAAAGACCCTTGCCAATTCTTGGTGGAACCCTGTTAGTCGGGGTAACAACAGTACAAAGCCTACATGGGTACTAATGGGAAAATTGTACAATCAGATTTTTCCAATCGCATGATTAACTTTGGGGCAACCAGTGAAAGGTACTCCTCCAACCATCACAAAGTCCTTCACAACACCTACGTGGGGGACACCCCCTTTTATAGGCGTGACAGAGGCTCCTTAAAGTGAAAGTATTTTCTCTAGCATTGTAAAGTTGCGGTATATCAAAACCTTGCCACATGGGTACATCCTGCCCAAAACCCCAATTTCCGATTTCCAAAACAGTAACTCACATCTCCCACAATCTGATAGGAGAGTTTCTTATATTCCTAATTCAGAAGCATCAAAGCTATTCTGAAGCTATCCTCTAATTCCCCCAACCCTCAGGATCAGTTTGAATATGGATAAGGCAGATATTTGGGGATTGCTTTTATTTTTACCCCTTTTAATAAAAAACTCATAAAAACCCCAGATTTCTAATTAGTACGTTTTATTACGATATATTAAAGTCTTTGTGGGATCCAGCGGCGTAAGCACCAGCGAGCACCCCTAAGCTGTATTCCTACAAATTAGTGCTCACTACAGGGGACACCTGTTTATTGAAATAATTGTCAAAAATGGAATACAAATGTGAGTAACCCTCCCCTTTTTCCTCTTCACTTTGAATCACGTTTAGTTGCTCTGGAAAAGCAACTTACCAGCGCTCTTTTACATCTCAAAGAACTTTAGCAGCGCCCTTTAACACCACTTTTTAAAGACAAATGCATCCCTGGTGAAGGAAGCATTTCTACTTTTTGTATGTTTATGAAGCTGCCATGCATGGCACAACTGATACGCAAAAATTAAAATATATCCTTCCCTGTTTAAGCCGCCTAGCGCAAGAGATGATAGTTCCTAACAAAACCCTTCGCTCACTTAGGCAGAGATGAAGGAGGCTCTTCTGGCTGAATTTGGATCCAAGCTGAGTTTACTTAATAAAAAACAGGCTTTTATACGCCTTAGCATGTATGAGGGTGAACCGCTCATTGCATTTTCTGAACAAGTTTACCTTGCTGCGCAAAGATTATCAACCTCTAAAATGCTCACCCTTGATGATGCTATCACCGCCCTGTTAACTGGATTATCTTCTCAGCCCGCTTTGGCCAGGCATATCTTCTCATTGAAATTCCATTTCAGAAGCTTTTGTGATCTAAAGGAGGCTTTAGTAGATGTTGCTGAATTCTATGCATGTGTAACTCCTGAAGAAGCTGAGGTGAAATCTTCAGCCCTAACTATTGTGGAGCTACCGCCTATTGAGCAGTTGGGAGTGCGTTCACCTGTGCCTATCCTCCCTACAAAACCTGCTCCCACCGTGTGACTTAACAATGCTATCAATCTTTCTAATGTATCATAGCCCTGTAAGGTTGTAACAACCATACGCCCGCACAAGCTCAATAAAGCTACTTTGCCTACCTCTCCAGATAAGCTGGTAAATGCGCGCTATAAGGCTACCCAATCTTCTGTGGCTGTCCCTAATATCTCCATCATGGCCTTTCCCATTGTTGCGAATACCATTGGGAAAGAATCTGAGGGGGGTTATTATGACGTTGGTTACTACATTTTGCCCCGCGGAAGTAGAAGTGGCTGATCATTTGAACTCTGGAGGAGTAGACGTTTCTGCCACACTTGAGGAAATGTAACTCAGCCAAATTCTAGGGTGTCCAACAATTATTGACACTGCCAGAGATGGTGATAAATTCTAAGCCGGATTGATAAGCCCTTTTCAGCGGGTTCATCCCTTAAAGTCCATCATGGATAAATACCCTGAGACTGCTAAAAAGTTAACCCCAACATTCCAAATCAAGGAGGTCTTAGCTTTGTCACCTAAATTTTTAGGAACGCTCACTAAGATTGAAGTGTTCATTAAAAAGGTCCGAATACTGGCTATCCTGTACACTGGCTCCCCGTTGATGTGACATCCACTAAGCTTATCAAAAAGATAAAGCTAGATCAAGACTTGGAGTATATACAATAATTTATAACTGCAGGCCCTAATAATAACCGTGCTATTGGGGCATACTCTTCCCTTCCCGTTAGCATGGGAAGCTTATCTTGTCAGCCCCTGCTGTGGCTTTGGACAATAACGCATATGATGTTATCATAGGCATTCAACATATGATTGGGTATGAGGGAATAATCAACATGCAGCAAATTTTCCTCTTGTTACTCAACTATGAAGTCCCATTAGTCTTATCAAATAAAAACCCAGTAAGCATGAATACTCTTCCCTGGTTAAATATCACTTCGCAGCTATTCCCTGCCTTACTCCACTTCTGGGAGAAACACAAAGAAATTGTCCGCTTCAATGGATGCTAAGGAAGGTATCCTGCTTTATGCTTCAGATGAGGTCATGATTAAGTCTGGTGAACAGCGTGTGGTTGACACGGAAGTCACGCTTCAAATCACACCCACTGTTTGTTGCACCTCATTAGTATTAAGGTGTTAGCCCCTTGGAGCCTCAGGTATTGCCTGGTATTCTTGACCAAGCCTACTAGAGGCCCATTACGTTGCTGTTGGGGAACTTCACTACAAAGGACATATTTGTATGAGAACACCAGGAGATTGGCAGAGGCCTGTTAGTCCTTGTGGAGGACATTTAACAAATTCACTCCTTTGGCTCTATGATGGATATGGGCCTGCCAAAGGATAACCTGGTATGTACTTTACCCAACGTCCATATCTCGAATAAGCTGACCCTAGATGAGCTGGAAAAAGTTAACACTCTCCTTGATGACTAAAGCAATATAATCTCTGAATCCGATAATGATTATGGTCACATAAAGGGCTGGTGCCACTCCATTGATATGGGTGATGCCCGTCCCATTAGGTCAAAGCCTTACCACAAATCAAAGGTAGAAGAACTGAAAATTAGGATTGAGCTTCAGCAGTTACTAACGTGGGGTTGCTAGTTCTGTCACAAAGCCCCTGGTCTTCCCCTCTCTTGCTAATAAAAAGAAAAATGGAGTCCATCAGATAGTCATGGACTACTGCAAGTTAAATAACCTCACAAAAAATAGCTATCCTCTCCTTCGAATTGACAACGCCCTGGATTAACTCTCTGGCTCCAAATTCTTTTACGCCATGGACTTAGCTTGAGGATATTGGCAAATGGACTTTTCCCCTGAAGACCTGGAGAAATATGCTCTCATTTATAGTGAGGGTCTCTTCCAACCCACCCGATTACCATAAGGGTTGTGCAACGCACCTGCCTCTTTCCAGCATGCAATGAACCATACTATGCATGACTTGAAGTTGAGCTGCATCATTGTCTACCTCAATGACATCACCATATTTTCAAAATTGTTTAACAAACATCTTGAACACTTGAAGGAGGTTTTCAACAGCTACGTACATCCAATATCAAGTTAAAACCCTCAAAATGTACTTTTTTCCAAAAGAAAATGGATTTTCTTGGCCACTCCATTTCCCAAAAAGGCATTCAAACAATCCAAGATAAGGTTGAAGCGATCTCCTAAATGCCTCAATCTAGAAATATAAGGGATATTTAAGTGTTTCTAGGGATGATAAGTAATACCATCAGTTCATCCCTTAGTTTGCCCAGCTTAACGAGCCTCTTGTTCGCCTATTGACCAAGAACACTTCTTTTCAGTGGGGTGCAGAACAGAAGGCTGATTTTTAGACGCTGTAGCAACTGCTGCAACAACGCCCTATCATATGGCACCTAGACTATAATAAACCCTTCATCTTATTCACTGATGCGTCATACTATGCCGTCGGGGCCATCTTAGCACAACTGGATGAAAACGGTGTTGATCATCATGTATCCTATTTTTAGTAAGATGCTGTCAAAGGCAGAACGCAACTATGGTGTGACAGAGAAAGAGTGCCTTACTGTTCTGTTAACTGTAAAGCACTACCGCCCTTTCCTATATGGAACTACCTTCACTGTTGTTACTGACCATGGAATCTCTAAAATTGTTACAGAATATGAAAGACCCTACTGACCGGTTAGCTCGCTGGGCTCTAAAGCTCCAGCCTTATGACATGAAGGTCAAACACTGTGCTGGAAGCTGTCACTTGAATGTTGATGGGTTGACTCAGCTACCAGTCCTTCACTTTGATAACAGTGAGGCGGTGAGGCTACATGATCTCTTAGTGACCCCCAATGACTGGGAATATGAGGATGAGCGTTTTAGAAAATGTTAGCATGACACTCCCACAACACCAAAGTGGAAAATGGGATATTGTATAAGGAGGTGGGAATAATATGGCTGCCTTAACTTTGGCCGTCGTGGTGTGAACCTGCTATCCTAGAAGCCCACACCACTCTAGGTCATGGAGGGGCCAAAAAACTTATGAATGAATAAGGATCGATTTTATTGGGATGGAATGATGGAATCTATCGTTGATGTCTTGAAAGCCTGCCTTACTTGTAAAAGCAATCCAGATTCAAGACTAGGTATCAGTGTCAGCCAACTACCCCACAATAACCTTTCCAAACCATTAGTCTGGATGTAGTAGGTCCCCTCCCTCAGACTACTAGTGGCAACCAATTTATCCTGGTAGCCATTGACCATTTCACTAAGTGGGTGGAAGCTATAGCTCTTCCTGCTCAAACGGCCAAGGCCACAGCCAGCTTCTTACATCAGAATATTTTCTCTCAACAAAAGCTGTCCTCAAGTACTACTCTGTGATAATGGAAAAACCACCTCCAGAGTAGTAAAAATCCTCTCCACCTCCATGGGGGTTCAACAACTTTCTCCACTCCATACAATCCATTGACTAATGGGACTGTGGAGAGAGTCATTGAAACCTTGGTATCCATCCTATGCAATTTGGCCTCTTCTGATCCACTTCACTGGGATCAATTCTTACCCAGTGCCCTTATGGCTTACCAGATCAGCTATCATCAGGTTCTTAAAATGTCCCCTTTCCATGTCTTGTATGTGTGGGAACCCGAATACCTGCCCTCTTAGTCAAAGTTGTACCTTCCTCTATATTTGAGAAGCCCATGAAGGTCATGAGAAGATTGGCTCAGCGCACCATCTAGTACTAAAAAAAAGATTGGCTCAGTGCATCATTCAACTCCAATCTGAGGCAATAGCCAATTTATCAAAAACCGTGACTAAATAAGGACAGGCAGCAAATGAGCTCAGAACCCCTTATCTACATTCCAAGTGTCTGACATGGTATTATATACCATAACCACATCACTTTTAGAATTAGTAAGCTTGGAACAGTTTGGGAGGGTCCCTTCACCATTGCTTACAAGAGGGGAAACGAGTAATCCATCAAATTTCTATCTACTGGTATTACCTTAATCATGTACATAGCCGTTTCCTCCAAACTTACTCTCCCCCAACATTCTTATCGGTGGCGATGTCAGACATTTTTCCTCACAGCTGAAAAGTAAGAAAATTTTAGGTTGATTTCTGCCAAAAAGGGTTAATTTCAGCTTTTTGCACTTATCTGAGGATATTAAGAGCGATTTAATATTAACAAAAACAATGCAACTAAGGATATCAGCCAAAAGACCCTTGCCAATTCTTGGTCAAACCTTGTTAATCTGGGTGACACCAGTTCAAAACCTACATGGGCACTAGTGGAAAATTGAACAATCAGATTTTGCAGATTGCATGACTAACTTTGGGGCAACCAGCGGAAGGTACTCCACCAACCATCACCAAGTCCTTCACAACACCCACGTGGGAGCCACCCCCTTTTATAGGCGTGACAGAGGTTCCTTAAAGTGAAAGTATTTTCTCTAGCAGTGTTTGGAAGCGGTATATCAAAACCTTGTCGCATGGGTACATCCTGCCCCAAAACCCTTTTTTTAATTTTCAAAACAGTAAATCACATCTCCCATGATCTGATAGAATAGTTTCTTATATTTCCTAATTTGGAAGCTTTAAAGAAATTCTGAAACTATCCTTAAATTTCCCTAATCCTCAAAATCAGTTTAAATACAGATTGGGCTGATATTGAGGGGATCGCTTTCTAATCTCTTACCCCATTTTAAATAAAAAGTCATAAAAACCCTTGTTTTTAATTAGTACATTTTATTAAAATTTATTAAATTCTTTGTGGGATCCAATGGTGTAAGCACTCTCAAGCACCCCTAAGCTGGATTCCTACACTGGTGAACAACGAATGATTGACACCAAAATTGCTCTACAAATCTCTCAAACCAGTTTATTACACCTACCCAGAATTGATAGAGTTATTCCTACAGAACCTGAAGTATTGACTGGTATACTAGTACCTACCTATCAGTGACTTGTTGACCTGATCTTTAGAATTATTTTTAAAAAGGGCATTATTGTGAGAAGCATCAATTGAGAAGTAAAGGTCCGTTAATCCCCATTTATAGATTAAAAATTTCACTTCATAAGCTATTTGCTATAAAATAGGTTTATCTACTGACAAGCTGTTGTTTACCTTGCCTGACGTTCATACTTCATTTTAAATATCCAAGGTGAGCTTAAAAATACACTCCTTATCAGATGTTTATAGTGATATTTTCTGTAAATCTGACATTAAATACTTACATGAAGAATTGGTACCACACTGTTATGGATTCAGCAAAAAAGAACTATACTGGGCTCCCAGTTGGGGTGCATGAGAACCCAGTGGAGGGCCCAGAATTCCAAAGGCATAGTGGTCCAGGCAACTAATAAAAGTGGGGTTCTATGGGAGAAATGGAGAGAAAGTAAAAGTTTAGTAATGTACTGAAGGCCCAAGGCAAACCAGATGGTTGCATTTGGGGCAACCGCAAGTCTTGCGGGGGCAACCCTCAAGGGCGGGAGAGGCAGGGATGATGATGACTCCTCCAGGGTTCACAGTTGCTGGCCTTTGGATTTGGATAGGGGCTTGCGCACCAGTGAGGGATAGCACAGAGGCTGCCACATGGTTGGAAGTGTGAGTGGCGGTATAGTAAGGCACATAAGAGGGTTGGGGCCAAGCTACCCCTGGAGGGGGCGCTCTAGGTCCCACTGGTAGGAAAAGCTAGTGGTGGCTGAGGTGGCTATAGAAGCCAAGTCCACTAGGAGCAGGACAGGGGTGCTCAGGTGCTGCTCTTGCCATGGAGCAGTTTTGGAGGACTCAGTGACCGAATGGAAGGAAGGGTCTCCATTAAATGGATGTGCAAAGATGAATATTACAGCAGGTTTATCATCAGGGGTGAGGCAGATTATCACATTTATGATCCACTGCTGCATGGCATGGTCGAGTGACTGGATAACCCAGTTGGCAAATATTGGCAAGAGGACTTGGGCAATGGCATGTTTTGTCAGATTGATCAAGGGAATTTTTGAAAAATTAATAAGGTAGATGGAGGCTGCGGCAAGCTAGATGGGGAATTTGAATTTTATTAAGCAAAAAGAAAGAGAATGAACTGACAACTACCCCTGGCCAGGGCAGTTGCCTTAAAAACTGGCTGAATGCATGGGGAAGGTATTGAGGGATTGGCCATTTTGGGTTGGCGATGGGATTTGGTTGGCTGGATCAGAGGGGGTAGGATGATGCTCCAGATTTCGGCAAAAGTCAAGAAAACTTTAAACTTTCCCAGTTTCCTGGGCCAAACCGAGTCAATGCTACCAATCAGGGCCCTGGTCATCCGAGTTGGCCTGTTCACATGGTTCAGGTTTTTTGGATTTGTCCCAGGAGGCAGGGGTCCTTGGATCAGATTATTTGCAACTCGAACTGGTCCCTCAATTAGGCTACTCATGCGATCTGAACTCCCTGGGTCCATTTTAGAGCATTGGGCCAGTTGGTCTGAGTCATTTGATACCTGATTCAAGATCTGAGTTATATCCAAATCTGATATCCAGTGCAGGAAAGTCTGGACCAACTCACCCAGTCCAGAATTTGCAGGCCTGGCTCCAACGTTAGGAACTGTTATTTTCTCAAAATTCTGTAAAGTTTGTCTGGGGAGTAGGTGGTCCCAGGAACCTGTCCATGCCCTCTGATGTGCGCAATCTCCCTGAAGACTCCATCTATCAAGCTTACCAGGGTTGAGGAGGGGGAAGAGGTGGTAGTGGGGTATCTTTGGGGGAAAATCAGTCACCCAGCGCTCATCTATCACTTGGGCTAGGTTGCCCAGCTGTGACAGAGGGTCCACTGGAGCCTTGGGGCCCCTTTTCGTCCGGAAGGGGTGTTGGTCCCTATCCAGTTGCAAGGGCTGGTCCCCAGGACTTACACACACAATTTATTTTGGTGATTCCAATCCTATCCAATCTTTTACATATTGTAAATTGAAGGCTAAAGAGCAACAGATGAGGATGAGGCTCAAATAGCTATTAGGCGCTAGGTTATCAGTACCTTCCCAAAGCCTTGAGCATCTCCTCTCCTATTTATCTTAAAGAAAAAATGTGGTCATTTGGTAGTTATGGACTTCCAAAACCCAGATAACCTCACTAAGAAGGATAGTTAATCTATTTCTCATATTGATAATGCTCTTGCGCAACTCTCTGGTACTAAATTCTTCTCATCTATGGATTTGGCCAATGGATAATTGCAAATGGACCTTTTCCTCAATTATTAGGAGAAATGCGCTCTCATTTTCATTTAAAGCTTATTTTTAGCCCACATGACTACCTTAAGGGTTGTTTAGTCCGCCTGTATTATACCAGAGCCATGGGCCACATCTTTTGGGATCTTAAGCTAAGTTCTGTGTCAACTATCTTGAAGATAATAGTTTTTTAAATTTAAATTTAAATTTATTGTGGGGAAGGCCGACCATGGGATGGACACTTCTGAATATGACTCAGATGAGACAAAACTTAGTACCAGGGGAGGCACCCCAGAGAAGCGATGCTATCTCTTGTTGCCAGCGGGAACGCCACTTATGGGGAGGGGGAGGGAACGTGTGAAGGGGCCGTAGCCACTATTGAGCACGTGTGGAGGAAAAGGTCTGTTTTGATGAACCAGACTGGGAACCAGGAGGAGACCAGCTGTCAGCGACGCGGTGGGAGATATCCAAACATCCACGCTTAAAAGTGGTCCACCAAATGAGAAAGAATCTGTGGACAGCTTCAGGAGGGTGGGGATGGAGCCAGCGATGGCATCCAAGACAATCGTGTGGATAGTCCACATGGCGATTGCAACCACCAGAGCACGGAGGGAGGGTGGGAGGGGGAGGCCATTGATGAAGCAAACATATCTCTTGACAGACTGAAGGGATGCGTTTGATCCTGGCCCAGCAGACGTTGAACTTCGCGCCATATCACTTTAGAGGTGGGGCACTTCTCCAGGCGGTGGAACAGCGTTCCATACTGGCCACACATGACACAGGATGAGTGTAAAGCGTTAGAGCGCTCAGCTGTACGATACACCCACCTCAGGCAGCGCCACACATGGGAGCGGACTTGAGGCTGCAACAGAGGATGGTGTGCGTATTTCAAAATAGTCTTTTGGGTTTCAATGGAATAAGGGATGTCCATCATGTCCAGGTAGTCCACCCTGGATAGGACTTGGGGTCGAATGGGGATCACGCCATCATGGATGGGTAGCCCCTGTACCTCTTGTGTGAACTGAGGAGAGGGGCGGCCTCTTCGGGTTGTATGTCCACTAATATGAATTCTCCACTCTGCGCTTCGCATGGAGAGTAGGATTCGTTTGTAGTGGGTTTTGTCCCGTGAGGACCTGTGGCCGATGTGTGTGATGCGAGGTATTTCATCAGGGAGTGGGGGTTTGATGGATTATTGAGGCCCAAGGCTTGGGAAAAGTTGGAGCGGGCTGCGCGGGACCAGTGTTGGGATGGGAGTGTAGGAGCAGTGACGGCCGCGATCCAGGTGCCCAGGATCTTGGCGGCATGGGCTTTGAAGTCAAGCAGGCCCATGCCACCATGATGATGAGGGCCAAACATGACCTCTAGCCGTACTGGTGGAGGGTGGCCTGACTAAAGCCATCCTTGCAGCAAAGCATACAGGGATTTGAAGAAGCTTGGGGAGAAGGGGATGGCGTGGGCTCCGAACCAGACTTTGGATAGGAGCATTGAGTTGGCAAGAACAACCCTGCCAGTGAGGGTAGTAGGGTGGGCTCTGAGAGAGGCTATTCGCTTCGTCACGTTGTCCAGTATACAGCCCTCCATTACTGCTGACGCGTATCCACCTGCCTTTATCCACACGCCCAGATGGCGTACCGGTCCTATGGTAGGACGTGGCACAAAGGGAGCACCAGTGGAGCGGTGTTTGTTGAGTTAGTAAGGCGTGGACGTGGGCGAGCGGATGGGCCAGGTTGGGAACTACTTGCTGGGGCCCAGCAGTTCTGAAACCGACCAAGGAGGATGATTTCGGTTTTGGAGGCGTTCAGTGCCGCGTTGCTTACCCTGGAATATTCCTGGATGAGGGCTTCAAGCGCGCGTGCATCTTTGTTATTAGACACCCCCACTACGCAATCATATGCAAATGCCAACATCTTGACTGGGGTTTGGCCTGGCACATGGACCCCAGTGAGGTGGGCATTCACATTTCGCAGTAGTGGGTCAAGGCTGAAGTTGTATAAGAGTGGGCTGAGGGGGTCCCCTTGTCGCAGGCCCCTTTGGGGGCGGACTACTTCCGTTAGGAAGCCTGGGCCACGCACTGCCATTGTTACAGATTCCGTGAGCAGCATTACCCAGTTAATGAAGCGGGGGTAGGTGGAATTGATGGAGGCAGGCCCTTAGGTATTCCCAGTTTACTCTATCATAGGCTTTTTGTTGGTCCAAGAATACAAGTGCCCCAGAGGCTGTGGACTGACACACATTAGCCACTGAGTGCACGTTATCCCAAATCGACCTTCTGGGGATGAAACCGGATTGTTCTAGGGAGATGGTGGCAGATGCTACAGTCCCTAAACGGCTAGCCATGATTTTGGTTAAAATTTTGGTGTCTGTGTTTGTTAGAGAAATGGGGCGCCAGTTGGCTAAGTCAAGCCTATCCCCTTTCTTGAAGAGTGTGACAGTAAAGGCCTCATGTCCTCCTGGTAGGAGGCGCATTTCCAACAGGCTTTGGTTGAGTGAGGCTAGCAGCAATGGGGATAAATATTTAAAAATTTTTTGTAGAACTCATATCGGAATGCCATCTGGGCCTGGGCATTTTCAGTTTGGTGCACTGCGAATGGCTGTCCATAATTTGTTCGGAGTAATTAAATTCATTATTTTTGGGTATCAGAAAATGGTGCGGATATGAGCTTGGTCGAGAAATTCCGCCATTTCAGCCAGCTGAATTGGTTCAGCTCGGTATAACTTGGAGTAATATCTTTGCGTTTTGATTGCCACTTCATCTGGTGTGTCCGCAATGGAATTATCCGATCTTTGCACCTGTGTGCAAGCCACGCTCTGGTGTGGTGCGAAATTTTCTTTGAAGAAGTATGCGGTGCACTTGTCACCTTTAGTGATGCGTGTGGCCCTGTATTGGACAAAAACCTGATGTTTGTGTTGTCTTTTGAGTGCGTTGAGGTGGGTAGCTGCCTCCACCCACTTCTGGCCCCATGCAGGGCTATATCCTGTGGCTGGAATGTTAGACTCCAAGTGGGCCAATTCCGCCAGTGTGCACAATATGACCGCCAATGTGGCTCGTGAGCGTCTGGAGGAGAGATGGTGATAGTGGCGGATGGTGTCTTCTTTGAAAGTTGCCCATGTGGAAATGGGGTCCGCACAAAATGGTGCAACAAATGATTCCGCCAAAGTTGCCTCTTCCACCCACGTGGAAAATCCTGGCGATGCGAGCTTGGGGGGCGGATTTTGCACCAATGTGGGGCCTTTGCAACTGTGACAGGTAAGTGGTATGTTATTGAGACCAGTCGATGGTCAGAGAATTCCATTTTCGTTTTTTTTTGAAGTGGGAGATGTGGGGTTGGAATTTCGCCGGTGCTAGAATAAGGTCAATGCAGGTCATGGACCTTAATTGGCCATTATGGACGTGGGGATGCATCATGTTTTTGAGCAGTGGGGCATGTCGCAGCAGTGCATCCCTTAACCCAAGGGTGGCTTTTAGAACGCGTAGTTCTACGTGACCCTGTGGGGCGTGGGGTGAGGGCGGCCACCGGTCCGTTGGTGAGGTTAGCCAACAGTTCATGTCGCCAACTAGGAAGGAATCGAGGGGTAGCAGAAGGGATTTGACCAATGAGAAAATTCCTTATGCTCATGTGCACCGTTTGGGGCGTAAATGTTGATGATTGTGTGTGCAACATCGGCCCATGAGAAGGTGACAACGAGCACTCGGCCATTTAGGAATGTTTCTCAAGATGTAAATTTGAAAAAAATTGTTTTTTTGAATTAGCACCCCACAGTGCTTTGACTAAAAGGATAGGGATGGTAGGAGCATTGTTTTCCAAGCTTCCTCAGAACCTCGTGGACAGTGGGACTCCTGGATGGCCAGGATATCCACGGGTAAATTGTTTTGTAAAAAACTCAGTTTCCTAGCCTGGGACAGGGGAGGCCTTGAGTCCAGCGATATTCAGCATCCCTAGAGTGAAGGTTTCCCCCATCACACCTTAAGTGCAAGGGGATGGGCCCCCAGGCCCACCAGCCTCTTCCAGGTCCCCACGGGCTTTCACAGCAGCATGGGTATTAGCAGCAACACTATCAGGGTTTTTGTTAATTTTTGTGGAAAGAGTCGCATTGGCTTTGGCCTTCACTTTTTGTTTTCCTGACGTTGGACGAATTTTTGCGGTGCGGATAAGTTTGGTGCACCATCGAGTGGGGCAAAAAAAATTTTTTGGTTGGGATAGGTCCCAAGTCAGTTTCGACTGGGGCTTGGGTGCAATGATTGGGTGAGATCAAATTTTCCATCAGATCCTCAGATTGAGTGGCCCATTCGGCATGGGCCTCCCAATCTGATTGGGTGATGGATTCCCAAGTTGCTTCCGCTGTGAAGGTCTCCATGTCCTCCTGGCGTTGTGAGTGTGGGATGGTGGTGTTGGCCTTGGCCGTTTCCTTGGCCGCGGCCCTATGGGCCTGCTTGGCCTTCTTCCGCTCCTGCGGGGAGATGGGCTTTACCAATAGGTAGCAGCCTTGTGCTCCTCACGGGAAAGCCTCCTTGGTGCTTGCAGTTGGTTCATAGTGCGCCTCTCCGCTGATCATGGCCGCCGAGGGGTGCTCTTGGAATGTGACGCCCTCTTTGATGGGGCATGCGTGTGCCTTATGGCTGAACGCGTCACAGTGGGTGCAAATGGGGGGTGCGCTGTCCATGGTTACCCGGAATGGGTGGGTGGTATGCCCTGTGATGTCAATAAAGGTGGAGTGCGGGATCTGGGTTAGGTCCTTCACGATCTCCTCAGTTGGGGTCAGAACTGTGATGGCTTTACCGGTGCACAGGTGTGGCATCAGCGTGAAACATTGCATTTTGAAAGATTGTATTTCGCTGTATATGGCGAGACCAGCTTTCAGGTGTTGCTCCAAAATGTCACATTTTACCGTAGTAGGCAAAAAGTCAAACGTGAGGAAAATTTGGTTTGATTTTGTCCATCTGATACGTTTAGTTTTGATGACCCATTGCCCTTCGGGGAGGTCAACCACTATGCGCACCGCTGCAGCCTCATCTGCTGCAATTTTGCTTTTGAAGCCTAGGTCCAGCCAACCGCGCGACATGGAGTGAGGTGCAACGTACACTGCAGTTGGGAAAATTTTGTGTACATCTTCACAAAATTTTTCCCATAGGGCTGTTTTTTGGATGTCCAGATACACACGGACTCCAAATTCCACCAACAAAAGTGGCTGGGAATGTGGCGTGTTGATGTACTGGTTGCATCGTGCTTGCCACGCGAGTATCTCCAGGGAAATTGTGACCGCCGGTTTTTTTTGATTTTTTTTCTATTCCGCTGGATTCTCCAGGGCGTTTTCAAACGTTAGAGGCCGCGGGCCTTCCGCCTGCTCCTCTTGCCTTGCTTGCCCAACTGCTCCCAGACATCAGCACAGACTATTCCCCTCTATGAGATTATCAAACTAGATTTAGTCTTGAATTGAATAGGTTGCAAAAGTGTTTGCAACGAGAAAGAAAAGTTTTTTGAAGATAATGGTTTTCTCTATAACTTTCAACAAGCATCTTACTCATCTAAAGGAAGTTTTTCAAAGGCTGAGTGCGTCTGCTATTAAGTTGAAACTCTCAAAAAAGTACTTTATAAAAGAAAATAGAGCTTCTTGGACATAACATCTCACAAAAGGTGATCTTATATCTACAGATAAAGGTTGAAGCAAAATTGAAAATGTGACCACCTAAAAGCCTATGAATTATTTAAGTTTAACTGGTAAGATGATAGAATATTAATTTTTTGAAGTTTGCCCAACTCAATGAGCCTCTTATTCATCTCTTTTTAAGAAGTTTTCTTATCAGTGTGGTGCTGAACAAAAAGGCCGCCTTTGAGACGTTAAAAAATTTGCTTTAGAAATGCCCTATCCTAGCTGCCCAGACTATAATAAACCTTTCATTTTGTTTACAAAAGCCTCTGGCTACGCTGATAGAGCTATCTTGGCCCAATTGGATGAAAACAGCGTGAATCATTTAGTGTCATAATTTAACAAGATGCTATCAAAAGCTTAACACATTTACAGCATCACATAAAAGGAGTGCCTTGCTGTCTTAATAACTGTAAAACATTACAGCCATTTCTTGTATGGGACTACCTTCTAATGATTCTTAACTATAAGTCCCGGGGAACATCCCCTGGCTGTTAATCGAGCCATCTTCCCATTCCTGAGTAAAAATACACCAAAGAGGATGGCGGTACCCCTCATTACTCAGGGCGATCTCGCTCATGTAGTAGACGAGCAATGAGTAACATCTCTTCCACTTTGGTTCCCACCCCCAGTACCCACACTCACCTCAGCAGAAATGTTCTGGGGAATCAGCAAAATCTGCACCAAAATTGTTGAATTGAAATCGGCTGAATCCAATTTGAGTGGCAATCTGGATGATGCCCAAAATTTCAAATGACCGGAAAGGCATGAAGACTGAGGTATCAGTTAGAATGCCAATGGTTCCAATTCAATCAATTTGCCAATCAAACAAAGCACCCTCCTACCGAAAGTCGTTGAGGATCATCCTTGATGATCAGGATATAGCATTGAGCACTACCAACGAGGTTTCAAAGTCCCTGGTAGGTAATTTGGGCATTGCAGCTGATGTAATGCCATTGACTGAGAGAACAGTCCAGCGACTGAGCGTGGGTGGGTTGGGCGTCCCATACCCATTCCCAACCAAATGGACCTGCCTCCTATGAGGGGTGGCCTTGGGGGATTCCCATCACATGTTGGGCTAAAAGCCATTGCACCAACCATCAGAAACGTAGCCAAGCCCTGGTTCAGACGTCTGAGGTCAAACTGACAGCGACTCAGCCCACTGCCAAATTTTGCGATGTCAATTCTCAAGGAACAAACCCACCCATTCCCAAACAATTCGCCAGTTAGTTCAAAATTGTGGGACCTGATCCCAGCTTGTCACTACCCCAATCAACCACTATTTAACCAGTTTCATAGCACTGTTAAAATTGTTGGTCAATTTTCTTCCTTTTCCTACAACTAAAATTTTGCCAAAATCCCAACCAGTTTTTATTATTTCTTCCAACCGCATCCCTGATGGCGTTTCCCTGGTGGCCTGTTGGACCATGTACTATATGGGCTCTACCAGTATACTTGGTCACTATGGCACTCTCCATCATCGATTGGGTTCAGTGAGTCCAATATTTTTGGCTCTACGACCCTATTATCACTAACTTCCAGAAGCAATACACGTGGATCTTGTGGCCGTATATCCACCAATTGCAAGAGAGAATCTGTCTCCTTGCCGCTCCAGTTGATATGGCCCCATATGCTGAGGATCTCATCGAGACTATCTCAGTGATTCCACCCCCTGCAGCAAGACCCCCTGGGTCAGTAGTGGTTTCAGTGTGGTTTGTCGTTGGGATCATTTTCACCTTTGTGCTGCACCAACAATTTGTTGTTTCCTAATGCCCAGTTCCATATCAAGTCATCTGATCAGCAATGCCTCTGGCATTCTGGCTTGCCTTTTAGGTGATTACACATCCTGACTGGCAGGCCGGTCTAAACTTCACCTGCAATTTCCATGACATAATCAACCAACCATTATTTCTAGCCACTTCCACCTTGTTCTTTGAACTGGGCGCCGCAGTGGTTACTCTTTACTAAATGAATATGCAATCATTAGTTTGCTGTTTGTTGCTTGTTTGGTCACTTTCCAACTTTAGGTGAAGTATCCGCTCTACCTTGGGAATTCTTCTTCAAGCCACCCAAGCTGCGCAAATTGCATCTCCTCCTCCTTCCTCTAGCATGGAGGAAACATTGAGTGTCCCCTCCCAGGAGATCACCAATCAGGTTCTCGATGCACTTGCAAAGTGCAAATGCATACAGCAATTGCACTCAATAACGCTTCTACGTTATCTCATACCCAACAAGGGCTCATGTTGTTAGACGCTGTGGAGGGGGATGCCCGCCATTGGGTGAGAGGTCTTTTGCATTCTTCCTCACAAGCAGGATACTCCACCCCTCTTATGGCTGTTGGCCGGCCACCTTGAAACCCCCTGTGTCCCAATCAGACCACTTATTCTGACTGATCTATGCCATGGCCGAAGCCCCTAGCTTGGTTTCTTTGATTTCTACCTTTCATAAACTGGCCACCGCATCAGGTCTATCTACCTATATGCTTCAGGCAGCCCTTAGATTGGGCTTAGATTCAGGTTCCACTCATCATGAGGTCTGGTCTACCATCCAAGGATCAGTAGATCATTAATGTGCCTCAGCAACCAGCATTAACGGCTTACCCGTCATGTTACCCATTATCAGAAGGCAAATTTCTTGATTGTATTACCCAAAATAGATGCAGATGAATCGCCTATCTCCAAATTAGTGGTAGACTTGGGTACCAATCTTGCATAACCCCCAAGTCCGAGTTGGTGGGTACAGAGTTAACTATTAATAATTCTGTCTAAGCCCAGACGGAGGATGTTGTTTCCCCCGCCTTCATACTTTCAATCTTTGCTCCAGTGAAGGACCCCGACTTTACCCCCAATATGCCTGTTATTTCTTCAGTTGCTTTTGAGTTGGTCGATTCTTCCAATAAGCAAAACTTCGCTTATTTCCTTGTGCCCATGAAGATCAGTATCAGCCTGCATCATGTCTCCTTTGAAGCTCTGGTGGATAACGGGGCTGCGGGGAACTTCATGAGTGTTGAGTTGGCACAACAATTAAAACTGGAAATGGATGCGGGCTCCTCAGTGAATGTGGCCTCATCTGCTTATCAGTCCTCATATGTCATTCACCAACTGGTACCCTTTTCAATCCACCAGTTCACCTTTTGCAATCATTTTTTGGCTATGGCAAACCTGGCGTTCCCGGTAATCTTAGGTGTGGGATGGTGGCGCTGACAACATGTGAAGATCCATTTAGAGTCTAATATCCTTTTCATTTACTAATGATGATTCAGAGGGAGAGTTCCATCTTATCAACACCCTCAAGAATATAAAAGGAACCAGCTCTATCACTACCCTGGTTACTTCTTCGGGCATTTCAGCCAATTTCCTCAAAAGCTTAATGCGATATTGGAGAATATTCGACATGGAAAAGGCGGATTGTCCGCCTAAGCACACTAGGTATGATTGTGGGTTTCACACAACCGTGGAGTTGGTGAACATCAACTGTCCGTTGTATCCCCATACAGCAGAGGA
The DNA here is from genome assembly GCA_022478985.1 of Massospora cicadina. NCBI lineage: Eukaryota > Fungi > Entomophthoromycota > Entomophthoromycetes > Entomophthorales > Entomophthoraceae > Massospora > Massospora cicadina. The sequence continues at coordinate 82,271 of JAKSZP010000136.1, forward strand.
AGAAGTTGCACTCAATACCTGGTTGGACGACATGTTGAAAAAGGTTGTTTGTTCAAGGAGACCTCACCCAAAACAACCCCATCATCCTCGCCAAAAAATCGAATGGTTCTCTCCATCTCTGTATGGATTATGGTCATTTAAATAATATAACCGTTTCTGGTCCCTACCCATTGCCGCTGGAGCAGACAATAATCCAGGCAATCGCCAAATCCCATTTGTTCTCAAATCTGGATCTTGTGAACACCTTCAACCAAATTCAGATAATGGAGGGGCAAGAATGGTTATTTGTGATCTGAATGAAGCAAGGCATTTTTCAATTTCAGGTTATGCCCTTTGGGCTGAAGAATGCTCCCGCTACATTTCAATGGATGATTGACAATGTACTGGGTGACCTCTGGTCTACCTGTGCAATTGCATACATTGATGATATCCTGGTTCACTCCCCAACTCCTGAGCAACACGCTACTGACTTGAAAGAGGTGGTGGTCGCCTTACATAAAGCAGGACTGTTCCTCAAAGCTTCCAAGTGTGAGTCTTATAAGGAGGAGGTTACTTTCCTTGGGAACCTGGTTCTCAAAGATGGCTATTCAATCCCTCCCAGCAAGTTATATGCGATCTGAGAATGGCCAACTCTGACTATGCAGAAACAACTTCAGAGTTTCTTGGGAACCATCATTTTCCTAAAAAAGGTTTCCTCATCACTTTCCCAGTTGGCCGCACCACTCCACCCCATTACTGGGAAAAACGTACCATTTTGTTGGACGCCCAAATGCCAGCAGGCGTTCAAATCGATCAAAGAGGTGTTTGTGTCTCCGCCCATTTTGAAACACGCTGATCCCACCAAACTGTATATTGTGGCATGCGATTCCTCATTGGTAGCAGTGGGAGCGGTGCTACTTCAGGAGCACAATGGTCTTGAACATCCAGTCGCTTATTTCTCCCAAAAGTTCACAGCCATGGAGCAGTCTTGGGCCATTTACAATAAAGACTTGGCAGCTGTTACATGGGCTTTTAACCCATTGGCAGTATCTGTTGCAGGGTGCCCACCATGAATTAACAGTCTGCACGGATCACCAGGCTCTTTTGTACTTTTGCAAATCCCAAAAATTGGTGCATCAGCAGGCCCAAACCTATCAGGACCTGTGCAGTATTAATTTTAAATACGAATTTATTAAAGGTGCGCTCAATATACTTCCCAATTTCCTAAGCTGCAGTCCCACCCACTGTCCCTCAGAACCAGAGGAGGTGAATCTTGTTACCATGATTCCTGCTGCTCAGATCCTGTTGATCATTCCCCCCATCATTTCCTCCATCACTTTAGCTCCCGACGCCCCGCTGGTAGCTCAGGTTTTAGCCAGTCAAAAGGCCTGTTTTGAGGGCGTGGAGCTGGTTGAGCAGTTGGCTCACTCAAGTTACAAACACTCCCTATACTCCTTAGACGAGATACTCATTTACTTCTGCTCTCGCATATTAGTTCCCCCTCCTTCCACTCAGGGGTATTCCATGCACATCATGATCCCCCCACAGTCAGACATCCCAGTAACAAGAAATGCATTGATTTGATCAAGCGCACCTTTAATTTGGTGGGACTGACAAAGAGGTCCTGGCTTGGATCGCCGATTTTGTTATTTGTGCTAGGGATAAGTCAGATCGCTCCAGGAAAAATGGCCTCCTGCACCCCTTACAGCAGGCGGAGGGTCCATGGACCTTGGTGTCTGTGGACTTTATCGTTGAACTCCCCTGTTCTAATGGGTTCACAGCGGTGTTGGTAGTGGTTAATCATTTCACAAAAGTTTTCCTTTTTATCCCTTGTACTTCCACAATTATATCAGAAGAAACTGCTTGTCTTTTCGTATGCCATGTGTTTTCAATGTTCAGTCTTCCCAGGAGATCATCAGTGACTGGGGTGCACAGTTTACCGCGCAGCTTTGGAGTGAACTCCTATTGATCCTGAAAATATCCCCCTGTCAATCCATGTTGTATCACCCTCAGTCTGATGGATAGACTGAGCGGGTCAATCAAGTCCTCAAACATTACCTGCGTTGTTATGCTGCGGCAGTGCAGGATACTTGGGCCAGTGACTTGCCCCTCGCTCAATTCACTTACAATAATGGGACTCACGCATCTATGGGGTTTTCCCTTTTTAAGCAACATTGGGTTATAATCCTTCGTTTTTGGTCAGGCTGTTCTTGTGGTCTGAGGTTCAAGCTGCCGTGGACCACGCTCCCTATATCAATTGACTCAAGCTTTAGTACTGGAACACCTTACAAAAGCATCGATGACTAAAAGCAGTTTGCAGATTTGTAAGCATCTTCTGGGTCACGATTTTATGGTGGTTCCTACGTTATTCTTGATACCCTTCATTTAAAAATTCAAACCCCTTCCCATAAATTCGCCATTAAATGCTTGGCCCCCATTTAGTGGAGGAGGTATTAGGTAATAGGGTGTTCTGACTAAAGCTTCCTGCACATTGGAAGCAGCACCCTGTTTTTTATGTTTCCCAGCTGTCTCCCTTCATGGTTCAAATTCCCACAGAACTGGAACCAATTATCATTGATAATGTGGGTGAAGCTGATGTAGAGGCTATCCTGGCATCCTGGAAGTCGCGACGTTCCATCCAATATCTAGTGGCCTGGAAAGGGTATCCGGCCTACAAAAATATTTGGGTTAAGGCACACGATTGCATGAATTGCAGGGACCTGGTTAAAGCATTCCATATATCCCACCCCAAGGCTCCCCACCCCCCAGAAAGGCGCGATGATTATGACTATCAAGTTACCCAAGGCACACAAGAATGTGGCTCTGGTGCAGTTTCCCAGTGGGGGTGCCATTCCTTTGGAAAAAGGAAAGGGTAATGTTAGTCCCGGGGAACATCCCCTAGCTGTTAATCGAGCCATCTTTTCATTCCTGAGTAAAAATACACCAAAGAGGATGGCGGTACCCCTTGTTACTCAGGGCGATCTCGCTCATGTAGTAGATGAGCGATGGGTAACAGCTCTTCTGCTTCAAATCACACCCCCAGTACCCACACTCACCTTGGCAGAACTGTTACAGGGAACTAGCAAAATCTGCACCAAAATTGTTGAATTGAAATTTGACCAAATCCAATTCAAGTGGCAATCTGGCTGATGCCCAAATCTCTTATGGCTGGAAAGGCATGAAGACTGAGGTATCGGTCAGAACATCTGACAGTTCCAATTTAATCAATATGCCAATCAAACAAAGCACCCTCCTACTAAAGTCATCGAGGATCATCCTTGACAATTAGGCTATAGCATTGGGTGCCACTGATGAGGGTTCAAAGTCCCCAGTAGGTAATTTGGGCGTTGTGGCCAATGTGATGCCATTGACCAAATGAACAGTCCAGCAACCGAGCGTGGGCGGATTGGGCATCCCCAAACCTGTTCCCAACCAAATGGACCCGCCCCTATGAGGGGTGGCCTTGGGGATTCCTGTCGCTCATTGGGCCAAATGCCATTGTGCCAACTGTCAGAAATATAGCTGAGCCCCGGTTCAGACATTTGAGGTCAAACTGACAGTGACTTGGCCCACCGCCAAATTTTGCAATGTCAGTTCTCAAGAAGCAAACCCGCCCATTCCTAAACAATTCGCCGGTTAGGTCAAAATTGTGGGACCCAATCCTGGCTTGTCACTACCCCAATCGACCACTATTTAACCAGTTGCATAGCACTGTGAAAATTGTTGGTCGATTTTCTTCCTTTTCCTACAACTAAAATTTTACCAAAAACCCAAACAATTTTTATTATTTCTTCCAACTACATCCCTGATGGTGTTTCCCTGGTGGCCTGTCAGTCCATATACCAGATGGGCTCTACCAGTACTCTTGGTCACTATGGCACCCTCCGTCATCAATTGGGTTCAGTGAGTCTGATATTTTTGGCTCTAAGACCTTATTATCACTAACTTCCAGCAGCAATACACATGGATCTTGTGGCCGTATATCAACCAATTGCAAGAGAGAATCCGTCTCCTTGCCGCCTCAGTTTAAATGGCCCCATATGCTGAGGATCTCATCGAGACTATCTCAGTGATCTACCCCCTGCAGCAAGACCTCCTGGTTCAAAAGTGGGTTCAGTGTGGTTTGTCATCGGGATCATTCTCACCTTTGTGCTGCACCAACAATTCATCATTTCCTAATGCCTAGTTTTATATCAAGTTGTCCAGTTGGTAATGCCTCTGGCATTTTGGCTTGCCTTTTGGGTTCTTATGCATCCCAACTAGCAGGCTGGTCTAAACTTCTTCTGCCACTTCCATGACACTAACTACGCCTCTCTAAAATGGTTCAAACCATGAAGGACCTCACTGGGCGGTTGGCTCGTCAGGCCTTGATCCTCCAACATTATGACATGAAAATTGAACTCCAATCTGGGATTCATAATATGAATGTTGATGGGTCGACTCAGCTGCTTGTCATTCACTTAGATAATAGGGAAGCGGACAGATTACATAACTTCCTTATGACCCCTGATGCCTGGGACGATTAGGATGAACCTGTTATGAAACTGATAGCATTACCTTCCCTCTACACAAAAATAGGTAGTGGTAAGTTAAAAAACAGGTTTAGGCAAGTTGGCTGCCCTATCTTTAACTCCAGAGTGAGTACCTGCTATCACAGTGGCCCACTCTACCCTTGGGCATGGAGGAGTGCAGAAAACTATGGGTGGGTTAAAGAATGGTACTACTGGGTGGTCATGACAGTTTTATTGAAGTCCTGGATTTATGCTTACCCTGTAAAAAGCAATCCCGCTACACTAAGAAATATCAAACCAACCTACTACGCTCAACAAACAAAACATGATATGTTTGAATATGATAGCCCCGCTATCCCAGACTACCAATGGAATTGGGTACATACTATTAGTAACTGATCACTATATAAAATGAAATTAAGCTGTGGCTCTCCAATTACAGACTTCCAAAGCCACTCCACTTTCTCTCATAAAAACATTTTCACAAATCATCACTCCCTGGTTTACTCTGTGACAACAAAAAATTTTCACCTCCAGAGTAGATATGATCTTAGATACCTCCATGGGAAATCAGCAACGTTTCTTGGCCCCATATAACCGTTCTAAAAATGGTACCATAGAAAGAGCACGTAGAACTTGATATCTATATTACAAAAATGCTCGCTTCAGACTTTCTCCACTGAGATTAACTTTTGCCTTGTGCCCTCATGGCATATTGTAACAGCTATAATCAGATACTCAAAGTGCCACCTTTCTGCGTTTTGTATGAATGTGATCCTGAATGCCCTCTCCTAGCTAAAGTTATCTCTCTTCTAGGACTGAGGATTCTGACAAGGTTATAAAGAGGAAAGCCCAATGTCAGACATACTTCTTCTCAACTTTTGAAAAAGAATGTGGGAGGTAAGAATGACCCAAATCTGCTACCATGATTGGCCCAACACCTGCCCAATCTTTTAATAATATTGTGGTTATCAATGATATGAGTACCAACAGCAAAAAGACATTGGCAGATTCTCGGTGGAATCCTAACTATTGGGAAAATATGATTTATAACAAAAATCGGGCTAAATAAGGTAAGAACTAATAATAGAATTGCTCTGACTTCTCAGCTGAATACAAGGTGTTTGTCACTACATGAGTCAGATCACCACTGAGGTGAGAAGATTTCACTCAACGATGATAGGGTAAAAATTAACAAATCATTACCACATGAATCTGACCACCTCCAAGGTGCAAAGATTTTACTCAATGATGATAGGGTAAAAATTAACAAATTATTACCACACAAATCTGACCACCTCCAAGGTGAGAAGATTTTACTTGCTGGTGATTGGATACAATTTATCAAATCATTACCACATGGGTCAGTTTTGCCTCAAAAAATTTTCTTTGATCTGATAGGCTGAAAGCCTATATTCCCTAATTTGGATGCCTCAGCTTTATATACTTTAGCCTCGAATACCCATGGTCTCAAAATTTGAACTAGTTTAAATAGGAAAAACTAGTATTGAGAAAAGCACTTTCTTGGTTTGCCCCGCTTAAACAATAAAAACATAAAAAACTTTAACAAAGCGTTGTTTTTACTTTTATTTATAAAGTAAATTTCTCACTTTAACAACAAATTTGTGGCATCCGTTGGTGGATCCTACAAACTAGTGCTCACTACAGGGGATCACCCTGAATACTTTGATAAGTATTAAAGCAATGGAGGCTGTAAACGTGAGCTGCTTTTCTAAATCACGATTAGTTGCTCTTGAGAAGCAACTAGCCAGCTCTTTCTCCCGTCTCAAAAAGCTAAAGCAACGGCCATTCAAATTACCTATAAAGTACAGATACACCCCAGGTGAAGGGAGCATTGCTTCCTTTTTGTACATTTATGAAGCTGCTATGGATGGCGCCACTGATAAACATAAAGTTCAGTACATTTTTCCCTGTTTAAGCTGCAAAGCCCAATAGTTGATCATTCCTCACCTGGATCCTCAGCACACCTGGCCAGATGTTAAGAAGTCCCTTTTGGCTGAATTCAGATCCAAGCAGAGCTTATACAGGGAAAAACAGGCTTTCATGCGCCTTGAAATGTATGGGGGTGAAACCCTCTTTAGATTTGCTGAGCGTTTCTATCTCACTGCTCAAAGGCTGGCTACGTCTAACCTGCTTAACCTGGATGATGCTATTGCCGCCATATTAACAGGGTTAACTTTACAACCCTCTCTCGCCAGGCATATCATATCAGTGAAATGCCACTTTACAACCTTCCATGATATAAAAGAGGCTTTGTTAGCCGTCGCCCATATTCCTTTAGGTGAGCTGCGGCCTATTGAACCGTTGGAAGTGAGGCCACCTGTGCCTATTTTCCCTGCAAAACCTGCTTCTTTGGTGCAACTTAAAACGGACATCTCTCATTTATGTAAAGCGGAGATCCCTACTGTGTTTTCCCCTTCAGCTCAGCCAACAAGTGCGCGCCATAAGGGTATATCCTCCAGAACTACTGGGGTTGTGAAAATGCCGGTTAAAGTGAAACTAATTACCCAACCTCTCGTGAATGTCTCCCCTACTTCAATTGCAGCCTTACCCATGGTTGATAATACCGCTGAGGCTGACTCCTAGGGGTTACAATGATGTTGGGTTACTATATATTAGGAGCTCCGCGGAAGTGGAGGTCCCTGATCGCCTAAACGCCGAAGTAGTAGATGAAACCACCATACCTGAGGATACCTACCTCCACCAAGTTATAGGTTGTATGGCAATGATTGACACAGCCAGCTATGCTGATCAGCTCCTATTGAGCTTAATTCACCCTTTACAGCGAGGGCATACCATGCAGTCTATTCTGGAGACTCATCCTGAGACCGCACGAAAATTACCTCTACTTTTTATCTCAAGGAGGTCTTAGCGTTGTTGGCCAACTTTGGAAGCACACTTACCAAGGTTGAAGTACTTGTTCACAAAGTCCAGGTAATGGCTATCTTGGATACAGGTTCTCCAGTGAATGTAATCTCATCTCAGCTGATGAAAAAGATTAAATTGATGCCTGACTTGGATTATATCAATGAGTTTGGAACTGTGGGCCCAAACAACACCCGCGCCCTTGGCGCTTATTCCTCTCTTCCCATACATGTTGGGAAGCTTATCCTATCAGCCCCCACTGTGGCCTTAGATAATTACTCCTATGATATGCTCATAGGTACTCAGCTTATGATTGAATATGAAGGCATCATCAACATGAAGCAAGGGTTCCTATCTTTAATGAACTACGAAGTTCCATTAGTCTTACTTAACAAAGAACTCATCAAGAATGACTACACCTGCCTGGTTGAATACCCCTTTTCCGCTTTGTCTTTACATTATGTCACTTCTGGGCGCAACACTAAGAAGTTGCCCAATTCAGTGGAGGGTAGCGATAAATTTTATTCTATGCGGCAGATGAGGTGGTGATTAAGCCAGGTGAACAACGAGTGGTTGACACGAAAATCACGCTCCAAATCCCACGCCACTGCTTATTACATCTCTTGAGCATTATAAGAGTTAGTCCTTTTGAGCCTTGGGTATTGCCTGGCGTTTTAGACCCAGCCTATCAGAGGCCTATTACTCTACTGTTGGGAAACCTCACTAAAAAGGACATAATTGTAAGAAAGCACCAGGAGGTGGGCTGAGGGTTTTACTCTCTGTGGAGGAAGTTGATCAAATCCACTCCGTTGGCTTAATGGCTGATCTAGGCCTGCCCGCAGATTACCTGATATGTACCTTACCAAATGTCCATATCTCGGATGAGCTGACTTCAGATGAGTTAGAGAAAGTGCATACTCTCCTAGATGAGTATAGTGATATATTTTTGAAGTTGGACAATGATTATGGCCACATGAAGGGCTGGTGCCATTCCATCGATGTGGGTGATGCCCATCCCATTTGGTCAAAACCTTACCCTAAGTCAAAGGTGGAGGAGCAACAAATGAGGATGGAACTCACGCAGTTATTAGATGCGGGGTTATTAGTTCCTTTGCAAAGCCCTTGGTCCTCTCCCCTTTTGGTAATTAAGAATAAAAGTGGAGGTCATCGGATAGTTATGGATTATTGCAGGTTAAACAATCTTACAAAAAAGGATAGCTGCCATATCCCACGCATTGATGATGCCCTGGCCCAGCTTTCGGGCTCAAATTTCTTCTCATCCATGGACTTGGCCAGTGGCTATTGGCAAATGGATTTATCTCCTCAAGATCAAGAGAAATGCGCGTTGATATTCAGTGAAAGTCTTTTCCAACCCACGCGATTACCTCAAGGGTTGTGCAACGCACCTGCCTCTTTCCAGTGCGCGATGGATCACGTTTTTCAGGATTTTAAGTTAACCTGCGTTATTGTCTACCTTGATGACATTACAGTATTCTTGAATTCCTTTAATGAACACCTTAATCATTTGAAGGAGGTATTCCAACGCTTACGACACTCAACTATCAAATTAAAACCTTCAAAATGTACTTTTTTCAAAAAGAAATTAAACTTCCTTGGACATACCATTTCTCAAGAAGGTATCCAACCCATACAAGATAAGGTTGAAGCGATTGCCAGAATGCCACCTCCCAAAAACCTAAGGGATATACAGGTATTCTTAGGGATGATGGGGTATTACCATCAGTTCATCCCTAAGTTTGCCAAACTCAGCGAGCCCCTTGTTCGCTTAATAAAAAAGAATATCCCTTTTCAATGGAACACTGAACAGAAGGCCGCCTATGAAACAATGAAGTTGCTGCTACAAAAACAGCCTATCCTAAAGCATCCTGATTATGGAAAACCGTTTATCTTGTTTACAGATGCTTCAGACTATGTCATCGGGGCCATCCTAGCCCAATTAGGTGAAAAAGGGGTAGATCATCCTGTCTCATATTTTAATAAAATGCTATCAAAGGCAGAACGCAACTATAGTGTTACTATGAAGAAGTGTCTTGCCGTTCTGCTAGCAGTAAAGCATTACCGCCCTTTCTTGTATGGGACCTCTTTCACTGTGATCATGGACCACACATCTTTAAAATGGTTGCAAAATATGAAGGACCCTACGGGGCGCTTAGCTCGCTGGGCTCTAAAGCTCCAGCATTAAGATATGAAGATTAAACACCGCGCTGGAACCCGCCACATGAATGTTGATGGGTTAACTCAGCTGCCCATCCTCCACCTAGATGACAGTGAAGCGGAGCAGCTGTATGATCTTTTAATGACCCCAAACGACTAGGAAGATGAAGATGAGCCAGTACAGAGGATGTTGTCCCAGCATTCCCATAACACTAAAGTAGAAAGCGGGAAGTTGTATAAACAAGTGGCGGCGAAGTGGTTGCCTTACCTACGACCCTTGGAACGTGTACCTGTTAGCTTAGAAACTCATTCAACTTTAGGCCATGGAGGAGTAAAGAAACCTATGAGTGAATTAAGGATCGATATTTTTGGGAGGGAATCATGGAAACCATCGTTGAAGTTTTGAATGCTTGCCTCATATGTAAGAAGCAGTCTCGGTTCAAGACTAGATACCAATATCAGCCAACTACCCCGCAACAGCTATTCCATACCCTAAGCTTGGACGTAGTAGGGCCGCTTCCTCAAACCACATGTGGAAATAGATATATTTTGGTAGGCATTTCTTACTTCACAAAGTGGGTTGAAGCTGTGGCGCTGCTGGCCCAAACTGCTAAGGCCACTGTCATCTTTCTTCATCAAAATACTTTCACTCAACATGGGTGCCCTCAAGTATTACTCTGTGACAACGGGAAAAATTTTACCTCCAGAGTAATTAAAATATTGGCTACTTCCATGGGAGCCCAGCAACTGTTCTCAGCTCCATATAACCCTTCAACCAATGGTACAGTGGAGCGAGCAAATGGTACTCTGGTTTCTATTTCTACGGAAAATGGCTTCGTCTGATCCCCTTCATTGGGATCATTATCTCCCAAGCGCTCTTATGGCTTATCAAATAAGCTGTCATCAGATTTTAAAAATGTCCCTTTTCTGAGTTTTGTATGGCAGGGAACCGGGCATATCTGCTCTTTTAGCAAAGGATGTCTTTTCTAGGGGAGAGGAACCTGAGAAAGCCATGTGAAGGTTAGCTAACCGCATCATTCAGCTTCAATCAGAGTCTATGACCAACCTAGATAAAATGGTTACTAAAGAAGGCCAAGCTGCCAATGAGCTCTGAGCTCCTCTACCTTCTTTCCAAGTGTCAGATAGGGTTTTATATTACCATAATCATATAACTCCTTGTAATGGCAAACTTGGATCAATCTGGGAGGGGCCATTTACCATCACTTATAAGAGATGAAATGAGTATTCTATAAAGTTTTGGCTACAGGAATTACCATAAACCGGGTACATGGCCGCTTCTTATGACCCTACACTCCTCCCAACATTCTTGAGGGGGGCAATGTTGGATATTCTTCTTCTCAACTTTTGAAAAAGAATGTGGGAGGTAAGAATGCCCCAAAATCTGCTACCATTATTGGCCCAACACCTGCCCAATCTTTAAATAATATTGTGGTTATCAATGATATGAGCACTAATGGTGAAAAGATTTTTGGCGGATTCTTGGTGGAATCCTAGCTATTGGGAAAATATGATTTATAACAAAAATCGGCTAAATAAGGTAAGAACTAATAATAGAATTGCTCGAACTTCACGGCTGACCTGAGGTGTTTGTCACCACACAAGTTGGATCACCACTGAGGTGAGAAGATTTAACTTGACAATGATAGGGTAAAAATTAACAAATCATTACCACATGAATCTGACCACATATGAGGTGTGAAGATTTTACTTGATGATGATAGGGTTAAAATTAACAAATCATTACCACATGAATCTGACTACCTCCAAGGTGCAAAGATTTTACTCAATGATGATAGGGTAAAAATTAACAAATCATTACCACACAAATCTGACCACCTCCGAGGTGGTAAGATTTTACTTGCTGGTGATTGGATGCAATTTATTAAATTGTTACCACACAGGTCAGTTTTGCCTCAAAAAATTTATCTTTGATCTGATAGGCTGAAAGCCTATATTCCCTAATTTGGATGACTCAGCTTTATATACTTTAGCCTCAAATATTCATGGTCTTAAAATTTGAACTAGTTTAAATAGGAAATACTAGTATCAATAAAAGCACCTTTCTTGGTTTTGCCCCACTTAAACAATAAAAAACATAAAAAACTTTAACAAAGCGTTATTTATTACTTTTATTTATAAAGTAAATTTCTCACTTTAACAACAAATTTGTGGCATCCATTGGTGGATCTTACACCCAACACATCATCCAGCTTTAGCTGATTTTATGACCATCTAGCCAGAACTATCACCAAAGAGGGAGTTATATTTTGATGGTATATTGGAGATCCGCTGAAGAGGTTTTGCACATGGTTAATCCCACTGAGCAATAGGACCTATGATATGTAGATTGTCATCCTTGAAACAACATAATAAACTTTAATAATCTTATTTGAGCACTTGCCTAACAACACACTTTCATATAATTTAGTTTATTTAAAGATACTAGCTGTTTTGCTTACTCTCTTCTACTAAAATCATCCTCATCTTATTCTTCATCTCTCTTATATATTAGCAACTTTGGTCAATACTGACCCCTTTTCTTAAACTTTTTATTCCGCCATATTCTCATTGGTTTTGGCATATTCTACGATTCATCAAAACCACAATCGCCTCAGTTAAAGGCAATTTACTAACTATTTGTTGTACAACGACAACACCTAATCACCTTATTTGGAGGCAATCATATAATTACCCATTTTGACCCAAAATCACCTTATACTAAGGTGCTTGAATATATGTACCCTATAATCATTGACAGCATATTCTAGCCAATTCGCCATGGCCATTTCAGTCTTATCATCCAGTCATATTGGAAGCCTGACAGAGGGCTAAGCAGCTAACGAGCTCAGAATGCCTCTACACTCTCTTTTCAAATTTTGGACTTTGTTTTATATCATCATAATCACATTATCCACAGAAGCAAGGATCTTAAGTCCATTTGGAAGGACCATTATCACCTATAAGAGGGATGATAAATATTCCATCAAATCTCTTGTTCTGGAGTTACTATCAACTGAGTTCAAGAATGGTTTCTATGACCCTATTCCCCCTGACATTCTTAAAGAGGGTAATGTCAGACAATTGGGCTTCTTACTAAGTGAATTGATGCTAAGTGGCAAAAAATCTAACTCTTAGTAAAAAATCTTAGTTTAACTCTCATCAAAATCATTTCTATCAAAGCAATACTTCTACTCTGAACCACAAGCTGAATAACTTAGACATTGTAAATTTGGTTACGCAAAACCCCAGAATAATAGGCAAACTGACTTTGGAGTCTGCCCAAGCACTAACTTATATCTTGTTCTTTCGCCTAATAAAAATATACCCCTTTTAATAGATTTGAATGTGGTTTAAGGAGTTGAAATATTTTACTATCTAATCACTTACCAAGAAGTCTGGTAATTGGCTGAGGCGTAAGTATTTTTTAAGACAACTGATTGGTCAAATGTATCAAGTCGTTACCCCATGAGTTCATCATTCCTTTTGTTGACCTAACATCCAAAATTCAATCTACAAAGATAATGAGGTTTTTGACAGTTTTGATAAGCAAATCGTCATTTTACTAAATCAAGTTCCCCTCCATCATTACTGATTTATATCATATCCCAATATTAGCCTTCAAGTATTGTAAATAACAGAGAATGTCAATTTAAAAATCATCATTTATTTTGGTAAGATAAAAGTGTTACTATTTTCTTTTCCTGTTAAGGAAATTGTATTTATATGTGGTCAATTTTTCACCTAAAATCTAAAAAGCAGTTGAGAGGTTTAGACATTTAAAAACTTTCGATTTGTTGAAATCTTATGCCACTAGCACCTATGAGAACTTAAAGTGCCAGGATTCCAGAATATGTTATAAACTTTACAGCTGTTGCAGGCCACGCTTTAGTAAAATGACTGCAAAACATGAAATATATTTCAAGAAGAATAGATTTTTTGGCTCACAAACTTCAACATTATGACATGAGAATTTTCCACCAAGCTGGAAGAAAACATATATACATAGATGGACTGGCCAAGTGCACCTATTAATTTAAACAATAGCAAAACTGAATGGATAATGACTTACTCAAGTAGCCAGACTTTGGATAAAAAACAATAGTTAAAATATGCTGAAGCAACATGCATAAAATACTACTGTTAACAATAGATTATTATATAAGAAGTCATAACTTACTGGTTACCTTACTTGTGTCCTTCAGAACGGGTACCAGTGATTGGAAGCCCACAATACCTTAAATAATGGAGGAGCCAGAAAAAATAATGGTCAAAGATCCATACTATTGGGAGTGATACTGGACTTTGTAGTATAAGTATTGTATTTTTGCATAACTTTGAAAATACACATATCACATAAGGCAAAGCACAAGTATCAGCCAATGACCCCTCAGCAGCCATTTCACACCAACATTATAGATCTTATTGGTTCACTGTTTTAATCTACAGGAGGAAATGGATATATCCTTGTATTAATTGATCATTTCAAAAACTAGGTAAAATCAATTTCTTTCAACTGACTGCTTTGGCTACTAATTTTTTTATATGATTATAATATTCAAAATGTTTTCTGACTACCACATAGCCTATTCTTGTTGTGAATACCAGAGGTGAAGAGGATGGTTATAATAGCAGGAGATTTTTATAAATGGCGTTCTGGAGAATTAGATGCTACAAAATCCAATATTACTAATTATTGCAATGAGAAGGGAAATCCTCATGAGGGGCGCTCTGGACAACCAGATGCCACCAAACCCAATACTAAAGATTTGCTGATGAGTAGGGAAACATTTATAAAAAGAGCTCTAGACAATTAATACTATGTAATACAATTCTTCTACCTTTGTCAACAACAATGAAAAGTCTCACAAATGGAAAAATGTTCAACCAGATGCTGCAACTTTAAATATTATAAGCAAGCAATTCTGTTAAGCGATTTGGAAAATCAGATACAACCAAAAAAATATTATATAGTTAATTTTAAAAAATTTAAAATAAGGTTGTTAATAAAGGAATGGGGTTTGACAACGATTTTTAACAAGATAAAAATTTAGAAAAGTTTTCAATAAGCTCTATATTACCTGTCCCTAATTCTGAAATAAGTTGAGAAGAGGAAATTGGATTTTGAGAGACTTGGGATATCCCCACCCATAAAGAGGTTGTCCGTGGACTCTGCAGATAAAAAGACATGCCCTTACTCAGTCTTTGGGGTACAAATTTAAACGACTGGTTTTGCGTAAAAAAGCTTAATCTTCTATAATGTTATAATAAAGTAAGTACTCTGAAACTAAAATTGAAATGCAAAAATTATTTTATTAAGAAAAACTTAGGGTAACTGCTCATTATGAATCCTATGACTTTGACTATGCCATTGTACTTTATATTCGCTTTCAAGAGGGCAGTTCCTCTTTCTAGGCGCTAGTATCTTCCTCATTATAGTACAAGCTTTACATTGTCAAGAGTTTTCACCACACATGGATTTGGGATATCACCACAACAGGGTTAACTTGGAACTTCTGCACATATCTGGACCATCTTGAATAAGCTCTTAGTATAAGTGTTCATGGACCCCATCACTACAATATCAAGATATAATTACTGAGCGTGTGTGCCCGCAGGTACTTCTGTTGGATTTTTGGTGCTGCAGAGGCTCACTTGGTGCTTATTTCACCCAAAATCAAACAACGGGGGTTGATACCACGAATATAATAGAAAATTAAGCTTATAGTAACTTATAAAGTCAGGGTTTCTAAATTTTATAGGCGCCATAGGGATAAGATAAAAACGTCCCTCTTGATCTCAGATCATTCAATATTTAACTGTATCACATCTTGAGGGAAATTCAATAATAAGTTTGTAATAGCTTAGACTTTCCTGAAAAAAGAAATATGTGAAGTTGGCCTATTGAAGCTCTGAAAACTCGCTTCATTTAGGTGGAACGATGAATGGGGAATTATTTTGGGGTAAGACCTAACCATGAGGTAACAACTTCCTATATTAAAGCCAATCCCCTTTCTCAAAGATTATCTCACCTTAGGGGACCCCAGCCACGCCTTTAAAAGGGGGTGGTCCCTGTGTAGGGGCTGTATTGGACTGGTAGAGGCTGGGGGAGATTTCTCCAATGGACAACCCATAGTATTTGTGAAGTCAGAGTAATCTGACTGCTAAACTTCTGGTTAATTACCTGCAAGGTATTCAATTTAGTGCTACCCCAATTAGTGAGGTTTTTACTGAGAATTGGTCAGGTTCTTTTTGCTGATTTCCTCATTATTATTATTAAAATAAAATAACTGTCGCGATTCCAATATGACTGGATAATAATCGTGGGACAGCAGGACAGAATCTGCCAAACATAGTATCAGTTTTAATTATTTGAGTGCCTTGAGATGAGGTGATATTGGGATATAACGGGTCTTTATTGGAAATAATTGGTTTATTGGATCGCCTCTATTTAAGGCGATAAGTCAATAAGGTGATGTCAATATTTGACAAATATGAAGTAAATTGCCTATAATGAGGGTGTCAGAGGATTAGAGAATAATAAGCCAAATTTGAGGAGAATCAGTGGAATAGAATAGCCCAAGCCATAAGAAACAGTATTGCCTGAAGCTGCTGTATATAAGTGAGATGGGCGACTGAGAGAAGAAGGTTTTTCTAGCGTAGAAGAGATGGGACAGCGAAAGATAGCTGTATTTATTAAAAATTAATTAAATATTTGGTTGGGGCAATTGTTCCTATTTTAGGAATATTTTCAAGTGTGTCTGAAGGACCAATGATCCCCACACCATCCATCCCTTTCACATTGGGTTTGACCTGTGTGAATAACCTGATGGATTCTAATGATACCATCCAAAACTATAACAGGCAGAAAAGGCAGTTTATTTTTAACATAAAAAACTAAATTTTGGGAAATGTTCTTAATGAAAAATTAAGGAAGAAAAATTGACCAACAATTTTTAGTGTGATGCAACTGACTAAATAGTGGTCAATCAATGAGGAAAGAAGTCAGAATCAATTCGCTCAAGTTCAACCTAACTGGCGAAGTTTTTGAAATTGGGGGCAGATAAGCTCACTGGGAATTGACACAAAAGGAATTGGCGCCAGGCCAAGTCGCTGTCAGTTTGACCTCAAACACCCAAACCAAGACTCAACTGCATTTCTGGCAGTTGGCGTGACATTGTCTGACCCAACAAGCAATGGTAATTTCCCAAGGCCACCCCAGTTAGGGGCGGTCCCATTTGGTTGGGAACTGGTTCAGGATTCCCAACCCACCCATTCCCGGTTGCTGGGCCTTTTGTTCAGTCAAAAGCGTTGCATCATCTGCAACGCACAATTTGCCAGAAGGAGCTTCAAATTATCATCAATGATGTCTGATGCTGCTCCCAGCACGTTGGGGATTGGCCCCAACAATTTAAGAGGGGTTTAATTTCAACAATCGTGGTGTTAACTGAATTGAAACCATCAACAATTCTGGCCAATGAATCAATCTTCATTCCTTTTTGACTATGTAGATTCCGATCATTAGCTTGTTTCCACTTGTTTTTTAACTGATTGACTTCATTTCGGCGATTTTGGCGCAAATTTCCCCTGATCAGACATATGAGTTTTCGATGAGGTGAGTGTGGGCACCAGGGGAGGGATGCGAAGAGGAAGATCTATTACCCAGCACTCATCTACCATGTGGGCGAGGTCGCCCTGGGTGACAAGGGGTACAGCTACCCTCTTCAGAGCCTTTTTACTCGGATATGGGAAGAGGGCCTAATTGACACACAGGGGACGTTCCCCTGGACTTACACTAGGTTTCTAGGGAGTAGGGGATGTAAAGAAAGTCCAGATAATCCACCCTGGCCATGATATGGGACCTCATTGGTATCAGACTATTGTAAATGGCTTGGCCTTGTACTTCCTGTGTGAAGTATGGAGTAGGGCGACCCCTCTGGGCGGTGTGCCCAATGATGCAAATTCTAAACTCAGCGCTCCACATGGAGAGGAGAATTTGTTTGAAGTGGGGCGACGTCCCATACAGGCCCACAGCAGAGGGATTTGAGGCAAGATATTTTAATAGAAAATAGGGGTGGGTAGGATTGCTGAGGTCTCAGGTCGTGGGAAAAATTGGACAGGCCGCGCATGATCAGTGTTGGGCTTAGAGTGTGGGGTTGGTGACTGCATCAATACAGGTGCCAAGTATTTTGGCAGCATGGGTCCCAAAGTTGAGCAGGCTCATACCGCACCTATGACGAGGGCCAAACAGGAGGTCCAGGAGCACTGGCGGTGGGCGGCCTAACCAAAGCCATCTCTCCAGGAGGGCATATAACGAGGTAAAAAAAGATGAGGGATTAGGCGATAGCATGGGCCACAAACTTTTCTTTTGATAGGAGCATAGAGTTGCCCAAGACAACCCTGCCTGGTAGGGAAGTTTGGTGGGCTCTGAGGGAGGCAATGCGTTTTGTGACGTTGTCCAGAATATGATGCTCCATCACCAATGAAGCATACCCTCCCGCCTCCAGCCACACACCCAAATGGCGTACCAGATCAGCGGTGGGCCTTGGCATGAAAGGGACCACAAGCGGGGTGGTATGGGGTGGATGGGGATAGCGAACCAATGAGCTAGCTGCTGAAGCAGGTAGAAATGGGGTGCTGGTAACCAGCGGGCTTTGAAACGAGCAAGTAGAATGATTTCATTTTTGGAGGAGTTAAGAGCAGCTTTACATACCCTGAGTAAACCTGAATAGTAGCCTCAAGCGCGCATGCATCTTAGTTGTTAGACACCCTCAACCACACAATTATCAGCAAACGCTAACATCTAAACCAGTGCTTGGCCTTGCATATAGACACAAGTAAAGCGGGCATTCACGTTGCATAGAAGTGAGTCGAGGCTGAAGTTATACAAGAGTGGGCTCAAAGGATCCCTTTGGCGTAGGCCCCTTTGAGGGCGAACTAAATCAGTGAGGAAGCCAGGGCCACGCACAGCCATCTTGGCGGATTCATAAGCAATATCACTAATTACTGAACTTATGGGGGAGGTGGAACTTGTGGAGGAAGGCTTTGAGGTAATCCCTGTTGACTCTATCATAAGCCTTCTGCTGGTCTAAAAAACACAAGTGCTCCAGAAGCCGTGGATTGACAAACGTTGGCTACAGTGTGTATGTTGTCCCATATAGACCGCTTGGAGATGAAGGCAAAATGTTCAGGGGAAAAGAGAGCAGAGGCAACAACCCCTAGACGGTTAGCCATGATTTTAGTATATACTTTTGTGTCTGTGTTAGTGAGGGAAATGGGGCGCCAGTTAGCCAAGTCCAGCTTATCCCCTTACTTTTACAACGTTATTGAGAAGGCCTCCTGGACCCCAGGAAGAAGAGCGTTTCTAACAAACACTGATTCATTGAGGCAAGAAACAAAGAGGAGAAATAGTTATTATGTCTTTTATAGAACTCATAAGGAATCCCAAATGGACAGGGTATTCCTTAAGTGGTGCACCGTGAATTGCATACCAGAGTTTGTCCAATGAAATTAAATTAATTAACTTCAGATAATGGTAAATGGTGCAGATATGTGCACTTTTGAAGAACTCAACTTCAGCCGGTTCAAATGGATTGCAGCAATATAATTTGGATTAATAGTTTCGAACTTTGATTGTCACTTTATCTGGAGTATCTACGATGGAGTGGTCTATCCGCCCTCACCTGTGTGCAGGCCAATTTCTGTCTCAGTGCAAAGAATTTTTGGAAAAAATAGGTGGAACACATGTTGCCCGCTATTATATTTTTTGCCTTATACTGCACACAAACGCAATGTCAGTGTTGTCTTACCTATTCTTTGAGACGAGAAGACACTTCTGCTCACTTTATGACCCCAAGTTAGGCAGTTACCCGCATCTGGGACGTTAGACTCCAGTTAGTCCACTTCTGAAAGAGTGTGCATAGTGCCTACCAATGCAGCCTGAGAGTGATACGATGAGAGGTGGTTCCTGGTGGATTGTGTTTACTTAGAAGGTGGCTAGGTGGTAAGTGGGTCAAACAGAATGGTGTGGCAAACTCTGGTGCTAAAGTTTCAGTATCCGCCCATGAGGAAACCTGGGCAACGTGATCACAATTGGACGAAGTTGGCACCACTTTGGCGCTTATTCATTGGGTGCAACAAAGAGAAGAAAATTGACACCAACCTGTGGTCTGAGAAATTTTTTTATCATCATAAAGTGTGCAACCTGAGACCACAAGTTCAAAGGTACAAGAATAAGGTCAATGAGGGACATAGACCTCAACTGACTATTGTGTACATGGGGATGGGACATGTTGGGGAGCAGCGGTGCATGTTTAGGTATGGTATCAAACAGCCCAAAGTGGCTTTTAGAATGCAAAGTTCTCATGCCCCTGCAAGGGGCAGGCACAGAAGGCCAGCTGTCAGTGGCCAGGTTAGCCCAGCAGTTCATTTCACCTGCCACAAATGGGTCAGGGAGAAGTGGGAGGGAAGTAACAGCTGATATGAGTTTCCAGTGATCCTGCACATGAGTCAGGGCATAAATATTAACGATAGTGTGCACTTCGTCATCCTACTAAAAGGACACTACAAGCACATGGCTATCAATGTATAAATTTTTAGAAATTGATTAAAAATTATGGGCGCACATATAAGCACCCCACAGTGTGGTGACCAAAAAGAAAGGTAGGGGAGGAGCATGGTTGCCCATGATTCCTCAGCACCATGTAGACAATGTGTTTCCTGAATGGCCAGGATGTCCGCAGGTAAATTATTTTTTAAAAAACTCAGTTTCCTAGCCCAGGATGGCAAGGCCTTTATTCAAGCGATGTTCAACGTCCCTATTGTGAAATTTCCCCCCATTCCACCTTAAGTGCTATGGGAAGGGCCCGTTTGTCCTTCCATTGCCACTTTCTTAGCGGCAGCAGTAGCCTGCGTATAGTTCAATTTATACGTGGCTTTAGGGGCTCCATCGCTTTGGATTTAGTTGTGGTTTTGGTGTTCTTTTTTGCTGACTTGGATCTAATTTTTGAATTTTTGTTATCCTGAAGTGCATCAACAGAGGTTGATGGAAATTTCGGGAGGGAATTGGGTGGTAGAATTGATTTTTGATCAAGGCTTGGTAATATTGCTCAGGTAAATATGACTTATCCATTGGGTCCTCAGGTTGGTTGAGCAAAAACTCTGGTGGAAAGATATATGAGCCACTTCAGTTGCAAATGACTTAATGTCATCCTGGATCTGGGCAGACAGGATTATAGATGCAGCCATAACTTCTGACTTGGCTGCTGCTCTGTGGGCCTGATAGGCCTTCTTATGCTCATGCAGGTATAAAGGTTTGACCTGAATGTAACACCCCTGCACGCCCTATGGTAAGGCGGCGTCAGTGTCTATAGCCAGTCAATAATGGGTGTCTGCACTACACGTTGCATTGGGGAGAATTTTGTTTTGTGTAATGCCCTCCTTGGCAGGGCAGGTGTGGGCCTTGTGGCCAAAATCATGGCAAAAGGTGCAGATATGGGGCGCTCTATACACTGTGATATGGAATGGGTGAGATTTAGAACGTCAACAAACACAACTGCGGTGTGGGGGATTTGGGTCAAATTTTCTGCATTGACTGCAGATGGGGTGATTACAGCAATCGCTTCGCCAATTCACTGGTCTGGAATAAGCTTAAAGCATTGCATTTTGAAGGAGTGAATTTCCCCATAGCTTTCAAGTCCTACCTTGAGGTGGAGCTCAAGCACTGTGAGCTTTATTGTTGTAGGGAGAAAGTCATAGGTTACTAAAATATGTCTTGACTTGGTCCACAAAGTGCACTTCATCTTGACCACCTGTTGACCATCTGGGATGTCTAGCACCACACCCACCTATTCAGCTTCATCAGCTGCTTGTTTATTTTTAAGTCTGAGATCAAACTGTTATAAAATTGGCAGTTTTCAATAGATATGCCAACGTATTTTGCACAGGGTTTGACCCACTGAGCAATCAGGGCCAACGATATGATGATTGTTGCCATCCAAACAACAGAATAAACTTTTATTAAATAAACACGGAGCACTTGCTCCCACAACTTCTTTATTAAATATACTTAATCCCCCGGATTTTTCTCATTCCGCTGGTTCTCAACTTAATTAACAACAACCTCCTTTGATCATCTCGACTCACCTATATTGTAGCGACTTCAGATGCTACAATTTGTATGACTTAGTAATTTAATTTACCATATCTTATTGGCTCCGTCAATTCTCTATTTGCATATTTCAAAATCGCCTAATTTGAGGCAATTTCCCATAACCTAATATCGCCTCATCTTAAGGCGCTCAAATAATAATTACTCATATTGAACTCGGCGAATCCTAGCCATTCTGCTATAACAACTTAGGTCTTATCATCCAGTCATATTACTATCGTGACATTACCCCCCTCTAACTGAATGATAAGGCTCCTATTGCTTATACACTTGGAGGAACTTTGCATGCGCTCAGTTGATGATCTGACTGCTAGCAGGGTCCTTGATATTATATGTGTCCACCCCTGTCTTTTCAATGACTTTGAATGTCCCAAGCCAGATGCTGGCCAACTTTTGTTTCTGGCCAAACCCATGTTAGTCATAGAAGAGAACCATAACACATCCCTGAACTGCGCCAACCCGCTACAATGTACCTGATCAACAGCCTGATTTCTGATCTTCTTGGCTAAGCTGAAGGAATATGCTTTGGTCTGCAATTTGATTAGAATGTTTGCAAGGCTCATCAAATAGCAGTGGGGTTCCATTATGCCGTTTTATTCCACACAAGAATAAAGTAATGCCAGAAGAGCAGGGTGTCAGCCATATAGTAGTTGTAAGGGACTCT
The DNA here is from genome assembly GCA_022478985.1 of Massospora cicadina. Classification (NCBI taxonomy): domain Eukaryota; kingdom Fungi; phylum Entomophthoromycota; class Entomophthoromycetes; order Entomophthorales; family Entomophthoraceae; genus Massospora; species Massospora cicadina. Next base: position 104,673 of record JAKSZP010000136.1, read on the forward strand.
TCTCCATGGCGGAATGGTAACTGCTGTTACAGGAAAACACAGCAGTGGAAAGAAGGGAGGTCCAATCAGATGGTTGATCCATTACTAATTTTTGTAGGATATTCACCAGAGTCCCATTCACTCGTTTGACCATTCCATTAGATTCTGAGTGGTATGGTGTCATTAGAACCCCATGAATACCTATAAGCTCGTTTAGTTTGGGGAGGATGTGCAAGGTGAAGTTAGTTCTATTGTCAGTGAGAATAAACTGAGGGCATCCATGTTGCTGAATAAGACACTCCATCACAAACTTGGCTAAAGTAACTTCCCCCAGATCTTGTATTGCCCTTGCTTTGACTAACCAGGTTAAGTGGTCGATAGCCACAAGAATGTACTTACACTGGTTAGCTCCTGTTGGCAAGGGACCAACGACATCCAAGAAAACAGTATGCCAAGCAAAGTGTGATTTAACTACCTGATACAAAGTCTTACAGTGGAATGGCTTTTCCACTTGGCACTGATGGCAACAGGAAATGGTTTTGAGCATATCTATGTTCATACTTTCCCAATAGTATTAAGGGCGCAACAATTCCATTGTCTTACGCACCCCACCATGTCTGACTGCCTTGTGGGTGCTCATGATAATTTCTGGCAAGGCTGAGGGTCTCGTAAAATTCACCGTAGAATAGCCAATCCACTTGTACAGTTCCCCATTCTGTTGGAAGGTATTCGCTCTCATTTCATCCAACGCTTTGATCACTTGGGGCAGTTCATCGTCATACTTTCCACAGATTATTTTGTTGAACATTATATCACTTACATATGCCATAACTGCAATTGTTGGCAATCTTGATAAACAATTAGCATTTTGGTGTTTTGCTCCAGGCTGATGAAGAATTTCAAAATTGTATGCCTGCAATTTAAGAGCCCATCACGGTAGACGCCCTTCTGGCTCTTTATGATTTTGTAACCAGTGTAGCGAGGCATGATCCATTACAACTTTGAATTTTACTCCATGCAAGTACACCCAAGATTGTTTATAGGCGTAGATCACCGCTAAAAACTCACGCTCAGTCACAGTATAATTGCATTCATGACTGTTCAAGCTACGGCTTCAATATGCTACATGATGCTCTTCCCCTTCCTCATCTTTTTGGGATAGGACTGCTCCTACGGCAGAAAGGGGTGCATCCGTCTGAACAATGAGCTCTTTTTTGAAATTGGGATAGTGTAACACCGGCGCACTGGTTAATGCCACTCAAAGCGTATCAAAAGCGCATTGCTGACGCTCAGTCCATTCAAATGTAGTGTTTTTTTAACAGCTTTAATAGTGGGCCCCCAATACAGCTGAAGTTAGGGATGAAGCGCCAGTAATAGCTGACCATTCCCAAAAATACCTGTATATCCCGCTTGCTGTTGGGCGGAGTCATTTTATGGATAGCTTCCACCTTGGCTGGTTGAGGTTGCAACCCTGTGGCATCAACTACAAACCCCAGGTACTCCAGATGGTCCTTAAAGAAGTGGCATTTCTGAGGTTTGATCTTTATTTTGGCCTCAGCAAGCTGGCGGAATACAGCTTCTAAATGATTGAGGTTTTCCGAGAAGGTTCAGGAGAAAACATTGATATCATCAAGGTATACAAGGACACACGACAGTTTTAGGTCCTCCAGAATAGTATCCATTGCTCGTTGAAATGTAGCTGGGGCATCACACAGCCCTTGCGGCATCTGAGTTGGTTGAAAAAGACCTTTGGAAGTTATTACAGCGCATTTTTCCTGCTCCGCCGATGGCAACTCAATTTGTCAATAGCCTGAGATTAGGTCCATAGCTGAAAAGAAACGAGCTCCCCCTAACTGATCTAAAGCATCGTCAATCCATGGTAATGGATAGGAATCTTTTTTGGTGATGCTGTTGAGCTTTCAGTAGTCTATTACTATGTGGTTGGTGCCATCCTTCTTTTTAACAATCAGAATGGGTGAATCCCATGGATTCTTTGATGGCTCATGCATCTCTTGCGCTAATAGCTTGTTGATTTCCTCATTTACTACTCCTTATGCCACCCTTGATTGGCGGATTGGCCTTGAGCTTATGGGAGGGTGATCTCCAGTGTCCAGCCTATGAACTACCCCCATGCGCATCCTAAATTGTGGTCAACAGCAAAAATCTCTTTATATTTTTGAAATAAAGTGATTGCTCTATCCTTCTGTGATTCTGAAAGCCCCATTAATTTGTCACGTGATAGTGCTGCCATTATATTGAGCTGCGGTTTGAAAGGCAGACCAAATTCCTCCAGTGACCCAAAGTCATTAACTGAACTAACCTCCTCAATGGGGATAAAGTGCAAATATGCCACTCTTTGGTGGCGGCGGATTTGCAGTGGTACCATTTGTAAATTTGCAAGAAAAACTTTGACCTCCCCCTACCCTGGTAATATAATACCTGGGGCTATGTGAGGCTCGAACTTTGAATGCTGATATGGCCCAATAGCTTCCCCATAGAGTCCAGCTGGAACTTCTATCACCAAGTCAGTGCTTAGTATAACTTGATGCCCGGATGGAATTGATATAGGTCCAGCAACTCATAGCGGCAGCCATTGATATTCATAAATATGCTGTGGAAGGGCCCAGGTTTTGCCCTTTAACCAATGGTAGCGCACTGGGATTACTCTGTCACTATAAGCTAGATTGATATTTCCCATATGCACCGTATCATTTGGCATTCCACTAGAGGTGAAGTGTATTGGGATCCTCTGACCCAATATTTCCAAAAGTCTGGTCTGCCATATCAATAACAGCCCCATAGTGTCACAAGAAGGCAGTTCCAATCAGCAGATCATAATGGAAATTTGGTAACACTACATCTGGGGCTACCATAAAAATAGACCCAAACTGCAACGGAAGCGCACTGTATGCTCCCTCAGAGACTGTGTTATCCGCTCCAGCAGTTCCATATACCACCCGATGGTCCACGTCTAGTTTTAATGATAATTTGGCCACCAACTTGTTGGAGACTATATTGACAGGGGCACCTGTATCTATGATGGCATGGACACAGGTTTTAGTTACAACCAGGTCACAGTAAGTACATTTGGAGTATGATGCATCTTGACTGTTTGTAACATAGACATTTATGGCATCTCTTTTTCAAGAAAACCCACAATCCCTTCACCAAGACTGGGGTATTGTGTGATAATAGTGTTGACTGGACAAGCAAAGCTTACCGCTTGCAAGAAAGGGGCATCAGAGGAGGGGTCTAACTTTTCAGTTGAAACCTGGTTAAACATTTGGCAAGCATATGATCAACTTGCAACTGGGACCCCTCTTCCGCCATAGCCACAGACTGCACTCATGTCAAAATATTCACCCCTCCAACTGGCTGCTGATATAATACTGATGCATCGAACAAGGGAGCTTTCACTGAATATTCTTTAGTGGTTCAGTTGGGACGTTTTGGTTTGATATAGCGGAGGTAGAGAGTCCCTTCTCTACTCCAGACTGACTTTTCCCCGGCAGTACTGTTCCAATTGTACGCAAGAGACCTGTTGATTGGGGCACCACCAGGCCATGTGCCCTTGTTGACTGCATTTGAAACAGCTGACCCCATAGGGCCCACATCCCCAATTAATTCAAAACAAACCACATCGAGAGTTGGGCTGGACGTGATAAGTGGAAATAGGGGTAGGGTAATAATTGGGCCAGTGACCATAAGCAGTTATGGGGCGGACATTAAACTGCTGCAGGTAGTTTGGTAGAATGTGAACTGGACCAGAAGAGTTCCCCAAGTAAGATGATTTGGCAGTTTTAGCACTATGATTCCGCTCAGTATTAGGTGGAGGGAAGTTGGCAGATATACGGTGCAGAAACTGAACAATTTTAAGCAATGGTACATCTTCATCCAACGATGAAGCCATATCGTTATGTAACTCATGGTATGGCTTTACAGAAGAAGTCATCGCAATACATACATCTGATTTGGATAAAATTCCAGCCCCAATTAGCACGTGAGTTTCTACTGTTAATCACTCAGCAAATGCAATTAGGGTCTCATTCCGTTGAAACTTGATGGTCAAAAATTCAGCCTTCCGCTGGGACATTTTTGCAGGTCCATTGAACAACCACAGCACCGTCTTTTTGACTTCATGGTATGTAATAGAACTTCTGGAAAGGTAACAGATGACTTGATCAGCACTTCTGATGTCCAAGGTAGATACAACAGTTTCACTCTTCATCAATCCAAGACACCTTCAGTTGCAATTTCAAATCGCTTAAGGAACCCAGGAATATTCCCTTCTCGATTGAATGGGGCATCTTGTTACAGCAAACCTCCTGGAACAGCTATATTGTTTTTCAGTAAAGTGTCCAAAGTCAGTTTCAGTTCCACATAGGCAACTGACCCAGAGTGATGAGTAAACTCTTTATCAACGCAACATTGATGTGACATAGCTGGCAACTGAGATTTTGTCTTATACATTTGATCAATGGGCCCCCTGTAGTGAGCACCACTGTTATAAAATTGGCAGTTTTCCATAGATACTCCAACGTATTTTGAACGGGGTTTGACCCACTGAGCAATTAGGGCCAACGATATGATGATTGTTGCCCTCCAAACAACAGAATAAACTATTATCAGATAAACACGGAGCACTTGCTCCCACAACTTTTTTATTTAATATACTTAATCCCGCGGATTCTTCTTATTCCATTGGTTCTCAACTTACTTTATAACAACCTTCTTTGATTATCTCATCTCACCTATATTGTAGCGACTTCAGATGCTATGACTCATATGGCTTAGTAATTTAATTCGCCATATCTTATTGGCTCTGTCAATTCTTCATTTGTTAATTTCACAATCGCCTAATTTGAGGCAATTTCCCCATAACCCAATATCGCCTCATCTCAAGGCACTGAATAATGATTACTCGTATTAAACTCAGTGGATCCTACCCATTCTGCAATAACAATTTAGGTCTTATAATTCAGTCATATCAGAATTGCGACACCAACCATCCCATGGATCATGAAGTGCAGTGCTATGTATACTGCTTTTATAAAATGGTTGTGCACATTTCCGCAGAAATTTTATAAAGCGCCATTTGATTGATATCCAAAAACTCAAACCCCTTGCTCCACTGTTTACAGGGGCTGGGAATGCAGAGTATTGATGAACTGGTTACACTTTGCTTGCCAGGCCAAAATCTCCAGTGAAATATTAACCGCCAGTTTTATATTTTTTATCTAGGACACTGGTGTCATTGGGGATTTTTATGAACTTTGGACAGTTTAGAGCCCAAATATGTGCCCTTTACTTTGCTAGCCCAACAGCTACCCAAAATTGGGTACACGCTAATCTCCTCAAAGAGCTTATTAAACTTACCTAGACTTGAAATAGAATTTGTTTCAATTAGTGATTGCAATGATAAAAAAGTTTCTGAGCTACTGTTAACTTTGTATAGATATTAATTTAATAAATAATTTGTCTAATAATGATCTTACCAATGGCTCTTTCTGCTTGAGCCCACTTTTGTGCATCTTTAAAAATTACAGAACAAATTAGAAATCCAATTAGCTGCGCCACTGACCCACTGATGGCCATGGCCCCATCACCTGTTACTTCCATGTGGGGCAGTGGCAAAACCCCACCCAGTGGCAGCAGCAAAGCTGCCATTAATTTACAAAAATTCTGCTTCCCACAGTCCACACCCAGCTCCCAGATGAGGCCACCTTGGTGGTCCAGCTTGCTGGGTTGCCTTCCCATCTCTCCCCTGAGCGCCTCCACCATGAACTCAGGGAGGGTTTGGCCATTTACAGCGCAGACTATGTGCTACAGTTTGTGGTGCCCAATGGGGCAGATTATTTTGGCAGGGCTTTGAGCCTTTTCAATGATCTGCCTTTTCCATCGTGATACTCATCTCATGAATTCCCCTTGTATGGCTATCAATCTGTGACAGGTCACCCCTTTTGGGTGTGGGTCAAGAATGGCCACATATTTTGCCATTGTGCTTCAAAATTGGATCATTTGAATTGCAAGTGCCCCCAGTTTCCACCTCCACCACTTCAGCCCCTCATTCTGGCATTGGCCCAGCTGCAGCCATGCCCAAATTCTTTGAATGGGGCGTATTCCTCCTGACTCCAACCTCAGGAATTTTGGCACTGCTTCAAAGCAGCAGCCAATCAAAATTTTAAAAATTTTAAAAATTTTAAAAAGTTAAATAGTTTGACAAGGTTACAGTTTTGCATCGATGTCTGAAACAGTTTTGGATGAGCTGCCATGGTCAGCTGTTTGCAGCTAGTCAGGTTCCGCTACCACACCAACTTCTGTTGCTGGGCCAGCGCTGGCCAAGCTTAATCCATTTGAGTGTCTCAATTGGATTTATGAAAGCGACTGGCCATTTAATGTCAAGCCATATTTCACATTGGAGTAGTTATTTATAAATCCTCCCAATTTTCACCTCCACCATATTTTTTCTAAATATAGCTTCAAAGTTAAAAAACATAAATAAAATGGCGGTGGAAGCTGCAGCTGCCCCTGCCAACACCCTCCTCCGCCAGCATCTCCATGGGGTGATGGAACCCCTAGTTGAGGGTTTTTATCCCAAATTTCCCTTCCAATCTTGATGAAGATGCAAAATATAAATTGAGGAGCTCACTTTTTGGTGCGAGCTGTGCTTTCATTAATGTGGCAAAAACTTCTCTTTTTCACCCCAATTATCCCCAAACCTTCCAGAGCATCAAACCTTTCACTTTTGTGTCAGCTCTCATCACTTTCGCTGAGCAACAACTTGCTCAATGCGTTGAGGCGATGTACATCACTGGTCTCATAAATAAAGAAAACCCACAACTATACCTCCTTATGCCCCATGTCGCTGATGCTCCCATCCCAATGCTCTCTGCTATGGTCCACCAGCTAAAGCGGGCACCAGATAAAAGCTTCCCCAAAGCCTCATCACCTTCTGATATGGCTTCCTAGGCTGATAAACTTAGGGGCTATATTAGAAATTTTTTTAATTCTAGTAATCACTTTACTTGATTCATTTACAAATAAAGATGCATAGCGGCGCCCCTTTTGGGTTGGGCACCATTAGTGCTAAAAAACCCCACCCAGCATTTTCCATTTAGGGGGAAACGCGTCAAACTGGTTCATCCAGTCCTTACCAATCCTCTGGTTGGTTCGTTCCACCCAAAGATCTCGCCATTCACCTCACACAATCCCAGATGGTGCCCCATTGCCCTCTCTAACCTTCCCCACTCTCAAATGCGTTTCAGCCTTCAGGTCAAATATGGGTATTGTTCCAATGCACAGGCAAAACCATTATTGAATTAGCACATGTGGTGATGAAACCTTCCAGGTTTATTAAAATCTTCTCCTATAAGGATGACTTTGACCTTTGTTATGAGTAAAGCTAATGCTGCCACTTCAACAACTGTGCCCCTTCTCTTTGAGAGCACCCCCATTTCCGCAACGTTCACCCAGATCCCCGCTGACTCCATGTTGGTGGTTCAGCTTGCTGGGTTACCCACTCACCTTCCCCGGCGGTGCTCCATTAGGAGCTGATGGCAGGTTTGGCAGCCTACAGAGCTGTCACCATCCTTCAAATTGTGGTCCCCAATGTAGCCATACGCCTCGCTGGGCCTCAGGCATTCGCCACAATCAGCCCTGCTTTTTTCAACATTGCTGATCAAATTCCCCTTCACTCCTTCATTGCTTCTGCCCTGAACACCCATTTTGGGTCTTCGTCAAGGATGGGTGGACCATTTGTTCGTCCTGCTTTAAGTTGGATCACTCAAAGTGGAGTTGCCACTATCATTATTCTTCTGCCACCTCTTCAGTATTGGCCACCAGCTCCTCATCCACTGACCACCCTGCAGCCCTCTTTGAATGGGGGACAATCCTACCCCCACCTCCTCCAAAGCCAGATGCCGCTGCTGCGTCTTCAGCATCCAATCAGAACCCTCCTAAGTCTGGTGCCAACAATTCTCCAACCTACCAGGAATTACCTTGGACACCAGTTTGCTCCCAAGCCCCAACCTAAAGCCAGCCTCAGCCATCCCTATTGAGGAAAGAATGGAACTGTAATCCTTGAACCCATGGACCTCATTGGATGAAACTAATGAATCAGATAATGTGATTGAAGATTAAAAAGTTGATGAGAGAATTTATCCCTACACGAACTCTTATTGAGATCCCTTAACAATTTTATCCTATGGCCAAATGAAAATTTGTTATGCACAAAAACCATTTCACTATAGCAGCTGATTCCCATCCCAAAAAATTTTCCTCCACAATATTGTTGCCCAAACAGCAAATAAGCTTGCCAAAGGTCCCCCATTCTTGCCCTGACCTGCCCCCACAGAGCAAAAAGGCCATTATTCAGCTTCATAAGCACGCCACAGAAGCCGTTCAGAAAGAGATTGCTTCTTTACAGTTTAAAGCAAAATTTACCCGCGCTACCACTTCTTTAAATCTCCAACATCCTGCCATCTGCATTGAAGCGGAAAAATGCTTGTCCACTTACTTGAGCGCGAATTACAATAATGATAATTTTTATGACTAAACTTTCCTTTTCAATCTCGCCTCACATATTGCTGATAACACATGCCCATGTTCTGTGCCTTGGCCCGCGCTTTGTACAATTTGGAACCTGTGGATGAGACCTTGGTCCCCCTTACCCTTCCACCATTGTGGGATAAGCAGCTCACAACTATGCCACCTGGTTGTTTGTGTTCTCGTTTTTTGTGTGTCTCACTGCTCGTTTAGGCGGTTGATTCATGTTTTTTAATTTGGTTAGTTTTGGTTTTTCCTGTTTTTGTAATGTCCGTCCCCTGGTTGGCATACCTTATATAGATTTAAACTTTAGATACAATATTGAACTTACATATTTGCAAGCAAAAAAGTATTAACAAATTACTGTATAAGCCAGCCAATCCACTCAATTTATACACAGGTTAAAGTTAGATTAAACTACACTTTGACAGCTAGTAAGTTATGGCTTTTCTTACATCATAATGTATTTAAAGCATGCCAAGGAGGAGAATGAAATATAGTGAACATTATAAAAAGAAAAATTGAAAATTACCACGTTTTAAAATTTAGTGGACCTGGCGTTAAGGTATGACATTAGTTTATTTAGTTTTTGGGAGTTGGAGAGTATTTGTAATAGCCCTTAAAAATTCAAAGATAAAACTTCAATGGACACTTTGAACCTGGAGGATCCTATAGACCAATACAACTAAGTGACAACTGCATAGCTATCAGCTTCAATTACCCAATTATATCTTATTCGCCATGTAAGCCTTTATCCCTATGTCTGGTCAAGTGAATGTAATGGTGAGAAATTGACTTTGACCAATCAAAATTGAATTAACCTAAACTATTTTCAAGTACTATTTAATTAATTGATTGACTAATATGATAGCCTTTCAACTACACCCTGCCTCCATGCCAGCAACTCATCTAAGCTATAAAACTATTGCTTAGCCCTTGCACCTATTCCTGAGTCAAATCAAATAAGTCAATAAGCTTTCAATTAACCCTTGCCTTTGTGACAGCTTCAACTCATCCCATTGTCAGCGATACAGTTCTCTAGACTGGCGCCAAGGTCCAAAGGTGGCTCAAAGCTTCAAATTTGCAGAAAAGATCAAGAAGGGAGTGGAAAGTTAGTTAAGATATTGAATAATTTATTAAGCTTAAAAGGATTTGATATTTATAGGGTGAGTGGGGACATGGTGCCTCAGGGATTGTTGGGGCCCCATCCATTCAGGATCTTTCCAGATCTTCTGGAATGGCCGCCTCATGGGCATCCTCAATGGATTGTGCCGCCCACCTGACCAAATGGTGGAAACGCCGCCCCACGTGACTCAAGAATTGGGGAGGAGGTTACTGAAGCCAATTTTGCCTGGATAGGTTTGGGAATCAATTCAGTGCGGCTTAATCTGGAAGTCAGGAAATTTATTTGTTCATCATCTTGAATTCCGACTATGCCCCCTCAAGATCCTGTAGGAGGGGAAATATGGCCGAAGGAACCTACCATGAACCCAATTGACTATGGTCTCTTAGATGGCTTTGGCAAAGAAGTACTCAGACTTCACCCTATATTTGACTTTATAGGGTCCAGACCAAAGGATCTCTATCTTATTTTGTTGGCCTCCAAGTCAATGGTGATAAAAGAGATTGAGGTCACCTAATTGAATAATTAGTAAGGAGGGCCATATGAAATTAAATTGGGATCTTCGCTTCCAGTGGTGGTGATAATGCTTTGTGTGGCTGGGACTTGAAGCCGGACAATTCTTCAGCTAAGGCCTTCATGGTTAACCTGGAGTTCTCAGGTGTTGAGATCTCGAGAAATGGCTGGACGCTACTTGGTAGCCAATGTGCACGCCCATATAGGGCTTTGAATGAGGACATCTTGATGTCTTGGTGGTAGCTTACTCTGTAGGCAAGCAAAGCGCTGGTTAGGTAATGGTTCCAACGGGCAGGATCTGAGGCAGCTAATTTTTGTAGAAAGGAAATAGAGTTGTGTTAGTGCGTTCTACCACTCCATCAGTGGAGGGGTGGTAAGGGGCAGCAAAACTCTGTGTAGTGCCGGAATAGTGAGGTAAGTTCTTGTACTGCCTGTGAGGTGAAGTTCAATCCATTGTCTGAAAGTAAGGTTTTTGGCACCCATGCTGGGTGAAAATGGGCCGAACAAGGAAGAGGGCTGTGTCTTTGGCAGTGGCAGCTGTGACAGAAATCGCTTTAACCCACTTGTTTAAGTGGTCCACGGCTAGGATAATACACTTATGGCCATGCAACCCAGTGTTAAGAGGGCCCACCACACAAATGCTACCTACATTGAAGGGCCCAGTTTGGGCAACAACTGAATGTTGGAATTGAGGATTAGCTTAGTCTTGAGATTGGCAAGTCATAAATTCTTCCAAAACCTCTTAGATAATTTCTACCATTTGGTCCCAGTAGCATCATGACTTCAGCCATTCGTGAGTTTTCTTGATGGCCCTTGTCCCACGGTGGAATGGCCCTCTAGAATAACATCAGTTCTGGAGGAGGGGCGGATGTAAGGGAGCCACTTTTTATTGATCTTCATATAAAGCAGCCCATCCTTAATTTGGGTGTCTCGAGTCATCCATCAAAGTTCATCTTGGACCTCTGGGGTTTCCAACTCCCACTTCTCAGGTTGGCCTATTAGATCATACGGCCTGTCCTCCTCGGGGGTCAACACTGCTAGCACCGGCATTTAGGAGAGGCCATCAGCGTTTTGGTGAATTGTTCCAGCAAGATAGACAATGGTGAAATCATAGCCTGCAGTCATAAAGCCCACCTGGCTAATCAGCCATCTGGGTCCTTCATTTGCTGGAGCCACCAGAGCGAGGAGTGGTCTGTAATAATAGTAAAATGAGTACCGTAGTGATAAGGCTGAAAATTTTGATGGCTAGAAAGACATCTAAGCACTCCCTCTCAGTAAAGCTGTAGTTGCTTTCAGTCTTACTCAGTGTCTTGCTAAAATAGGCCACCGGATGGTCGACCTGGTTCTCATCATGCTGGGCTAGGATAGCCCTGATGGCAACATCACTTGCATCTGTAAACAGCAAGAGGGGTTGGTCGAAGTGCAGATGGACTAGAATGGGATTAGTACATATAGTGGTTCTCAAGGCATTAAAAGCCTGTTCTTGTTCAGGCCGCTATTTAGATGGCACATTTTCTGCAAGAGGTAGAACAGCAGCTCAACGAGGTTGGCAAACCGGGGGATAAACTGATGATAATAGCCCACCATGCCTAGCGATACCTGAATATTCCTTAAGCTCTGGGGGCTTGTCATCTTCTCTATAGCGTTGACCTTGTCCGGTATAAGCTGGATGCCATCCTTGGAAACCTTGTGTCCCAAGAATTCTAGTTCAGACTGGAAAAAGGAGCATTTTGAAGGTTTAAGCTTTATGGACACCTTTTGTAGCTGATTAAAGACCTCCCATAGATGCTCGATGTGCCCATTAAAGGTTTGTGAGAAAATGGTAATGTCATCTAGGTAGACAAGGATGAATGAAAGCTTCAAGTTCCCAAGGATCCCATCCATAGCAAGTTGGAAAGTGGCTGGGGCGTTACAAAGGCCCTGGGGCATCCTTGTGGTCTTGAATAGTCCTTTTTGGCTATTAGCATGCACTTAGCGCAGTCTTTTGGGGCGAGATCAACCTGCCAATATCCGCTGGCAAGGTCCATGGCAAAAAGTACTGGGATCTGGTGAGCAGTTGGAGGAGAATCGTCAATTCAGGGCAGAGGGTAACTTTCCTTCTTGGTGATGGAGTTGAGTTGTCAATAGTCCATCACCACCCAGTGGCTGCCATCCTTCTTCTGAACCAGCTGAAGAGGGGAGGCCCAAGGGCTGCGTGATGGTACCAGGAGTCCAGCGTCAAAAGGTTGGTTGAGTTCAACGGTCACCTGGGCCTCTTTAAACCTTGCTCTTTCAGTAAGGTCAGGACTGGAGGGAAAAGAATCCCCAGTTTCTACATTATGCAGGACTTTGTTCATTCTTCCGAAGTCATAAGTTGAGGTCAAAAATAGGTCTAATTACTATTCCAACAATTCTTTAACCTCTTGTTGTTGCTCGTCCAAGAGGTCGTTGCTGATATTAATATTGATTAGACTAACTGATGGTGGAGCTTCTAAACTGAAGTCTCTTAAGTCCCCAAAGCTTTGAAATCAGCAATAGCTTCCACCAGTGATAGGCGGACATAGGCGGCAGGACTGTTTGGACTAACTATTTTGGGTTTGTTAGTAAGGTTGGCCAACAGCACAGATATAGATCCGGCGAAAGCTGGATCTAGGATCCACAGGCAGGTTAGCACCTCTTTTGCGGATGGGTTTTCTAGGCCTTGGACTTTCAACAGGTATCCCGAGGGGATGTTAACATGGACCTGGGTGTCATCAGTGACCTGAGACTTTGGGGGTATTGTAGTCGCCCTGGGTAAGTAGATCAGTATGCCCTCTTGCCCATCAACAGCAGAAGGGGGCAGTTGGACTCTGGAGCCCCATTAATGTGATATCCAATCTGATCAATTTGGCCTTCGCTCTCCAGAAGACAAGCTTGGGCTTTAACCTCAGTCTTAGAATCATGAGGGGTCTCAAAGATCAATGGGACACGATGCCCAAGTAAGGATAGAAAGCCACCGTCATAATGGAGTACAGCCAAATAATCTCAAAGAAATTGAGCCCCAAAGAGCAGGTCATAGCTAGGGTTATCTAGAACAACAGTGGGCGTGTTTACAGAGAGCTTCCCAAATCGTATCAGCAGAGAGGAATAGGCCCCTATAGATTGGGTACAGTGGGGACAGCCATGCCATACTCCATTTAGTGCAGCATATCAGGAGCAATCTTGATGCACTTCATTAACTTGGAGGATATGACATTCATGGTGAGCCATTGTTAACTATGGCAAGGACTGGTATTTTATGAACTCAAACTGCGACCTGGGTAACCAAACTTCTGAACTGGGGTGGCAGCGTGAGGAACATGGGAGAGTCATCAGAAGAGGAGTAAGCAGTATCAATTTCTTTATTATCATTGGATACAAAAACTTTTTCTCCAGATGCTGTAGCTTAAGGTTTGTTCAGTATTATAGAAGGTTCTTGAGGCTGGATAGAGATGTCAGCATCATGCGCCTAGTCCTTCATGTTGATGATCCTTTTTCTGCCTCCTCAGCAAGTCGTTTTCAGCGTGTCTTGGCACTATGTCTGAAACTGTTACAGTAAGTGCATCAGAATTGAGGATGTTTCTGGGTATTGACCACATGGACTTTAGGACGGTTAAAAAGACCTGTGAAGGTAGCCTTAGAGTGCAGAGTCGACGTAGGGATCTTTTTTCGTGCCTCTTTGATCTCTCAGATGCAGGTAAACCCAGATATAATGTCTGATCAAATGCATTTGACCCTCAGGGTAGGATCCCAACGCAGAAATGTCAGCGTTAATAGCATCATCCAAAGTGATACAATTCGTAGTAACTAAGGGTTGTGCTTAGCATAAAAGCGGCTGGCAAACTCCATGGGGCTTTCTCCTTTATTCAGTCAGATAGCCATGAAAGCCTGTTTTTGGTTGGCCAGGGTTTGATTGCTGTCAAACTCTTGGATCAGGGCGGTATGGACCTAATCCCAAGTTGTGCACTCCTTCAAATGGGCTGTCATGATCCTCCAAGTGGTGCTATCTAGGCAGGAGTGGATGTTCTTTACCTTCTGCCAATCAGTGGCCTCCTCCGTGGAGCTCACATATGCATATAGGAAGGAGGCAACGCTTTACTGGCTGGAAATAAAATCCTTCTTTAGAATTAGGTTTAAAGTCAGTTACAAGCGGAGTGGAGAGGGTGTTAACACCAAGGAAGGGCACTGGCTCCGAGATCTCAGTTTCCACATAGTTGTGGGTGCCCTGCTGGTCTAGCTATCGTCATAGGCCCTCAAGATCTTCTTGGATACCATCCCAATTTTTGGTGATGGAGGAAATGGAAGCCTTGTTTGCGATTTGCTCCTTTAAAGATTGAATTTCAGCACCTTGAAGGTAATGCTGGTCCTTGAGGGTGGTCAAACTGGTTTCAAACCCTTGACAAGTTTGCTCCAGCTGAGAGATGTGAGCATCGATAAAATTTGGCAAAAGTGATTTAGTTGCCCATTTCATCTGACAGGGCGTCAATGGAGACCCTAGGTTCAAGGGGACTCCATCCACTTGGAGTTTGTATTCCTGAGCTACATTCCAAATCTGATTGTGTAAAGCAGCCAAGGCTGTCATCACATCCTTTCGCCACAGGTCCTCAGGGCCATCAGTGGTGGAGCTGAGGGACCTGGGGGCCCAGGGGTTTATGGGGACTCTCTGGCCCTTTAGGTCCCTCACGCCCATCAGTACCTTCACTCCTAGATGGGTAGTCACAAAAGGCTGGCTCTTGATAGTGTTGTTGTGGGGTCCGTACCAGATCCTCAACTTGAAGGAGGTGTTGATTCCAAGTTTCTTAAAGGAGTTGGACGTTCCAATGCAGCTCATCCTTAAGATAATCAGAGATCCCGCTATCTAACACCACCACTTGGTCTCAAACTTCATTGATCAGTCGTCAGTTATTAATAATGGCCTCATGGTTGTTGTAAATGAAGGAGGAGGCTGCATTATAAAAATTGGCGAGGTGTTTGTAGGGCCTAAGTGAGCCCCAGTTGTTGAGAGATTTCTTGATGGTGCAACCCAACCAGTTGAAGTAAATGATGGATAGTGGGGTGAACAAAGTTTTGGAGGTAGCATTTGGGACCCAATGTGAGTTCTGCTGCTGGCAGCTGGGCTGAGCTATAGAGGTCCCACATGGTAGAGGGAATGGAGGAGGCGTGGGCATGTCTGGAGCGGGCACCCACAGAGTAGATGCCATTTATTAGTTGTTGGACAACCTCGTTAAGGTTCTCATATTGAAGATAGTTCTGAGTTCCATCAATATTAGGCAGGTTGAACTGAAACGTGGCTTTAAATTCTAATATTTCAGGCTGAGCGGCTGGTATTTCATGCTGTGAGATATTAACCAATTGTGCAACGCTTCTTGACTGACTAGCGTCTTGGTCTTCAGGGCTGCTAGTATTTTCCATTTTGATAGACGTTTTCACTCAGACATCTCAGAGCCCCATGTAGTAAGCACCACATTTGTCGAAGCTACAGTTTTCTAGACTGGTACTGAGGTCCAAAGGTGGCTCAAAGATGCAAATTCACAGAAAAGGTTGAGAAGAAAGTGGAAAGTTAGTTAAGATATTGAATAATTTATTAAGCTTAAAAGAATTTGATATTTATAGGGTGAGTGGGGACACGGTGCCTCAGGGATCATTGGGGCCCCATCCATTCAGGATTTTCCTGATCTTCCAGAATGGCTGCCTCATGGGCATCTCAATGGATTGTGCCGCCCACCTGACTGAGTTGGTGGAAAAGCCGCCACATGTGACTCAGGAATTGGGGAGGAGGTTCTTAAAGCCAATTTTGCTTGTATAGGTTCAGAAAACTGATTTGGTGTGACTCAATCCAGAAGTGAGAAATTTGATTCTGTTTGTCATCTCAAATTCCAACACCCATCAAATAGCAATCAAATAAAAAAGTTTTCAAGGTGGGTTGACCTTGGGACAAATATACCACCCAGAGAATTTTTCTTCTTCTTTATTTGAGGTAAGCTGACCAGGGGATGGACAGTACTGATACAAAATTGACCAAAAAAAGAACACAAACCAAAAGCCCTAAATGAGTGGCATAACACCAAAACAAAAAGGGAAAACCAAGACAACCAGGTGTAGCAGTCGTGGACCGCTTATCCCACCATGGCGGAGGGGGAGAGGGAGGGAGTTTCAGACATCTTATCAATTTCCTCTTCATTATTGAAGAGATGGGAGAAAGCTGAGAGCAAAGGGGTTGGGGCATCCACAGGATGCGGAAAGAAGAAAAATGGAAAGGGGTTAAGTTCATTGCTAACAAGCTGGGCCTGGAGCATAGCCTCTAGGAGTTTGGCAACATGGTGTTCAGCTTGTATGCGTGCATCAAAAAGCTGAGAAAATTTGGCTATATTGGCTCTGGTGATGCGCGTAATGGGGGAAAATTCTGCCAGCGCAACAATTTGTGTGAAAGCAGAGATGGCAGTTGCCCTTAATCGTCCAATTTCCTCCGTTGCAACTGCAGGGAAATCAACAGGGTAACGGAGTGTATGTAGCCCTTCCTCAAATTGTGCAACAGATTGTGCCATGGCTTCATGGAGATGGCGGCTGTCAGGAGTGGCCACCGCGGCTTCAGAAAGTTGATGATCACTCGAAAATGGGATAGCAGTGGGTTTGGGGATATATTTCTTAGATGGGAATGGGGCATCGAACTCTGAAGGAAGATATGGTTCCAAATTAATTGGAAAGTCGGGAGGAGGTAGAATTTCCCCAGATTCAGCAATTTCATCCAATAGGTCCCAGGGTTTTTGATTGAGAAAAATTGACCCCAATGGACGAGGTATTGGTTGGGTAATTTTTGGGCCATTAAATCAGTTGGACTGAAGATGGGTTTAAACCTGTTCCTGATTGGGTAAATTGTTTGAAATTAAGCTGGCTTGGGCTGTGGTTGCAAAGGTTTTGTTGGTTTTTGAGCGTTCAGCTGGAGGGTGGGGGCAGCCAAAATCCTCACTCAAACGCTGATTGTGCGGCCCCATGTGTGAGCATGGCGGAATCTGCTAGTTTTAAGTTGAAACTACAGGATTTATTGGAATGGTCCAACTCATGGTATAGGGAACAAACGGTTTTGCTGTTGTCAACATGAGCCCAAAAAAAGTGGTCTGTTGCAGATGGGATATGTGCATGTGGAGGGATGTGCTGGGCTACGGTTGGTTGGTGGGGGTGATGGTGGCCATCGCCCATAGTGCTGCTAACCGCTCAGCTCCACTTGAGACCTGGAAGTGGAGTATGGGGTTTGTACCATATTTAGATAGCCCCATCATCAGTTCATCATAGAGTATTTGAGGCGGAAGGTGTGAAGGAAGGTTTTCAAAGGTCACCACCATTGTGGTTTCACTGGGGAGGCGTGTGTGGGTTGTGGAGATAGGAGTGTTTTTATATATTAAGGGCGTAGATGCTGCTGCAGCTGCGTCCTCTTCAGTGGGAAAACCAATATCAAAATAGCCCTTATAAGGGCGGAAGTCAATAAATCTCACTGGTGAAAACGTGGATGTTGCCAGCTCAATTATCACTTTGTCAGCATATGGGAAGAGATGCCCATATTCAACTCAGAGGCAATAGCAAATATTGGATTGGGGTAGGGCTAGTGGGTGGGGGTGGGTTGGGTGTACTTGTGCTAAGTGTAATGATAAGTCCCTAGGAGGGACAAAATGGCCTGATGCATTAGGCGGACTGGATGAGCCAGTTCTCACAAGTTTACCTGCAGGGCAAAAACGCTAGCAGGTGGCGGATCCGCTGACATAAAATGGAAACTGAAACAGTGAAGGTGGTGATGGAAAATTAATGGATGCTTTTTAATAAAATCGCTCAAAAGTGATGATGAGCACCCAGAGAATCTTTCTTGCCAGTACATGTTTCAAACTTGTATTGAAGAAAAACTGCATTAGGATGAAAGCAGAATTTTTCCTCAATTGCTCAGCCTTCTTTAAATAGTTAATAATTAAACTTTGCTGAAAATCCAAGTCAAATTTATTATTATTTTAGATATCATTTATCACCTGTCACCATGCCATAAAAATTTATTCTTATAATTTGCATTTAATTAGAAATATTAAACTATCATTATGTTTAGTTGTATTTTGTCAAGTTAAATATTGATTAATTTAATCTTATAACACCAAAATTTTATAGTAATTGACGCAGAAACGTCCTATCTAAAGTTACAGGTTGGTTGCACCAAGAACAAGTTAATCTGCATGAAGACAATACTTTTGAGACACAGAATAAAACCTTATAATCAAAATTGGCGTTTTATTATATAAACAAATGAAGCACATCATAGTATCTTAGTAATGAATGTTTCTTTTTGATGTTTTGGGTACATAGTCTAGATTTTGGTGTTAGACTTAATGAAGATCTTAGTAAAAATCAGATTTATTTTTTCAGCCTGAAGATCCTTTTATAATATGCTCACTAAATTATATAGTTCTCATTAGTGTAAATGTTTAGTAACTAAACAAACTATATGATTTTTGGGTCAGTTGTATAATATATGAAAAAGACAAAGAGAATAGTGCCTTGGTCTCATGGCATTTACAAAAATAATAACAATTGGCCTAATATAACAAGGCATTGTGCAATCTCTGATGATAATAGTAATCTTTATTAACAGTGAGTAATCATAAAAGCGTGTGATAAGGTAAGTGACAATTCAAATGATTTAAGCTCAATTGCCTTCATGGGTGAGAAAGTTGATATAAATTAGGAATTCATGGTTTTTAACAGCTTGTGGAAAAAGATCTTTTGTAATTAATATTTACAAATATTGATGACACAGCCCAATAATATAGTAAATTAATTCTTTGAATTGACTCTGTCACAAGGTGTAAACTTTTAAGTTTAATGCACAGTTCATGTACTTGATTTAGAAATAATAAGGGTGTGGCAATAGTTGTATGAAGAAAACAATCCAGTTGAGGTTCTTCCTGACCAATGGTATCAATCTCGCTTAGGTACGCTATAGGAAGTTACTGAAAGCTCCACTTTTGGTAACCTGAGAACAATTCAAAAAATTGAAGCTATCTTTAAATCTTACTCAAATAAAACTTAAGAACAAAAATAATTAAAGGAAACTGTTATCTTACTCTTCCACAAGGAAACAATAAATAGTATTATTTATAACTAAGTCTTTAATTGGCTTTTGTAATTGTTTGTCTTTATATAATAAAACAAGAGGTACAATTAGGAAAAGTTGGCGATTAACTTTTTGGGTGGAACCACAATAAAAATGTATTTCTTTGTTAACAGACTTAACCCAAAGAGCCATTCAAAATAATGAACACTTCATACACCTAGTTAGTATTCTCCACCAACTAGATTATGACTTTCCATGAGTTGGTTTTTAGATAGCGTGTCCCAACACTTTTATCTAACCCCATCCAAATAAATTTTACAAGCTAGCAGCCTGCTTAGGTAATGGGACCATTTACCCATTTACATAAGACTACACCACTCAGTCTAAACCGCAAGTAAATGCTAAGAAAAGAATTGTCAATGCTCATTGTTGAAAGAAAGCTATTGTTGTGCTCTTTTAGAATTTTAAACCTAATTTTTATTAATATTTTTGCAGGAGAAGTAATACTCTCTACTGATGGAATAAATATTTCAGTGGATTTTATATTCCTAAATAAAATATGGAAAATCTTAAATTATACTAGAAAGTTGGATTTTATAATTATTTTATTAGTTATAGCAAGGGGTAAAAGCAAACCCTTATTATTTCATGCCTCCCAGTAGTTAGCAAACTTGTAGGCTAATAGTGGGGTAGGCACAAGTCCACACGCAAATATAAACTCATATTAATTAAATTTCATCTTAACCTATCAAAACGCTTTTTTTCATTTTATGGCAGGGTTTACTTTCAGGTATCAAGTTCGAAACTGGAAGGATTTAACCTGAGGCAGCTTTTTGATATACTTCCTTCAATAAGCTACCTGGCACATAGACTTAGTTTGGCTGCTTATGAAGTTTCTATTGATTGATTGGTTAGTAAAATATTTCCTCCTTCCTCCCCCTTCAGGTCTTTACCAGGGGTGTTTTTGAACTAGACTTTAGCACCAAATTGGAGTTGATGCTGAGCTGGGATCCCCTCATCACTTGAACTATTCACACTCAAAACATTCTTCTTACTTAAGCAAGAAGGCAATTGTCCAACATTTAGTAACTTAAATACACCCTTATCTATTTGCAACAAATCCTCTTTGATTTTCATAAAAAGTTCAGAAGTTTAAATTAAACTAAAAATTACAATTTTAACATTTATTGTTGAGATAATCCCAAGTGATCCATTAGTTGTTAGGCTCAGAATAAAATCCTAGTATAGACTAAATTGTTATCCTATATGAGAATATTCCTAACAATTGTATCTAACAAGATAACTTGTACATCCTGTCATATTTTAATTTGACTGGATAATAAGCCCTAAATAGTTACAGTGGAATGGGTGAGATTAGCCAAACTGAGTAGTTTAATAATATGGATGGAGATTGCCTCAACATAAGGCAATAAGGCAATACCAAGCTTTAAAAATACATAGTAATTTGCCCCCAATTCAGGTGATAAGGCGCTGTCAATGTATAACAATATTTTATAGATCACCTCAAACTAAGGCGATCATGAAAATATTGCTAACAGACTTTTCTGCTACCAGTATGAATATGGTAGAACTAAATATTTTAGAAAAAGGGGCGTTTTGACTGGACTCACTGATATATAGGTGAGGTTTAAAGATTGCAATGGGGAGGATTATTAGTAGGAAGTGGGAAGTGGAATAAGGGTATCCACTGACATATATTACAATCAATAAGGAAGTGTCATTGGAGCAATTGCTCAACATTTTGCTATATTTATTAAGTGTATCTGGAGGACTATAAATATTCATATTTTCCGTCCTATTGCCCAGTGGGTTGAACCCTGCGCAAATCCCTTTGGCATATCTCTGGTATATAACTAAAATTTCAACAGTGGTGCTCACTACAGGGCGCCCATTGAACAAACCATAAAAATCTAAATTATTATCCAGTTGCCAGCCATGGCATCTCAAGCCTGCACTAAAGGGGAATTGTCCCAATCTGTTGCGCTTGCAGAAGCTGTAAAAATCAAACTTGTTGTGGACACGGTGCTCAAAAAACAATATGAGCTCCTTCAAGAGCGTGACAGCATAAAAATCAGCTGGTAAATACATCTAGTCAGTTGCAAGTATTTGGAAAACTGAACAGACAACTTGCCAATTGCCTGGATGACGCTCCTGAGAGGCTACACTGTACAGAGAGGAAGTTGAAGCCTACTTTTCCCTCATTATCCCTAATGGGAAGTGGAAGTAAATGGGGTTGCTCGGATAGGGTCATTTTTATGCTGAATACAAGGCTAATGTGAGCTGTTCAACTCATATTATAGCTCTGAGGATGATTATGTTCTGACCCAGAGAAACCTCCATGTAATAACATTCCTGCCCACTCAAGAACCTAAGCTCCACAGGCTCTCAGTTATGAGTGGAAAGAGGAGGTCTGCTTCAACAAGCTACCTCAAACTGATTGCAATGGAAAAATCCATGGGTGCTTTATACAGTTGAATTTTTAATGGAAGGAGCCTCCGATTGGTATAGGCTAAATTATTGATATCCGCCCTGGATGTTGGAAGTGCCGACCAAGTCATTTGCTATCTTCCAAACAACTCAGTTACAAATAGGAGATTAAGGAGATTGCTTTTTGGTTGTTTAGAGGCACCGCCAAGATATCATGGCAGAAGTCTGAGTTTTTGACTATAAGGTTTCATTTTAAAGAGACTCTCACTGAGTTTGCAGATCGCTTCATGATGGAAGCCCACATGGTATAGGGCATGCACTCTATCTGAAGATGATGTGGGGATTTCGTTGAATTCTGTGGTGAAGCCATACTGTGAGCTCTACAATGTCATGGCTTCGTTTTTAGAGGACAACGTACCTCTTCTCAAAATTGACCAAAATTTGCATTGGTTATCTGCTACCATTACACCGCCTAATACCAAGCGGAAACCTACAGAAACCATCTCCAGACCTTCTTATTCAGAGTAATTATCTCGCCCTATTCAGAAATTGCTTGGTAACCCCTGGCCTAATTATAACTACGCACCTAGACCTTAGCCGAGTTACCATCAGCAGTTCAGGTATCAGACTGGGCCTGTTTACACCAATCATCCACAGTCCAACTTTAGGTGTGGCTCATCTTACAATAAACAAGGACGTGGGCACTACGGGGTAAATTGTTTTGCTTGTAATCACTCTGGGCACCTGGCCTGGGTTTGCCCCATTTAGCGGGTCCATTATGTACAGCAGGACCAGCACTACTAGGGAAAAGTCAGAGCGGAGTAGAGATGGAACTTTCTACCTCCGCTATCCCAACCCCAAACGTCCCACTAGAACATATCAATATATATTCAGTGGATTTCCTCCAGTACGATGACGCATTCCTATACCAGCAGCCAGTTGGAGGGTTGAATGTATTGACATGAGCGTGATCTAAGGCTGTGGCGGAAGAAGTGCCTCAGGTGCAACCAAATCTGTATTCTTGTTAAATGTTTGACCAATTTTCTTCTGACAAGAATGACCCATCCACAGATGCACCTTCCTTGCAAGGAGTAAACTTCACCCTTCCTTTAGATGCTATTAGCAAAGAATACCCCAAGGTTAGTGAGGGGATTATGATCTTCCTTGGGA
The DNA here is from genome assembly GCA_022478985.1 of Massospora cicadina. NCBI lineage: Eukaryota > Fungi > Entomophthoromycota > Entomophthoromycetes > Entomophthorales > Entomophthoraceae > Massospora > Massospora cicadina. The sequence continues at coordinate 127,535 of JAKSZP010000136.1, forward strand.
AAAAGATCCCTTACATGTCCACATAGTAAACAGTTAAGATTCTTCTTATTCAGAATGTATGTACTGTGACATTGTGGTAGCAAAAACCTGAGTATGCATTATAATAGATATGGGTGTCCCAGTCAACATAGTTTCATTAAGTTGGTGGCAAAGTTGACGCTACATGATGTAGAACATCACATGTTGTATGGGACTGCAGGCGCAGAAAACAAGGTCTCTGAGGGAGCATACAGTGCGCTTCCCCTGCAGTTTGAGTCAATAGTTGTTGTAGCTCTATAAATTATGTTATCAAACTGTAATTACAACCTTTAATTGGAAACTCATATATGTGACAATTTGGTGCTGACATTGATATGATGGAGGAGACCTTTAACATTTTAGAGCAGCATATCCTGCTTAATTCACCTCCAGCAGAGTACCAATAGATCTGGTGCATATGTGACATTTCACCTCACCTATAATGACATTGTAATTCTGGTGCGCTATCATTTATTAAAGAAAAAAACCCATTCTTTTTTTAGCAGAATATTTGGGTATCAAGGGAAGCCTCTCAGAGCTGCTGGGTCTATATCCATCCCCCCCAGACATCAAGTTAAAAATAAGCGCTAAGTTATTAGTGGAAGTGCCAGATGAGCTCTATGGTGAGGCCATTGGGCCATATCAGCAACTGCAGATGGAGCCACATGCGACTCCAGGCATTATAGTACCAGGACATGGAGATATTAAGGTTTTCTAGCTAACCTACAAAAAATAACCGCTGCAGATCTTCCAACACTTTAAATAGTGGCGTATATACACTTGTTCCCTGATAAGGAGATCCTTTGGGTTCATGAGTTCAGGTCGCTGAATGATTTCATTCTAACCATTGAACCGCAGCATGGCGTAATGACTGTGGTACTGCGCAATGAAATAATGGGGTTATTGGAAGAACAGAAGGATTGAGCAATAGCTTTATTTCAAAAATATAAGGTACTTTTGCCTTTGATGACCATGATTTAGGCTGCACTCTGGGGGGTGGTCTATTGGTTGGACACTGGAGAACATCCTCCCATCAGGTCACAGCCGATCCACTGATCAAGAGCAGCTGAAGAAGTTGTCACTGAAGAAAAATTGATTTGCTGTTGTAAACAAGGGATGCCTGAACCCTCAAAGAGTCTGTGAGCTTCGCCTATTCTAATTGTCAAAAAGAAAGCAGTACCAACTGGGTAGTGATGGAATACTAGAAGCTCAACAGTATTATCAAGAAGAACACATACCCCTTGCCTCGTATTGATGATGTGTTGGATTGGTTAGGTGGAGCCTGTTACTTCTTGGCGATGGACTTGATATTGGGCTACTGGAAAATCAAGTTGCCTGCAGGGGAACAGGGAAATGCTCCATTATCACGTCCAAAAGGCTTTTAAAACCGACCCATATGCCACAAAGGTTGTGTAATGCCCCAGCCACATTCTAACGGGCCATGTATACCATCCTTGGCGTCTTGAAGCTGTCATGCATTCTTGTGTACCTTAAAGATATCAGTGTTTTTTCGCGTACATTTTCTGAGCATCTTACTCATCTGGAGGAGATATTCCGCTAGCTTACCAAGGCCAATGTCGCAATTAAGCCACGCAAATGTCACTTCTTCAAGGTCCAACCGGAGTACCTTGAGTTTGTGGTATATGCAAAGGGTCTATAACTTCAACCAGTTAAGGTGCAAGCTAATCAAAAAATGACTCTTTTGACCATCAAGTGGGACATACAAGTATTCTTAGGGATGTTCAGCTACTACCAATACTTTATCCCCAACTTCAGTTGTATTGGGATTTGCTATTTAAAATGTTAAAAAAGAATGCTGTTATTGAATGGACAAAATCCGTCAATGCTCCTTTGATACACTTTGAACGGCATTAATCAAAACGCCAGTGTTACATTACTAATTTTTTACAAAGGATTTATTGTACAGACAAATGTTCTCTTTCTGCAGTTAAAGCAGATCTCTTTCAAAAGAGATGATGAAGGGGAGGAGCACCCAGTTGTATACTGCAGTCATATATTGAACTGCCATGAACGCATTTTACACTGTGACCAAGTGGTAGTGCTTAGTGGTGATCTATGCATACAAGCAATTCAGGGTATATTTTCATGGGGTAAGGTTTAAATTCGTAACAGCCATGCTTTGTTACTCTGATTGCAGAATCTCAGAGAGCCTAAAGGGCGTCTAGCCCTATGGGCTCTCAAACTGCTTGATTACAATTTTGAAATCCTTCACTGACCAGAGCAGAACACCAGATGCCAACTGTTTATCAATGGTGCCAACAGTTGCCATTACGGTGGATCTCAGTGATATAATATATGATAAAAGCTAAGCGGGAAATATGACGATGAACCGCATCAATTTATCAAGGTCTTAGGCAGAATAAGGGACAATACATTCCAGAAGATCGGCAAATCTTATAAGTGGATAGGGGAGACTACAGATTATATCTCAAGGCCTTCCGTCTGACCAAATATTATTATGTGAGTACACTGAGCAGTTAGACATGGTGGAGTATCAAGATTTTGTAATTGTATCAACCACGTACTAATGGGAAAGCATGTAATTTGACATGCTCAAAACATTTTCTGGTTGCCACCAGTGCTAAGTGGTGAAGCCATTCTGCCGAAAAGACTTTGTAACTGTTAGTGAAAACTCACTTTACTTGGCATACAGTTTCTATCAACGTTGTGAGGCCTCTGCTAACTGGAGCAAAACAGTCTAAGAATAATATGGTGGCAAATAACCACTTTAGCAGGTGGATTGAATCACGGGCAATAGATGATCTAGGGAGGTCATGGTGGCAAAGCTTGTGATGGAATATATAATTCAGTGACACAACTGTCCTCAATTCATTTTTACTGACAATGGAACCAATTTTACCTAAGCTCAACAAACTGTTGGCCATCCGCAGGGTTCTAATGACACCATATCACCCAGAATACAACGGTATGGTCAAAAAGGTCAATGTGACACTGATTAATATACTCTGGAAGCTGTTAACAGATAAACCCTCTGATTGGAGTGCCCTCCTTTCCACCTCTGTCTTCGCCTACAACATAAGCTATCATTTGGTAACACAGAAGAGTCCTTTCCAGTTACTAGTTGAATGGTACCCAGCTCTACTCGTACTGCTCTATGCATGCATGGAAGTACCAGCGGGATGGATCCTCAATGCTGCTTGACCAACCTAACGTTTACGCTGATTAGGCTATAAACCAAAGCTTATTCATTCAGCTTGGTCAAGAAGATAAAGAATCAGGCTGCCAACCAGGTATGGCATAAAGGGATAGCCCAGTTTAAAGATGGGGACATGGTTCTATTTCATGACTGTCGTGATTCTCCCTGGATTAGGTGAAAGCCTTGTTCAGGGGGTGAAATTGATATAATCACACAAAGGGCATAATTTGCAGAAGGCCCAATAATTTGAGAACAGAGTTTGATTTTATGTTGGAATACCAAATTTGGGCTTTGCCCGAATTATGCTAAATTTGGGGAAAATGTACATCTCCTAATTGTTATCTAATCTCTATCCACTCTTTATCTACTTCCACATACCCTAGTATTGGGACTTTCCTACAGGTCTCATTTGCACTACCTTACATATCCCTATTCCTATCCTTATAATCCCTATTCCTATCCTTATATTTTAAAGCACTATAAATAGTGCTAAATTATTCTAAATAAAATACTTCTCATCTAAACTCTTATTTTATTTTACTTTACTTTGATGGAAATCATCTCATCCAAGGCTGCTAACTTCAAAGTCCTGCCTTCAGATGATTGTGGCGCCAACGATTCCTCCATGGTGGCCAACAAAATGGTGCTCCCTGCCAGGTTGCTTCCGAGTTGCAACATGAGGATATAGCCTCAACCTTAGACGAAAAGAGTTTTAATCCTCAGTAGGTACTCCAGACCCTGACCTTTTGACATACCTACACTGGAATGGCTGAGATGCAATCACTGTGGGAAGTGATTTTACCAAGAAGAGCTTTACATGTCCTAGAAGAAAAAAATCCTGTACGCTTCAAAACACCAGGCCAACTCAAGGCCTTACTCAATTTAATGTATATGCCTGAATTACTTGAAACAGATGTAAAAGAGCAATATAGCCAACATCATAATGTGAAGAGATTAAAAAGGCAATACTTTATTATATACAGGAAGCAAAATATACTAAGGAAGAATGGGACATTGACCAAAAAGAAGCTTGGGAAAATATCACACAGAGACTTTCTCTCTGCTTGGCATAACTTTCTGAGCAATTTATTCAGTAAATTAAAAGCAAACACTTAATTGCACACTGAAGTCTTGCTCCAACGTCATTTGATCCCCCACTAACTGTCCCAGCATGGGGAAGTGGCAAAACTCCCCCCTCCATTTTCCATCTGACAGGAAAATGCGCTCAGACTGGCTCGCCCAGTCATTCCAAACCCTTGGGATGATTCGTTCCTCCCAAGGATCTCGAAAACCATCTTGCCTGAAACCATGTGGTGCCCCGCTGCCCCCTGATTCTCCCCCAGAGCAACATGCATTTCAGCCTTAGGGTCAAATATGGGAAATTCTTCCCCTATGACGACCAAGCCATTATCAAAATGGCTCAGGCGGTGATGACACCAGCCTGTTTTATTGACTTCCGCCCCTATAAGGGGTACTTTGATCTTGGCTTCCCCTGTGAAGCCGATGCAGCCACTGCAGCAATGGTGCCACTAATATTCAATAATATTCCCCTCCCAACAACTTGGACCCAGCTCCCAACAGACACCACCTTGGTGGTCCAGTTCGCTGGTTTGCCCACCCACCTCCCCCCAAAAGTGCTCCACCAGGAGCTGATGGCCAGTTTGGCAGCATATGGCGCCAACCCCATCTTACAATTTGTGGTCCTAAATGGGGCCACACGCCTTGCTGGGCCTCAGGCATATGTCATGATCAGCCCTGAATTTACAAAAATTTCTTTGTCAATTCCACCTCGTGCCACCATCCCATCCGCCCCTGGCCATCCATTCTGGGCCCGTGTCAAGGGCGGACAGACGATTTGTCCATTCTGTTTTGAGTTTGACCTCTTGAAATGCAAATACCCATACTCAGAAACTTCCGCCAATGCCAAAAGTTTGCCTGATGCCCACTAATCCACCGCCCACCCCACGCCAACTCTGACATGGGGTACGATCCTACCTTCCCCTCCTCCAATGCCTGATGCTGTAGATGCACCTGCAGCCACCAATCAGTATCCACCTTGCCCCAGGGCCATGCATGATTCTTCCAATCTAGTGTAGGATTGAACCCCAGTTTGATCCCAGGCAGATTCCAGAAAACCAGCTAATCCTCAACCATATGCCGATTCCTAATCCAATTCAACCAAAACCCATGGGAGTATTTGGATGAAATTGAAGAATCAGGTAACGTCATCAAAGAACCGTCACTGCAAGTTGAGCGGCTCTGTAACACAGAATGGGATGCAAAATTCCTGCCTCAGAAATATTTCTCACAACCTAACGCCAAATCATTCTACAGCGACCACCAGCTTTCAGTAGAAGCAGCCGCCACACCAGATTGCCATCTGCTCCACAAAGCTGCCACCAAATCTGTGGCTGCATTCGCAGGAGGAATTCCACCTCCCATTATCCCCATATATCTTATTGCACAAAGTAAGATCAACATGAAAATTTTACACAAAAATGTCACTGAAGCCATCCAGAACGTGGTAACAGTAGCACGGAATCTGAAAGAAAAAATAACCTGAACCAACATTGCCATGTTCATTAAATTCCCAGATGCCCACTTAAAGCTAAAGACGCTTTGGCCAAATACATTGTTGGCATTATGATGGCTAAAAACTATTTGGAAGTTCCAGTCATCAAGGATATTGAACCCCATACCGCCAATGCCCCCACACCCCTACTATCTGCTTTAACACGCACCCTACTCTGGAATGAGATGGATGCAGCTGAAGACGAGCCCTCTGATCCCCCCTCCCCATCCACCATGAAGGGATAGCAGTATTTGCTACCCACCTGGTTGGATATTTGTTAGGTATGTTTTAATCAATCCATCCATTTTGGGCGTTTTGTTTGACTCATTAATTTTTTTATTATGATTTTAGTTTTAGTTTGGTATGTCCGTCCCTTGGTCGGTTTACCTTGGTTAAATAAAATATTACACAGAGAAATGACTACTGGCCTATAGGATGGGTTTCCCATTATGAGGAGAACCTCTCTAAATTTCTCACTAAAGTAAAGCATTATAAAAAAAATTTGACCAAATTAATAATTATTCTCTAGTCAATGAGCAAATATCAAACAGATTTAAATATTCAGAATTTACAAACATCATTGATTTTAATACTAATAATAACATTTATTTATGCAACCAAAACCCAATTATCTGCAATGATGTCATTTTCCAGGCTGATTTAGTGAAATAAATCAGAACAAACTTTATTGAGTGTTCAGAGCTAAAAGTGCCAAACATCATTTGGATGAGCATCATCTGAGTAATTGGACCAATCAAGTTGGGTCAACAAGTCAAGAAATAGCATCCAAATTTAATAAAGTCAGCAAGCTGCAGGAAGTTTTGGGAAGCACCAAAAACAATTGGTGTGTCAATGCAATTCAAATGCCAGGCAAAATACCTGGGACTTACCTTCGCATCCTTGGGAATAAGCTTGATGACTCTCTTCCTGCAACGCTACCGCTTTCCAACTTTGACGATGCCCCTCCAAAAATCAGACCAGATAACACTAAGATGAACGCTGATCCCTATGAAAACACAGGTTATATAAAAGTGAAGCTCTATAACCCCTTTCCAATAATCCTATCGCTTTCTGACTTTGACAGCACCCCTCCTGAAATCAAGCCACAAATTACTAAAGCAAAAATCACGAATTACCTGGTTTGGTCCTCAGATTTGGATAGCGCCGATCCCAGCAACAATGAGAGTCAATAAAAAGCGAAGCTAAATGACTCCCTTTTTTGGCAACGCTACCACTTTCTGACTTTGATGGCTCCCCTCCCAGGATTGGGCCAAATATTACATAAACAAAAATTCTAGATTACCTGGCTCAGCTCTCAAATGGGGATAGCGCCAATCCCAGCGAAGATGAGAGTCCTGAAAGACTAAAGCCCAAAAAACAAGCTATCATTACCTCCATCACCAATGCCAACCGTTCAGCTCATGGTATCATAGAAATGTCTGATAAGAATTATACTGGGCTCCCAGTTGGGGTGAGTGAGCACCCAGTGGAGAGCCCAGAATGCCAAGGCACAGCAGTCTATGCGATTAGAAGAAGGGGGATCTAGTGGGGACGTGAGGAAAGTAAATGTTTATAAATGTACTGAAGACCCCCAAGGCAAACCAGATGGTTGCAATGGGGGCAACCGCAAGTCTTGCAGGGGCAACCCCCAAGGGCGGGAGAGGCGGGGAGGGCGACGAGTCCTCCAGGATGTGTGGTTGCTGGCCTTTGGTTATGGGTAGGTGAGTCTGTGCGCCAGAGAGGGGCGGCACAGGGCCCACTTTGTGGACAGGGGTGCTGTCAGAGGGGTAAATGGACCCGCGATGAGCGTTAGGGCTGAGTTCCCCTTGGTTGCGGGGCTCTGGGGCCCTTAGGTGGGTAAGATTAGTAGCGGATGAGCCAGGTGTGGGGGCTGAGCTTGCGGGCATCGGGGCAGGGGCGCCTTGAGGCTGCTCCAATAGGGGAGCGCTCTCAGAAAACCTGATGGTGAAGTGAATGGATGGGTTCACATTTGACAGGTATGCGAAAACGGATGGAGAGTTGACTTCATTATTGAGAATGAGGCAGTTTACCGCAGATATAATCCACTGCCACATGGCAGGGTCAAGCAACAGGATGACCCATTCAGCGATCATCAAGGTGACTATTTGGGCAGCAGCGCATTTTGCTGGATTGATCAGCAGAATTTAAACAAGAAAACAAATAGGCGGAGTCTGTGGCAAGGCGTTCAGGGTATTCAGCTTTATTTTGGTGCAAAGTTTGGGAAGAATAGAGCATAAACCAACAACTGCCCATTGACAGGGCAGTTGCCTTAAGTACTGAGCAAATAACATAGTGGGGATGCTGGAGTATTGGGTGGTTGGGGATTGGCGATGGGCTTGGTTGGCTGGTGTGTGGGGGGGTGGATGGATGCCCAAAAATCTTGGCAAAAATCGAAAAAAAAAACTTTTGCAAATTTCCCAAATTTTTGGGGCCAGACCAGGTTGATGGTAGATCCAGGCCTTGACCATTTGAGTCGGGCATCTCATGTGGTCTGAATTCCCCAGATTTGTCCTGGGGGCTGTGGCCTTGGTGCTCAGTTGTCCACAACCCAGTTCAAACTCTCAATTTGATTGTCTACGCAATCCAAACTTCCCAGATCTGTTCTGGGGGTAGAGGCAACTGGTCCAAGTCAAATGTGGCCTGGTTCAAAACCTGAATTGAGTTTAGATCTGATTTTTGGACCTGACCAGTCTGTACCAGCTCCGTTAGCCCAGAATTTGCAGACTGGGCTCTGATACTCGTGCTGGCTGTTTCTTCAAAATTTTGGTAAATTTCCCCTGATGAGTGAGGGGTCCCAGGGGCCACCCATGGCCCCTGGCCTGCATAATCTCCTGGCAGGTCCCCTCTATTAATTTACCAGAGTTGGGGGGAGAGGAGAGATCTGATTATCTTTAGGAGGAAGGGCAGTCACCCAGCGCTCATCAACCATGTGCGCCAGGTCACTCAACTGCGACAGGGGGTCCACTTGGGCCTTTGGCCCCCTTTTGGTCTGAAAGGGATGCTGCTCCCTATCCAGTTGTAGGGGCTGGTCCCAAGAGTTACACTACCCTTTCCTTTTTTGACAGGAAGGAGGCCCCCACCTGGGGCATGGACCAGAGCATAGTTCTTGTGCCTCTCTGGGAGCTTTATGGCCAGGATGGCTGCAATCTTCTGGGGGGATGGGGGGCTGCCGGGTGAGAGTTGTGGAATTCTTCTATCAGGTCCTTGCAAATTTGAGCAGTCACGTGCACTCACCCAGCTGTTCTCATATGAGGGGTATCCTTTCCAGGCAACCAGTTATTGAAAGGATCTGTGGGACCTACTGGGAAGCCAGAATAAAACTCCACCTCCACTTCCTGGGATTCCCCAATGAGGATTGGCTCTGGTGATGTTGGCCTTTCCCCTTTGAAGGGGGTCAGGAGGGAGGAGTGGAAGACGTTATGCTGCTTCCAGTGAGCGGGCAGCTTCAAATGATAGGCTCCATTGCCTAAGTCCTTCTCCACCTCATAGGGGCCAGAGTGTTTGGCTGCGAGTTTCTGGGTGGGGGCTTTTAAGGGAAGATTGCGGGTGTCCAGCATAATGAGGGAGCCAACTTCAATCTCATGTCCAGGGAGGCGCTTTCAGTCGGCAAACTTTTTGTAATCCTTGATGGACTTTGTCAAATGTTCACAAACCAGGTTGTGTGTCTCACAGAGTGCACACACACAGTCTTTGGCTGCAGGGACTGCTGAGGAGAGCTGGGGCCAATTTGGAAGGAGAGTTTGTAACCCAGGGTGGCCTCAAAGAGGGATAGGTTTGTCGAGAAGTGGATTGAATTGTTATATGCATACTGTGCAAGGGGTAGGTCCTTGGCCCAAGTGTCCTGTGAGGCTGTTTCATAACAGCGCAGGTACTTCTCCAGTACCTGGTTCACCCACTCAGTCTGCCCATCGGACTGGGAGTGGTAGGCCATAGATCTGCAGGGCTTGATGCTGAGGAGGGTTAGCAACTCTTCCCAGAACCGGGCGGTGAACTGGGGTCCCCTGTCACTCACTATCTCTTTGGGGAGACCAAACATGGCAAAGACATGGTTGACAAATAAATTTGCGGTCTCCACTGCAGTAATAGAGGAGAGGCAGGGGATGATGAGCGCGAACTTGGTAAATTGATCAACGACTACCATGATAGCATCTGAGCCATTAGAGGGGGGAGCTCCACGATGAAGTCTACTGAGACTGAGGTCCACAGGCCTTCTGCCTGCTGCAGGGGGTGTAGCATCCCCTTCTTCCCAGATCGGTCCAATTTTGCCCTGGCACAGGTGACACAGCGGGAGATCCAGGCGTGGATGTCCTTTGAGGACCCTGGCCAATTATAAGTTCTCTTTATAAGGTCAGCGCACTTCTTGATGCCAGGGGTGCCCAACAGTCTGGGGGACATGGTGTTCTTCAATAACACAGTTGTGTAGAGATGGGGGGACCCAAACCTGATTGTGGAACCAGATGGTTCCCTCCCGCAGGGTGTATGGGGCTCTCTTCTGACTTGAGGACTCTAGGTCAGTGTAAAGCTCTAACCCTTTGGGGCAGCAGGTCTGGGCAGCAAGGATGCAGAGGAGGAGTGGGGCGTCAGGGGCAAGGTCAGCAAAAGCTACCATTGGAGGGGCCAAGGAGAGGATTTGGGAGGGGGCACTACAGTAGTAAGCTCTAGCAGGTCCTCTCCACCATTGGGTGATAGAGATGGGTTCCAGCTGAGCATGTCTGGCAACACATTCAGGGGGCCTTTTATGAATTCATATTTAAAATGAAACCCACATAGGTCCTGGTATGTGCGAGTTTGGCGGTGCCCCAACTTCTGGGGTTTGCAGTAGTATAGTAATGCCTTATGGTCAGTCCAAACGGTGATTTTGTGCTGGGCGCCTTGCAGGAGGTATCGCCAGTGGGTGAGTGACCACGCCACTGCCGCTAGCTCCTTGTCATATATTGGCCATGCTTGTTCTGTGGAAGTGAATTTGCGGGAGTAGTAGGCCACTGGGTGCTCAACCCCCTCATGCTCCTGTAGCAGCATGGCGCCCACTGCCACCAATGAGGCGTCACAGGCTACAATGAAGGGGCGGGAGGTGTTGGCATGCCGCAGGACTGGGGCGGTGAGGAAAACCTCCTTGATAGACTTAAAGGCCTGCTGGCATTCTGGGGACCACTTGAAGGGGGCGTTCTTCCCAGTGAGGGGGTGAAGGGGTGCCACCAGTTGGGAGAGGGCTGGGGAGAATTTTTTTAAGAAGGTGATGGTGCTAAGGAAACTTCAAAGTTGTTTCTGTGTAGTAGGGGTAGGCCAAGACTGGATCGCCTCAAGCTTAGAGGGGGAACAGCATATCCGTCCTTCAGGATGAGGTTACCTAAGAAGGTCACTTCATCCCAGAAAACATTTGCACTTTGAGGGTTTTATGAAGAGCCCTGCTTTGTGGAGGGCTGCCACCACTGCTTCTAGATCCTTGGCGTGTTGCTCTGGGGTAGGGGAGTGGATCAGAATATCATCAATGTAGGCTACAGCGCATGAGAAGCGCAAGTCCCCAAGCACATCATTGATGAGGCGTTGGAAGGTGGCCAGAGCATTCTTCAGTCCGAAGGGCATCACTCTGAATTGAAAAAGACCCCGGCGGGTGTGTGGATAGCTGTGAGCCACTCTTGTCCTCTCGCCACCCTCACCTGGTTAAAGGCGTTCACCAGATCCAACTTTGAGAAGACCTGGGATTTGGCGATGGCTTGGGCGATGGTTTGCTCTAAGGGCAACGGGTAGGGGTCAGGGATGGTGATGTTGTTGAGGTGGCCATAGTCGATGCAAGGGCGCAGGGTGCCATCTGCTTTCTGAGCGAAAACTATGGGGGAGGCGACCAGTGAAGATTTCTTGATAAGCCACCCCTTCTCTAACATCTCGTCTAGCCAAGTCCCCAAAGCCTTGTCATCTTCCTCAGTGTAGGGGTAGAGGGGGCAGTTGATCTTGACTAGGTTGACTATCAGCCGAAATGTTAGGTCATATTTGGAGTGTAGGGGGAGCTTGGAAGCCATCGACATGTCAAAGATGGACTTATAGGGGGTTAGTAAGGGTGTGAAGTCCAAAGGGAGGGCAATAGGAGTGGGGTCTGGGGGGTAAATAGAGCCGAGGGATGTGTCAAGGGGGAGGGTTTTCAACAAGGGAAAATCTCCACTCAACTTGAGGTTTGATAACAACAAGGATTTATTAGCAATATTAATGCGGACCTGCTGTCACCGCCACCAGCCCACCCCCAAGATCACGGGGTAAAGCAAGTCCTGTACGGATGAGAAGTGGTCACTGAACCCAAAGTCATGGACAGAGAAGTGCAATGGGCGTTGGACGTGGTAAGTTTTCATGGGCTCCAATGAAGCGCCCAGGACCAATGAGGCTTCTTCCATTGCCAGGTCCAAGGAATGCGCCACACTGAGGTCAATAAAGTTGCCTTCCGCTCTGGTGTCAAGGAGGGCTTGCATGGTGAATTCACCTGACTCTGAGGGGAAGGAGATAGGGAACAAGAATTAGGTTTGATCTTCTTTATTGGGGTGGTAAAGAGAGAGGGCAACCGAGGAGGGAGCATGACCCATCATTAGAAGATATTGACCAAGAGGCGCTGGGCTAGTCTGGAACTGGGGAGGGGTTTCTACTTACTCTTTGTCTCAAATGAGGCAGCGAGGGTTGATGCGTATGCCCACTCCACACTCTTTGAGGGGGTCTCTGGGTTAACTGGGGGTGATAGCGCCAGGATGGGCAGGCTCTGAGCTCTGGGTGATTGAGGACCCACTCTCCTGATCCGGGGCGAGAGCAGGTGGTGCTGCAGGCAGAGGCTCTTCTGAGGGGAGGGTACCTAAGGTGGGTACAGTGGGAGCGCAGAGGGCGGCGAGACCTGGGGGGCGCTTCCCTTGGCCGCAACCACTGGCAGGGGGAGAGGGGCGGCACGCGGCCCCTCAAGAGCTGTGACAGCACACGCGGTTGTATGGAAAGGCCTGGTCCCAATTGCGCGAGCCACAGAGAATGCGATTTCTAAGGACCTGGGGAGGGGGTCCCAAGATGCATGGGCAGCCGCAGTGGGGTCCAAGGCAGCTCAGAAGGTGGAGATGGCAATTTTGGGGGGATGGGCACCGTGGGGGCCAGGGCCACGAAGGCTTCAATCAGGGAGGGTAGGTCCATGGCTATCTGTCCTAGTTGAAGAGATGGAGGAGGCGCGCCGGTCTAGACTCAGGGGCATGGACCGCCAAAGTGACCAGCACCAGTAGGAGGGTGGGGTTCCCAGACTTAGCAGCAGAGCGGAGCACTCCCCTGACCCAGCGGCGGGCGTCCCCATCTAGGGCGTCAAGGAGAGCTACGCTCTGCTGGGCATCAGAAGGAAGGGGAGATTTCCCCATCGGCAGTGAAGCACACCTGAAGTTCTACCAGGACACCCAGGATTTGGTCAGCCACCTCATCAGAAGGGATAAGGGACTCCCAACCCTATCATGTTGACTGATGGGGTGACACTTGTCACCAGGGCCCTGTGGTGTGGGGACCAGGTCAACACAAACTAGTAGCATGCTTGGATGAATGAGGCAGCCAACCAGCAGGAGAAGGCCAGGTTGCAGAGAGAGAGTACATCTAGGATTAGGGCTTAGGCCAACGCTTCACCAGTGCCAGCGAGGGGGTGGAGATGGCCTAGGTTATGGGTCAGTTCATTATGTCATGGAATTGGCTGATAAAAGTTAGACTGGGCTCCCAGTTGGGGTGAGTGAGCACCCAGTGGAGAGCCCAGAATGCCAAGGCACAGCAGTCCATGCGATTAGAAGAAGGGGGCTCTAGTGGGGACGTGAGGAAAGTAAATGTTTATAAATGTACTGAAGACCCCCAAGGCAAACCAGATGGTTGCAATGGGGCAACCGCAAGTCTTGTGGGGGCAACCCCCAAGGGCGGGAGAGGTGGGGAGGGCGACGAGTCCTCCAGGATGTGTGGTTGCTGGCCTTTGGCTATGGGTAGGTGAGTCTGTGCGCCAGAGAGGGGCGGCACAGGGCCCACTTTGTGGACAGGGGTGCTTTTGGAGGGGAAAATGGACCCGTGACAAGCGTTAGGGCTGAGTCCCCCTTGGGCAGGGTACTCTGGGGCCCTTAGGTGGGTGGTATTAGTGGCAGACGAGCCAGGTGTGGGGGCTGAGCTCCCAGGCATTGGGGCGGGGGCGCCTTGAGGCTGCTCCAATAGGGGAGCACTCTCAGAAAACCTGATGGTGAAGCGAACGGATGGGTTTGCATTTGACAGGTATGCAAAAATGTATGGAGAGTCAACTCCATTATAGAGAATGAGGCAGTTTACTGCAGATATGATCCACTGCCATGTGGCGGGGTGAGTGACGGGATGACCCATTTGGCGATCATCAGGGTGACTATTTAGGTGGCGGTGCATTTTGCTGGATCGATCAGCAGAATTTGAACAAGAAAACAAACAGGCAGAGTCCGTGGCAAGGCATTCAGGGTATTCGCCTTTTTTTGGCGCAAAGCGTGGGGAGAATAGAGAATGAACTGACAACTGCCCATCAACAGGAAAATTGCCTTAAGTATTGGGCAAATCATATAGTGGGGATGCTAGGGTATTGGGTGGTTGGGGATTGGCGATGTGGTTTGGTTGGCTGGTGTGTGGGGGTGGATGGATGCCCAAAATCTTGGCAAAAATCAAAAAAAAGTTTTTCAGATTTTCCCAAATTTTTGAGGCCAGACCAGGTCAATGGTACCAATCTGAGCCTTGACCATTCGAGTCAGGCAGCTCACATGGTTCAGATTCCCCAGATTTGTCCCAGGGGAGGTGGCCTTGGTGCTCAGTTATCCGCAACCTGGTCTGAACTCTCAATTTGATTGTTTAAATGATTCAACTTCCTGGATCCATTCTGGGGGTAGGGGCAACTGGTCCAAGTCACTTGTGGCCTGGTTCGAAACCTGAATTGAGTTCTGATCTGATTTTTGGACCCAACCATTCCAGATTGGCTCCATTAGCCCATGAATTTGCAGACTGGGCTCTGATACTCGTGCTGGCTGTTTCTTCAGAATTTTGGTAAGTTTCCCCTGGTGAGTGAGGGGTCCCAGGGGCCCACCCATGGCCCCTGGCCTGCATAATCTCCTGGCAGGTCCTCTCTATTAATTTACCAGGGTTGGGGAGGGGGGGGGAGAGATCTGAATATCTCTAGGCGGAAGGGCAGTCACCCAGCGCTCATCAACCATGTGCGCCAGGTTGCTCAACTGTGACAGGGGGTCCACTTGGGCCTTTGGCCCCCTTTTGGTCCAAAAGGGATGCTGCTCCCTATCCAGTTGTAGGGGCTGGTCCCCAAGACTTACACATGGCACGTTTCCCTCACCAACTTTGTTGCATGAGTCACTTTTGATCACAAGTGGAATCAGCTCGCCCCAATCCTGAGATGGTGGTTCAGCATTGCAGGAAGAGGCCTCCCCATCAGAAGTTGCCCAGGAATGAGGGCTGCTGGTTGGCCTGCTTTCAGAAATCCAGGACAAACCCAACCAGATCAAAATGCTCAAAATTGAAAACTCACAGCTTAGGCTGGAGTTATCCAAACTCAAGGCGAATTCTTTTGGAACCAGAAAGCCGCTCAAAGCCAGCCCCCTTGAAAGACTAGATACCTTGGCTAGCAGCGGATCACGGTTGAGGAATTTGAACCCACCTTCAAAGAGCGATCTGAAGGCTTTACCACTAAGGCTTACCTCCAAGAACATGCCGCGCTCAACTGTTGGGGCAAAGAATTCTACAGGCAAGATCCTAGCGTCGCCCCAATCCATAGTGCCCCTGTTGTCTATAACTTTACCATGGATGATATTGGGGTGGCCTCGTTATACACTGCCAGCATCGCTGACCTAATCTGCATTACACCTGAGGCTCAGTCCACTCCTGAGCTTGAGCCCTCCATTTACTTTAACCCCCTGGTCACAATTTACTCCCCTAGGACAAGGCTTGGGGAGGGCGTTGTTGGGATTCTCCCTGAATTAGGTGAAAGCCTTGTCCAGGGGGAAAATTGATATAATCATACAAAGGGTATAATTTGAAGATGACCCATTAATTTGAGAACAGAGTTTGATTTTATGTTGGAATACCAAATTTGGGGCTTTGCCCAAATTATGCCAAATTTGGGGAAAATGTACATTTCCTAATTGTTATCTAATCTCTATCCACTCTTTATCTACTTCCACATATCCTAGTATCAGGACTTTCCTACAGGTCCCATGACACTACCTTTCATATCCCTATTCTTATCCTTACAATCCCTATTCCTATCCTTATATTTTGAAGCACTCTAAATAGTGCTAAATTATTCTAAATAAAATACTTCTCATTTAAACTCTTATTTTATTTTACTTTACTTTAATGGAACCATCTCGTCCAAGGCTGCTAACTTTGAAGCACTTCCTTCAGATGATTGTGCCGCCAATGATTCCTCCCTGGTGGCCCAACAATGATAACATGGGTTTGGTAAGAAGCACAAATTTGCCAGCATCTGGATTGGCCTGTTCAAAATAATTGAGAAAACAGGTGTGGATGCTTATACTATCAAGGACCCCACAAGTGATCAGATCATTAACCAAATGCACTTGAAGTTACTTTAAGCATATAAACAATAGGAGCTTTATTGTCAAGTCAAGGGGGTAATATTGTTATTCTAATATGCCTGAATTATAAGCCCTAAATAGTTACGGTGGAATGGGTTAGATTGTCCAAACCAAGTAGTTTAATAATATGGATGGAGATTTCTTCTACATAAGGCGATAGTGCAATACCAAGATTTGAACAAATTTTTTAGTGGATCGCCTCTAAATCAGGTGATAAGGCGCTGTTTAAGTATGACAATAATTAGATCACCTCGAACTAAGGCAATCATGAATTTAATGAATAGTAGACTCTTCTGGAACTAATGAGAATATGACAGAACTGAACAGTCTAAGCAAAAATGTCAGCATTGATCTGAGTTGATTCTTTATAAGTGAGATATGAAGTTTGCATTGTGGAGGATTATTAGTAGGAAGTGGGAAGTGGAATGAGGGTATCCACTGACATATTAAAATTAATAAAGAAGTGTTATTGGAGCAATTGCTCCATATTTTATTTTTATTTTTTAATTGTGTCTGGAGTACTGGCAACCTTCATATTGTACATCCTATTGCTCAGTGGGCCAAGACCCGTGAAAACCCCTTTGGCATATCTCTTGTATATAGCCACAATTATAACACATCCCTTAAGGTTTCTTAATAAAAACATAATAAAGCGGGATAATACAGATAATTATTCATAATCTTTTAAAGATGTTTAATGTGGGCATTAAACAATTTCAACACATCACCCAAATTGGCCAAATTATTCAGCAAAGGTTTGTTTCAGAGGCAGATGCTGTGAGTAGAGTGCCTTTAACTCCAAGTAAGGTCTACTATTAAAAGCAGTGTACATGCCCCCAATATGGTGCTCACCCCTTCAGAGCTTATGAAATAAGTCCAGGATACCACCATAAGGAGATATACTAGAAGGATAGCAAAATGTAACATTTTGTAAACAAATATATATAACAGAGTCTTTTAGTTAAAAAGAAATTATAACAGAGACAGGTCAGGGCAAACTAATTTATGAAAATTGGAAATTTGGGCCTTGCTCAATTTGTTGGGCTTTGAAATGAATATCTCCAATAAAATGAGGCTACCATTCATGGTAGTTTTATAGCTCAGTATGCACAAACTTTAGACTTTGGTATCCGCTGAACACAACTGTTTTACTTGTGGTAGAAAACTTCATAAATGAGTTCAATCTGCACTTAAAAATAAAACATAAAGAACCATCATTGTTTACAGAGTAATGAAAAAACTTCAACACCATCAATGTAACACTTGGGACCCCATCACGCAATTCTTGGGTTTTACCTTGGCCTGTGTTGTGATTCTGATATGACTGGATGATAAACCCAAAGTCATTATGGCTGAATGGGTAGGATCCACTGAGTTTAATATGAGTGATGATTGTTTGAGTACCTCGAGATGAGGCGATATTGGGTTGTTGGGAAACCGCCTCAAATTAAGAGATTGTGAAATTAACAATTGAAGAATATATGGAACCAATGAGATATGGTAAATTAAATTACTAAGCCATGGAAGTGGTAGCATCTGAAGTTGCTACAATATAGGTGAGATGAGATGAATAAAGAAAAGTTAGTTGTTTGTAGGTTAGAGGTACAATAACAGAGAGAATCCGCTGTATTAGATATATTAAATAAAGAAGAGTTGTGGGAGCAAGTGCTCCATATTTATTTGATAAAAGTTTATTCTGTTGTTTGGAGGGCAACAATCATCATATAGTTGGCCCTGATTGCTCAGTGGGTTGACCCTGTGCAAAATCCTTTGGCGTATCTCTTGAATACCACTGATTTTATAACAGCATGCTTGGCTCAAAACCAGTGTTTATCCACAGAGTATATTATGTCAGGTGTGCGTCTAGCTTGACTACTCTGTCCTGGTTATTCTCCTCTTTACCATTGCAATCTACTCCCACAAGTATGTCATTTAAACATGAGATTCCACTTCATTCCATGGCATAAGTTATCCAGATTACTTAAAATCAATCTATGGTTAACAGCAATCTTCAGTCCAAAAAAATTTTGTTGCTTATTCTCAGGTCCGTTTTTAGCACAATTCATCATGTTCCTCTCCTTCTCATGTTTGCTGCTATCTCACATAAGCACAGTTTTCACAGCTACATGCTATACCAGGATTACTCAGTCATACTTGCCAATTGCAAATTCCTGCACACCTGTTTCCCCTCAGGTCAGGGATCTCACAATTTGCTAATATAGTAACTTTCCTTTGTGAATCACAACAGACTTGATTACAACAAAGACTGTTCTTGACAACCATTTACACTGTCATGGAAATTGCAGAAGAGGTTTAGACTGGTCTGCCAGTTGGGATGCATAAGCACCCAAAAAGCAAGCCAGAATGCCAGAGGCATTGCCGACCAAATGACTTGATATGGAGCTGGGCATTTGGAAATGACAAATTGTTGGTGCAGCACAACAGTGAGTATGATCCTGACGCCAAACCACAGTGAGCCTGCTCCTAACCCAGGGGGCCTTGCTGCAGGGGTGGGATCACAGAGATAGTTTCAATAAGTTCCTCAGCATATGGGGTCATTTAAACTGGGGTGGCAAGGAGACAGATTCTCTCTTGCAATTGGTGGACATAAGGCCACAAGATTCCCATGTACAGGTACTGGAAGTTTGTGATAATGGGGTTGTAGAGCCAAAAGTATCAGACTCAGTGAATCTAATTGATGATAGAGGGGGCCATAGTGACCAAGAGTACTGGTAGAGCCCATCTGGTATATGGACTGACAGGCCGCCAAGGAAATGCCATCAGGGATGCAGTCAGAAGGAATAATACAATAAAAAATTGTTTGGTGTTTTGGAAAAAATTTTATTGAAGGAAAAGGAAGAAAATTGACCAATAATTTTCTCAGTGCTATGCAACTGATTAAATATTGGTCAATTGGGGTAGTGACAAGCCAGGATTGGGACCCTCAATTTTTATCTAACTGGAAAATTATTTGGGAATGGGCGGGTTTGTTCCTTGAGAACTGACATCAAAAAACTTGGTGGCAGGCTGAGTTGCTGTCAGTTTGACCTCAAATTTCTGAACCAAGGCTCAGCTACATTTCCAACAGTTGGTATGAGGGTGTTTGGCCCAATGAGTGACAGGAATCCCCCAAGGCCACCCCACATAGGAATGGGTCCATTTGGTTGTGAACAGGTTCAGGACACCCAAACTACCCACGCTCAGTTGCTGGGCTGTTCATTTGGTCAGTGGCATCACATCAGCCACAATGCCTGAATTATTAATGGGGAATTTGAACCCTCATCAATGGCATCCGATGCCATAGCCTGCCCATCTAGGATGATCCCTGATGACTTTGGTAGGGAGGGGTTTGTTTGATTGACCCATTAATCAAATTGGAACCATTGGGCGTTCCAGCTAATAACTCAGTCTTCATGATTTTCTGGCCATTTGAGATCCGCACATTGGCCAGATTACCCCTCAAATTAAATTTAGTTGATCTCAATTCAACAATCTCAGTGCAAATATCACAGATTTCCTATAACAGTTCTGCTGAGGTAAGTGTGGGTACTGGGTGTGGGATTCAAAGTGGAAGAGCTGTTACCCAGCGCTTGTCTACTACATGAGCAAGATTGCTCTGAGTAATGAGGGGTACTGCCATCCTCTTCAGTGTCTTTTTACTCGGGAATGGGAAAATGGCCCTATCAATGGCCAGAGGGCATTCCTCAGGACTTACATACACTCACTTGTTTTTGTTACTATTTTCACTACTGTAGTAGTGCATACCCCCCCCCAAAAAAAGACATCATAAATTTGAACAAGCCCCAATATATAAGGCCATGAAAGGATAGAAAATGATTATAAGTTATATATAATTTCATTTATTATTTTTAGGGGGATCTCCATATATATATTTTTTATATATTTATCTTTAAATAATTTTTTCTATGCTTTAATAATTTATATTATTTTTATACTTTTTAATTTAAATCTATTAGTTAAAGTACTTACTATGTACCTTATTAAAATATGATCATCAGAGATGTTTTTGCAGTATATGCATTCATCTCTGACTTATCAAAAATTTTGAAAAGTCCTATTCTTAACACATTCACCTGAGATTGCAATTGATCCCCCTAAGTATTATAGTTAGCGACCTTATTGCCAACTGCCAGTTTCTTGGGAACATGTAAATCATTTTCTTCATTAATTGATTATTACCATTACTTACAATACCTAATATTTAAACTAGTTGAGCTGTTAATACAGACATGATCCAGTAATTGGACTGATTTAGATAGAAAAGTTGGCGTTAAGTTTTAACTTGAGCGTATATATATGTTCTTGGTGTTTTGTGCCTTTTAATCAATTGATGAGCATAAGGCTGAGAGTCCGTTAACTTTTACATATCATAATCCTTGATTTTCCTTTTAACTTTGTTACAGAAGTTACATTCACTTTTAGGACTTGATAAAATGGATCCTTTCCTAGTTCTTCTACAAACAAATTAAAAATGTATATCACTCAGGAAAGATATCATTCAGAACAGTTGTTTCTAAAGTTCATAAATTGTCCTTATCTAGACAACTAGCGGAGTTACCCATACTTCGCTACGGTATATATAGAATTTCAAATATTCGAATTTAACTTAGATTTTATACTATAAATAAACAATATCCACTCAGCCAAATTTTATTGCTCAATCAAATCAACCAAAACCACCAACCACTCAGCTAAACTTAATTGAACTTATCAAATCAACCAATAACTAATTACCCCTCAAATCTAAACTGTGTCCTATTGATTCGACCAAAAGCCGTCAACCACTCAGCCAAACAAAATAAACTTATTGAGTCAATCAAATAACACCAAACTGCTACCCAAAACATCTCTCTATATATTTAAAATCATTGTGTACGTGACATGTCTTCCATATTACTAAATCAACTTCTACTTAACTTGCCAAAAGTATTTTATTAAATAGGTGAATCAAACTGGGCAGGGTTTAAGATTATACAAAACTAACATCAAGATTCCTGTGCTTTGCTATGGTGTTTAAACTTTATCAGATAATCCATATTGATAAACCACCAAACCGCTTAGCTAAAATCATTGAATATACCAAATCAACCAATCACCAACTGCCTCGCAAAACTAAACTTAACAAAATCGAAACTAAAACCACCAACCACTTACTAATAACTAAAACCATTGAATATACAATTCAACCATGGGGCGGAAGGCTTTCGGTAGGGCGTACGGCTACCAACCTGAAGGTTGCGGGTTCGATTCCCGCCCTTCGAACATCGATTGGGGTGCCAGTCGAAGGAAGCTATTGACGGTTAGTAGGTATAATAACATGAAAACCTTACCCATGACGTAACCAGAAAAATCCGAGTCCTGACCCGGAGGTGAAAAAACTTTCTACGACAGAGTTGACCCTGTCCAGGTTTCATGTCGATACTTTCTTTCTCTATTTCGGTAATGTCCGCCCCCTGGTCGGCTTGCCTCATATAAATAAAAATACATTCAACCATTTCCATCCGCTTCGTATTCGTAAATCAAACCTAAACTTTCAAAACACCCAAAACCACCAACCACTTACCAAAACCAATTACTCTATCGAATCAACCAATCACTAACTGCTTGATTAAAACCGTTAAGCTTATTAATCAACCCAAAATCACCAACCACTCGCCAAAACCATTTAAACTAACGAATCAACCGAATATCAAACTTCTCTGCCGTAACAATATACTGATTTCCAATAAAAACATGTAGAATTTCCACTTCTTACATATATAACTTTTTATTTTATTAAGAAAATTAAAAATTCGGTTTCGAGGTGCACACGGACCCCCTCCCATTCACATATATCCAAATTTTCAAAGCTTTACATGCTGTAGTTTTGGCTGGGCATCGCGCACACACAAACACACATACACATTTGCTTTTATATATAGATAATCATTACCCAAATTCTTTTTAGTTTCCTTCTCCTGTGCCAGAACAAAATATACATGCTCATTGGGTTTTTTGCCTTAACATAAAGCACCAAAATGCCTGGTAGTACCACATCTATGACAGCGGTTAAAAGAGTTATGCATCTACTTTTGACCCTCAGTTTTTCACCCGTTTAAACTTAGCCCAGAACATTACTATTCATGCACTTGAAATTTCTCCTATTATAATCCTCAATGATGGAATAGATACTGAGGTTCTATTAGGAGATTGAATATTGACTCAACATATTGAGATTCTCCACCATTTACAAAGTGGATGTCTCAGTTACTAGTACAGAAACCATGGTTCAGTGCAGGTCTCTGCAGGGCGTAAGAGCCATTTTGTTGGAATTGGGTAAGGGTGTATGATCGCTGGTGCTAATTTGACCCAGATTTCAACAATATTTCAGGAGAAATTTAATCTCTTCTGCCAAGGTAAAGTAAAGGGGGGTTTCACCACTAGTTTTAATAATAAAACTTGAAAATTTATACTAAAAAAGTTGAGTTTATGGTTTTTATTAGTTGCTGCGTGTGGCAAAGAAGTGAAACTTATTAATAAATCAATTCTAGTATTTAAATGTTGAGTCTCAAAGCTCAGATTGCTTAGTAATGTCTGGTTTAGGGAATATTGAGATTCAACCTATTGGATTGGTTGAGACTTGCCTCAATTCAATGTGAGGGAAGATGGTGAAGTGACAGCTGGGATGATGAACCTGTGAGGAAGGGATTTAATAAATTTAGACCAATCAGAAGATGAGAAAATATTTTCACCATGTTGAACCCCCTCTGACCCTATAAAAGGTGCCAATCTCTGCAGTGCTGTACTAAATTAGACGTGGCCTAGGAGGAGCCTCTGATGGACTCCCCAGATTCAGCCAACCATTTGGTGTAATATGACTGCCCAAACTTGTGATTATTGCACGAGTGCTAATAGAAGTGTTACCCCAATTTGAGGGGTTCCACCAGAGATTTGACCAGGGTCTTTTGACTGATTTTATTATCATTTTCATCCAAAACGCTCTTTTTTACAATATTGGACTTTCAATTGTCTGACACTACCCCTTTCAAGAGCTTAGGGGATAAATAAAAGTGTAGAAACTGGCCATGGACAAAGTTGATGGTTATGTCAGAAGCACAAGTTTTGGTGAAGTATTCATCCCCTCGTTTATATGTGACTACAAAGGGTCCTTCCTAGATAGATCCAAGCTTCTCACTTCTAGGAGTATTGCAGCTGAGGTAATACAACACCAAGTTGGATACTTGTAAGGAAGGGATAGGAGCCCAGAGCTCATTACTTGGCCTTCTTTAGTGACCACCTTGGTCAAGTTAGTCATAGCCTCTACTTGTAGTTGAATGATGTGCTGGGCCAACTTTTTCATGGCTAGCTCTTGGTCATTTATGTCAGTAAAAATATTTTTTGCTACTAGAGCCGGTACCCCAGGTTCTTGGCCATACAACACACAGAAAGGGTACATCTTTAGGATGTGATGGTAACTAATTTAGTAGGCCTTGAGGGCACTGGGTAGGAAGAGATCTCAGTGGAAGGGAACAGAATCTGCCATTTTGCGGAGTATTGATACCAGAGTTCCATTAACTCTTTCTATGGCCTCACTTTATGGATAGATTGTAGGGGTCCAAGAAGAGTTGTTGTGTTCCCATATAAGTTGCAAGTAGCTTTACCACTCTGGTGGTGAAGTTTTTTCCATTATCACAGAGGAGTACTTGAAGTCAGCCATGTCACGTGAAGATATTTTGATAGAAAAAGGTAGCAGTGGCTTTAGCTTTCTGCGTGAGGAGAGCAATAGTTTCTACCCATTTGGTGAAATGATCAAATTTGATCAGGATGTAACGATTGCCACCAGTACTATGAGGTAGAGACCCTATTACGTTAAAACTTATAGTGTGGAAGGGTTGTTGGGGTGTAGTCAGTTGATACTGATTATGGTCTTATAGCTGGATTTCTTTTTAAGGGTCAGAAAGGCATCCAAGGCTTTATTTATGGTCTCCATGATGCCATCTCATTAATGCCGCTCTTTAATCCACTTATGGGTTTTTTGAACTCCTCCATGGCCCATGATAGTAAGACTCCATGATCACAGATACTTGCTCTGAAGGCCAGAGATAGGCCAACCAGTTTATTCCTACTTTATTTTATAACTTTCCACTTTTCTCCTTGTTGTTGTGGGAGTGTCGAGATAGAATTTTCTGTACTGGTTTGTCTTCATCAGCCCACACATCAGGAGTCATGAGGAGGTCATGTAAACTCTCAGTTCCACTATTTACCAAGTGATGAATAGTCAGCCGCATTAACCCATCTACATTCATGTGGCGCATTATGACCTAGTGCTCAATCATCATATTGTAATGATGTAGCTTCAAAGCCCAGCGATTCAACCATCCCGTGGGGTCCTTCATATTCTGCAACCACTTTAGGGTGGCGTGTCTGTGATCACTTTGAAAGGAGTTCCATAAAAAAATGGGGTGTAGTGTTTTAATGCGAGCAGGAAAGTTAGGCACTCCTTCTCAGTGACTCTGTAATTGCGCTTATATTTGGTCAGCATTTTGCTAAAGTAGGACATGAGATGATTGACCCCATACACATCCAATTAAGCTAAGATAGCTCCAACAGCGTAGTCAGAGGCATCAGTGAAAAGCATAAAGGGCTTGCCATAGTCAGGATGGCAAAGTATCGACCATTGTTGCAATGACTCTTTTCAGGGTCTAAAACGCGGATTTTTGTTCCGCACCTCAATGAAATGAAGTCTTCTTAGCCAAGAGATGGACGAGGAGCTCACTAAGCTGGGAGAACTTGGGGATGAAATGATAGTAACATCTCACAATGACCAAGAATGCCTGGATGTCACAGAGGGTTTTGGGCGTCGCATCTTGGATATAGCTACAACCTTATCTTGTAAAGGTTGAATCCCATTTTGCGTGATGGTGTGTCCAAGAAAATCCAGTTTTACTGTAAGAACATACATTTGGGTGGCTTCGAATTAATGTCATAAGCTTGAAGGCGTTAGAACACTTCTTTTAAGTGGGAAAGATGATCATTAAAGGTATTATAAAGCACCGTGATATCATCAAGATAAACGATGATGCAGCTTGATTTTAGATACTGCAAGATATGATCTATTGCTCTCTGGAAAGTGGCAGGTGCATTGAAGAACCATTGTGGTAGAAAAATAAGTTGGAAGAGACCCTCACTGCAAATGAGAGCACATTTCTCCTGATCTTTGGGGAAAAGGTCTCTTTGCTAATAACTGCTAGCCAAGTCCATGGCGGAAAAATAGTTTGAGCTGGAGAGTTGGGCTAGGGCATTGTCAATGCGGGAAATAGGATAGCTATCCTACTTTGTGATGTTGTTCAATTCATGGTAGTCCACAAAACCCAATGACCTCCATTTTTCTTTTCATAAGGAGGGAGGGGACGACCAAGGGCTTTGAGAAGGCACCAGCAGCCCCGCATCCAGAAACTGTTTCGGCTCCATCCTCATTTGGAGCTTTTCAATCTTGGATTTTGATAAGGCTTAGATTTAATAGCTCAAGAATCATCAACGTCAATGGTATGAGTCCAACCATTCATATGTTCATAATCAGTACCAGATTTGGAGAAGTGACAGTATAGGATTTCAGTAGAGAATGAACTTTGTTAAGCTTGGCGGGGTTAGATCCTCAGAAATTTGAATGTGGGGCAGAGCGCATATCACTTGAACCATAGACAGTCCCATATCTAACATAGACCCAATATAATGGATTTGTTAGAAGTTCTCAATTGGAATCAGCAGGGCTTTTTAAACCTCCTGATGCTTCTTTATGACCATGTCCTTGTTAGTAAGATTCCACGACAGGATATTGATATGTTGCTGGTAGGCAGGATCTAGGATACCCAGCAACACCCGAGGTTCTAAATGTCTTATCCCATCAAGGCTTGTTAAGTGCAGTAGGCAGTTGCGGGGATTTGCACAGTATCCTGGTGTCAGCACCTTTTTTCACCCGCTTTTACAACTACCTCCTCTGACGCATACAATGGAAGGCCCTCTGAAGCATCCATGGAGTCAAGAAAATTCTTTGTTTTTCTTCCTGATGTGGTATAAGTAAGGTTAAAATAAGAAGAAAGATACTAAACTACGCATGTGTATTCCTTCTTTTTAAGCTCATCGTTGGTAAAGACTAGGGGAGCTTAGTAACTTATAAGGGAAATAAATCCCTGTTTCATGCTGATAATTCCATCATATTCAATCATGAATTGCGTGCCAATGAGCAAGTTGTATATATTTTTTAACGCCACAGCAGAGGCAGACATGAGGTGCTTTCCAATATGTATGGGAAGAGAAGAGTAGGCTCCAATAGCTTGTATGTTGTTGGGCCGCGCATTTCCAAGCTCATGTGAATAGTCCAGATCAGTCACTAACTTAATTTTATTGATGATCTTTGAAGAGAATACGCTCACTGGAGCATCTGTATCAAGGATGGCTAGAATGCGCACCTTATTTATGACAACCTCTACCTTAGTTATCAAGCTACCAAACGTAGGGGGAGAGCGAGAGCCTCCTTCAAATGGAGAGTGGAGGCAAGGCGTCGAGCCATCTCAGGCATTTATCTTTAATGGATTGAAGGGTATGAACCTGCTGGATAGATTGGATCACTGTATCAACAGCTTGCCAGCGTCATTGGTGGTATTGGTCACCTCTGAAAACCTCAACATCTGTTGGAGATAGTTTCGTCGTGGTATCATGGATATATTGATTCTTTCAGGCCTCAACCTATCCGCAATCTGCACTTCCATTGGAGCTTCCAAGGCACAATAGCCCGCGTCTTATAACCCCATTCAGACTCGTCATCAGAGGAGTTATCAGTGCACTTCAACGAGTTGCTAATAGGTGGCTGAAGAAAAAGATTTTTCTCCTCACAGGGTAGGGCTTTTTGCACTCATCTACCACTTTGGCTTTTGAAGGGAGCATCATAGCTGCACTAACTTTTGGGGCCACTTGAAGAGAAGAAGTTTTTTGACGCATGGGTAGAGGTGAGGCCGTGGTTGTTATGGAGGATGGCTCTGGGTAACGTGAGGTAATTTCAGGTCTTCCTTGGTTGCAGGAGAGACCCTGGGGGCGCTCATCTACCCTAATAACTTTTGGGGGAGGCGTTGGAGTTATCCCGGCTCAATTTTCAACCTTTAAAGTAGTGGGTTTGTGCTGCCCCATGGCTACTGGCTTTGAATGAGAGATGGCCTGAGGAGTGATTGTGGGGGATAGCGTCGTGAAGGTGAATGCTTTAACTACACCAGTTGTGGGTCACTTAGCGGCTGTGTGGTTTTTGGAAACAGGCGGTTAGGATTTGGTGACCTGGTCATTTAATCATTGTTAGTAGGGGCGAATGGCACCTGAAAGAGGGGTTTAGGATTAGAGCAGGCTTTGGAACCAATTGGAGAGGCTCATTAGCTGACAAGCGATGATCATGTTGGCAAGGTGGGGTAGGGAGCGCTGCCTTAATGAGGATGGTGCACTCTGACTTACTAGCTTGAGAACATCAGCTTTTCTAGTTGGAGAAAGATCAGGTTTGAGCTGCATTGCAGGAGCTGGGCTCAAAGTAGTAGCCCTAATAGGGGGCCCATAGGGATCATCATAGCCTCCTTTGGCGGAGCTACGGTTGAGTAATCTGAAGTAGCTTCAATGTTATAAATATCAGCAACCTCCTGCAGTGCTTCCTTGATATCATGGATAGTCTGGAGGTGACATTTGATGGAGATAAGAAGCCAAGCTATAGGAGGTTGAGAAGCTAAGACAGTTAGGATGGCCGCAAGAGCATCATCAAGGTGTAGTATTTTTCAATTAAGATTGGCTGAGCTTCTCTATAGAACCGTTCAACAAAAGAGGAGATTGATTTTTTCCTTCTGCACACTAACAAATGAAGGACTGTTTTCTCTGACATAAACTTCAGGTTGAACCAAATTCTTCAACAAGGGCTTTCTTCACCTCTGACAAGGTTCTGAGCGTGGTCATATTTGGAACCATTATCTCTTTGCCAGGCGACTCAAGAAAGGGAGGAGGTACTTCATTTTCTGATCATTGGTGGTTCCTTCTATAACAGATTTATAAACATAGAGGAATGAGGAGATGCTAACTCCCCTGGGATAAACTTGTATCGCAAAGGGGCTTATGAATCACTGGAGGGGTACCATGAAAAGGGTGCTTTCCAAGCTTTTTGATTCAAGATAGAGCATTGACAAGCTGTTGTTCCACAGCGGCTAGCCTGTGTTCACAAGCTGCGGGGATGTTGTAAAGGTGGCTTGCCCCAACAGCCTTCATTTTAAGTGTTTTTTGTGGTGTAATATTCCCTGTAGTGAGCATCACTTGTTGGAATTGGGGAAGGGTGTATGCTTGCTGGTGCTAATTTGCCCCAGATTTCAACAATATTTCAGGATAAATTCAATCTCTACTTCTGAAGTAAAATAAAAGGGGTTTTTCACCACTAAAAGTAATAATAAAACTTAAATGTTAATACTAAAAAGTTTGATTTTATGGCTTTATTAATTGCTGCAAGGGGAACTTTTTCTCTCTCGTTGCAAACACTTTTGCAACAAATTTAAAACAAGCCTAGGATAAGTTTGATAATCTCATCAAAGAGATTAGTTGGCGCCCAATGTTGGGGAGCAGTTGGGCGAGTAAAGTTAAGGGCACAGGTGTTGGCCCCATGTCAACCAAATTTCATAAACACCCCGTGAGTCCGGTGGAATAGATAAAATTAGTAATAAAAAACCAGCGGTTACCATTTCCCCAGAAATTTTGGCTTGGCAAGCGCACTGCAACCAGTTCATCAATATGCCGCACCCCCAACCACTATTATTGGTGGAACACGGGGTGCATGTTTTCCTGGATATTCAGCAAACAGCGCTTTTGGAGATGTTTTGTGGAGATGTACACACACATTTCCCAAACACAGTGTACATCGCACCCCACTCCATGCCATGCAGTTGGCTGGATCTTGGCTTTAAAAATAAGGTAGCGGCGGACAAAGCTGCAAAAGTGCGTGTAGTAGTAGACCTCACATATGGTCAATGGGTAGTTGAAATGAAGCGCACCCACTGGACTAACTTGAATCAAAGTTTTGTGACTTTTGACTTCCTACTCACAACGGTCAAGTGCACCATGCTCGAGCACCACCTGAAGGCTGGGCTCGCCATATACAGAGAAATACAATCCTTCAAAATGCAGCACTTTACGCTAATGCCAAACCTGTGCACAGGCAAAGCAATTGCTGTTCTCACCCCATCCATGGGGATAGCGGAGGATCTAACCCAAATCCCAGACACCACTTTTGTCAAAATCAATGCGCAAAACACCCATCCATTCTGGGTCACTGTGGATAGCGCGCCTCCCATATGCACGTTCTGTTGCGCTTTTGGCCACAAGGCCCACACCTGCCCCTCCAAAGAGGGCATTACTCATCAAGAAATTCTCTCAGATGAAATGGGTGGTGCAGAATCCCACTATAAACTGACATTAGACGCTGATGCAGCCTTCCCCTGGGGAGCACAAGGCTGCTACATCCAAGTAAAACCAGAGTCCCCACAGGAGCGTAAGAAGGCCAAGCAGGCCCGCAAGGCGGTGGCCAAGGGGGCAGCCAAGACCACATCCGCAATCCCACCATCCCAGCTCCATGAGGACTTTGAGACTTTCATGGCAGAAGCAGCTTGCAGATCCCTCAACTAATCAGATTGGGATGCCCAAGCTGATTGGGCCACCCAAGCTGAACACCTGATGGGCAATTGGTTTCATCTGACCAATGTGCTAAGAATCAATTGGGGCCAAGTCGCTCACCAACAATCCTGCTGAATTTCCACCTCCAAGCAATGGTGCACCTCAAATGCGCACACCACAAAAAATTGTCCCACAGCAGGGAATAAAAAAGAAGGCAAAAGCCAACGTGAACCCCACTGCTAAAGCTAATCATTCTGACACATAATCCATATCATCGAATACCTATGGTGCCAAGCAGCGCTGTGATGAAAAAGAGAAAGATGAAGGGCTCAGGTGCCCTTCCCCTCACACCTAAGGTGCAATGGGGGAGCCTTTACTTTAGGGAAGTTGAACATCACTGGACTCAAGGCCTCACTGTCTCAGGCTATGAAACTGAGTATTTTACAAAATAATTTACCCATGGACATCCTAGCCATTCAGAAAATCCACTGTCCACGCGGTACTGAGGAATCATGGAAAACCATGCTCCTCCTTCTCCTCTCCTTTTGGTCTGAGCACTGTGGGGTGTTAGTTCAAGTGAACAGTAATTTTAAATTTTTTCATCAAATTTATACCTAAACGGCCGAATCCTTGTTGTCACCTTTTTGTGAGATGCTGAAGTGCACGCTGTCATCAACATTTATGCCCCAACCTGTGCACGAGAACGTTTAAAATTTTTCTCAACAGTCAATTCCTTCTGCTACCCCCCAACCCATTCATTTTTGGAGACAAACTGCTGGATGAACCCATCCACAGACCGCTGGCCCTCATCGCCTACACCCCCATGTGGGCATGTTGAACTTCACATTCTCAAAGCCACCCTAGGGTTGTTCAAAACTTTGCTGCACCATGCTCCGCTACTCACTAACATGTCGCGCCCCCACATACACACTGGCCAGTTAAGGTCCATGACCTTTATTGACCTTATCCTTGCACCGTTTAATTTCTTACCCAAATTTTCCACTTCACCACGACAAAAATCAATTTCTCTGACCAAAGGATGGTATCAATTTCCTTCCAGTTATCCAACCCAGCAGCCCAGGCGCCAAAATATTGCAAACTTTGCCCAGCCAAAATTGCATCATCAAGATTTTCCTCATGGGTGGAATCTGTGACCTCAGATCTGGAGTTTGTCACACCATTATGTGCAGATCCTATTTCCACCTGGTCAATCTTCAAGGCGAGCACAATCCGCCAGGCTCACCACCTATCTTCCCACTGCTCACGGGCTGCCTCAGCGGTCATTTTGTGCACACTGGCAGAGTTGGACCACCTGGAGTCCAACATCCCCGCTGCGGGCTACAGCCTAGCTTGGGGTTGCAAGTAGGCGGAAGTGTCTGCCCACCTCAACGCACTGGTGAGACAACACAAGCATCGGGTTTGTGTTCATTATAAAGCTAAACATATTACAGCAGGTGACACGTGTTCCACTTACTTTATTTTGAAAATTCTTTGCACCGCTCCAGAGTTTGGCCTGCACACAGGTGCAAAGGCCAGACCACTCCATTGCAGATACGCCGGCTGAAGTGGCAATTAAATTACAAAACTATTAGTATGAGCTGTATTGATCTGTTCCAATTCCGCCAGCCAAAATGGAAAATTTTCTAAAAAACTCACACATTTGCACCACTTCCCAGTTCCCAGGGTTGATAAATTGGATTACTTGGGTTGAACTCTGGTCTGCTGTTCATGGTGCGCCATATAGGAAATGCCCAGGTCCAGACGGCATCCCTTATAAGTTCTATAAGAAGTATCTAAAAGATTTATCCTCCTTGCTGCTTGCCTCTCTTAGCCAATGCCTTCTGGAAACGCGCCCCCTGCCTGGAGGGCAAGAGGCCTTCAAGATTACATTTTACAAAAAAGGGGATAAGCTGGACTTGGCCAACTGGCGCCCCATTTCTCTCACTAACACGTACACAAAAATTTAACTAAAAACATGACTAACCGTTTAGGGATTGTAGCATCTGCCACCATCTCTCCAGAACAATTTGGTTTCATACCCAAAAGGTCGATTTGGACAATATACACACCGTAGCCAACGTCTGTCAATCCACAGCTTCTGAAGCACTTGTATTTTTATACCAACAGGAGGCCTATGATAGAGTAAACTGGGAATACCTCAGGGCCTGCCTCCATCAAATCCGCCTACCCCTCGCTTCATCAACTGGGTGATGTTGCTAAGGAGTCCGCCACAATGACTGTGCGTGGCCCTGGCTTCCTCACGGATTTAGTCCGCCTTCAAAGGGGACTGCGCCAAGGGGACCCTCTTAGCCCACTCTTGTATAACTTCAGCCTTGAACCACTTCTTAGAAATGTGAATGTCCGCCTTACTGGTGTCCATGTGCAAGGCCAAGCACCAGTCAAGATGTTGGCATTTGCTGATGATTGTGTGGTTGGGGTGTCTAACAATCATGATGCAGTGCGCCTGAAGATACTATCCAGGTTTACTCCAGGGTACGTAATTAAGCACTCAACGCCTCCAAAACTGAAATTGTTCTCTTTGGTTGGTATCAAGCCCGCTGGGCCTCAGCGCCCTGTTTCTTATCTGCCTCGTCAGCTATCACACGAGATAGATTGCCCTGCTCACCCCACACCACCCCTCTTGAGTTCACTTTGTGCCAAGCCCCACCGTTGGCCTTGTCCGCCATTTGGTGGTGTGGATGAAGGCAGGAGGGTACGCCTCAACAGTGATGGAAAACCATATCCTAGACAATGTTACAAAAAAATAGCTTCACTCAGAGACCATCAGACCTCCCTTACTGGAAGGGTAGTGCTATACAACTCTATGCTCCTCTCTAAAGTTTGGTTTGGAGCCCACGCCATCGCTTTTCCCCATGTTTTTTCATGTCACTATATGCCCTTCTGCAAGGGTGGCTTTGGTTAGGCTGCTCACCGCCGATGCACCTGGATGTCATGTTTGGCCCTCACCATTGTGGTGGTATGGGTCTGCTCAACTTTGAGACCCATGCTACAAAATCCTTGGCACCTGGATCGCTGCCATTACTAACCCTACAATATCAGCCCAGAACTGGTCCCGCACAGCCCACTCCAACTTCTCCTACACCCTGGGCCTCACCAATTCTTCCCACTATCTGTTAAAGTACCTTGTTTCACATCCTTCTGCAGCGGGCCCACATGGGACGTCGCCCCACTTCAAAAGGATCCTCCTCTCCACGCGGAGCGTTGAGTGGAGAATTTGCATCTGTGGGTACACCACCCAGAGGGGGCGTCCCTCTCCTCGGTTCACCCAGGTAGTACAAGGACTTCTCATTCTGAACGGAGTGATACCCATGCGACCCCCTACCATGGCCAGAGTGAACTACCTGGAAATGACGGACATCCTCTAGACCCTTGATACCCAGAAAGCCATTTGGAAGTATGCCCACCACCCTCTTCTTTAGCTGCATATTCATTACCATGTGTGGAGCTGCTTGAGATGGGTTTAATATACTTCCAAACGCTCTAACGCTTTGCACTCATCCTGTGCCATGTGTGGCCAGTATGGAACGCTGGTTCACCGCCTGAAAAAGAACCTCCATCTAAAGCGATATGGCGTGAGGTGCAACATCTGTTTCGCCAAGATCAGGCACAGCCCTTCAGCCTGTCTAAGGAAAAGTTTTCTTTATCCATGGCTTCACCTCTTCCACCCTCCCTCTGTGCCTTGGTAGTCACAATCACTATGTAGACTATACACATGATTGTCTTAGATGCTATCTAAGGCTCCACCCCACCCTCCAAGAAGCTTTACGCCAGTTCTGGTCGCACTTAGTGGACCTCTTTCAAGCGTGGATGTTTGGGTACCTCCCACCACGTCGCTGCCAGCTGGTCTCACCCTGGTTCCTAGTTTGGTTCATAGTTTCAGACCCTTTCCTATATACGTTCTCAATAATGGCGCCAGCCCCTGCACAGGTTACCCCCTCCCATTCTCTTGGCGTTCCCGCTGGCAACAAAAGATAGCTTTTGCTTCTCTGGGGTGCCCTCCTCTAGCTGAAGTTTTGGTTTTTAGTGCTGTATCAAAAGTGCCCATCCCTGGTCGGCCTTCCCCCCAAAAAATTAATTGCTGCAAGGGTAAAGAAGCGAACCCTCATAATTAGTCAATTCTAGTATTTAAATGTTGAAGCTCAAAGCTCAGATTGCTTAGTAATGTCTGAATTAGGGAATATTGGGATTAAACCTATTGGATTGGTTGAGACTTGCCTCAATTCAATGCGAGGGAAGATGGTGAAGTGACAGCTGGGATGATGAACCTGTGAGGAAGGGATTTAATAAATTTAGACCAATAAGAAGATGAGAAAATATTTTCAGCATGTTGCCACCCTCTGACCCTATAAAAGGGGCCAATATCCGCAGGGTAGATTGTAATAAATTAGACGTGGCTTAGGAGGAGCCTCTGATGGACTCCCCAGATTCAGCTGACGATTTGGTGTAATCTGACTGCCTAAACTCGTGGTTTTTTACCTAGTATTGATAGAAGCGTTACCCCAATTTGAGGGGTTCCACCTGAATTGGCCAGGGTCTTTTGGCCGATTTTATTGTCATTTTCATCCAAAGAGCTCCTTTTACAATATCAGACTTGCAATTGTCTGACACATCTACATGTCAATACATTAATCAACTTTGACAGAATTTTGCGCCTTCCAGAATCTGCGCTTCTAATAAGTATGGTTGTCAAAAGTAGCTAAGGGTTTGTCTTTTATAAGATTGTAGGATTTCGTCTTCTCTGAAGGTCAGGGACTTCAAATGAGGTTTGATTATGTGTTGAATGTGGGGCCAGAGGAATATTTTAGGAAATAGGTTCTTTAAGGCAATCTCTAAACGGAAATATGTCATTGAGGATATTCTGTTTGATTTGAACAGGCAAGGTTTTTTGTATTAACAGGCATAATAAGTATTAGTAAAAAACACTAGAAGATTTAAGGATATCTATATGAATTAAAACATAGAGATACTTATAGGGTGCCGAGATATTCTGGTTCACCTAAGAGGAAATTTGTGTGATAATTGGGAATGAGTAAGATAAGGTGATATCTTTATAGATGTGTCAGTTGAATTGGGTTTCCTTTGAATATGATTCACTTTAGCTAGGGCGGTTGATTCTGGGGACCTCCAAATGGCAAGATCTTCATTAGCTGGCTTATTGCCTCTATTGGAAAGATCTTTGGGTCCTTTTGGAAGTAGAGTTTCCTTTCGCCCATCTAGGATTTTATTATTACCCTTTGTGGTACAGTGGTTAGAATTCTCACCTTTCTCTCATATCTCACTTTAAAATTTAAAGATGATTAGTACAAGTTCAGAGAGAACATTTTCATGACTGTAAAGTACTGCACCTATAGAGCAGTACACCACAGCCATAACACTTAGCACAAGTAGGTCTTTCCACCTGTCTGCACAAAATACAAAGAAACGGACGACTTGCTTGTACTAAAATTAAACTTAATTATGAAGTATGCCAAGATGGACGCACCAACTGAGCGAATTTCCGCTGACAAAAGCTTTAATAACAAATCAGCTACACAAACGACCAAAAATGACCAAACTTGACCAAAACCCCGAAAAACAGTGACAAGCGCAGCAAATGCAACTTACTCCCCAGGATCAGTTTCTGCTGAAAAATCAAATGATTTATACTTCCCTCAGGGAGCGCAAAACAATGCTGAGAACAGCAGCGGTGAAGATATTCCCCACTTGACCTCAATTAGGTGAGGGGATCTGGGCCTCACAGGGGAAAAAACTTTAAAAAAACAAAAAAACCTGATGAAGTCTTGGTTGGATCTAATACCAAATCTGATTCGTCCAGAAAAAGCCAAGAGCCCAACTCATCTGGGCAACAACAAAAAATGTTTGCAACTGAGATGAAGAAAATATTTAACGATACTCAAAACAGTTGCCTGAAAAATATGTCAGAGACCAATCCTGACAATGACCAGTCAGGGGGAGAATGGTCCCTGACCATGATCAAATAGGCAAACTGAGCAAAATGTCATGCATAATCCCTGAAGAACCATGAGGCTGAACCCTGATAAATACAAGTCGGCAGTGGGGGCAAAATCAGCTCAGAATCAATTATCGAATCAGAGCAACCCATTGAGGATAATGCTCAATGAACCATCAGATGCATCCCTGACAAATCCAGGCTGACAGCGGGGCAAAATCAGCCCAGAATCAATTGGAAAATCAGAGCAAACTGTTGGGGATCATCCCATTGGGGATGAAGGAGCATTGTGCATCAAATCTGAGGGATCAAAAATCTGTGAAGGTTTATCAAAAAAAGAAAAATAATACCAGAAGGGTCAAAAACCCTGACAGTGGTCAAGTCAGTGGCCAGGGCCCTGGTAAGTACACCCTCATATAGAAGGACATTTTAGCCCACTGCAGAGTGTCTTCACATGAAATCAAGCAATGGGAGGCCCTACAGTTCCCATGTTCAATGGTGACACAATGGATCTCCAAAAGCATTTTGCCACCCATCATAGCCATTTGGCGTGAACACAATTTTTTCACTGGGGCAGCCAAATGATGGCTCAACACCCAAATATCACTCAGGATGGCGATGCTCTTCGAGGCATCACAGATCTGAACCAAAGATGCTCTTGAATGGATGAAACCCCCTGGAGCATAAAGTGATTGAAGCCACAGTTTGAGAATATTTGAAGCTGGAAGACATGAAGGCTTGGATGGAAGCTGGGTCAACCTCCTTAACGTGATGGAATACAATAAATCCAGAATATCAGCAAGATTTTTCAAAGCCATTGGGAGCTTGGGACTGCCTCCAATAATATTAGCTGATTATGTGAAACGTTTCCTGAACATTTCAACTACCCTCAAATGACTGACATATCATTTCAGTTGACACCGCGCTGGAATGGTATAACACCATATTTTCCACAGAGGAAACATTGCCATGGATTGCAGCTGGGTTCAAGGCCACTGAGGCACTACACTGGTCGTACACCTGAATTCTGCTGGCCACCACATCTGACCTGATGAAGGTGGGCTGGACGAAGGAGAAGGCAGTGGAGTGGGGACCTTCTGGGTTTTTTCCGGAAGAGGCTATTAACTGGTCTGCCAACAGATTCAACTTATTGGAAATGAAATACTGGTTCCACGTGGGAGCTAGTATAGACCAAGTTTGTGAATGAGAAGATCTAGGAGTCACAAAACCCATCCACAAAACCCTCTGAGGCCGACCTTTCCCAATTGAGAAAATGGAAACTCTGACATGATGTCACCACACTAGCCAAAGCCGCAGACTGGGACACATCAGGGCTCACCCCAGAGTTGGCACAACCATGAAGGGAACACAAGATTTCACCACAGGCGGCATCAGCGATGAAAGGGGTCGTGACCCCAGACCTGGGCTGATAATGGATCAAAGTGTGGATCTAAAAAGAAACCATCTGGTATTGGAAGCAATCCTTCCAAGAACTGATGGTAGCTGCCCCATATGCCGCTATGGGGTATGCCCCTTCTGAAGCCTCCCAGTGATGCGAGGTGAGAGTTTTGGCCGCCATGTCATTAATTTTCACATAAAGCAGGTGGAACAGCGTTACAGTAAAGGACTGCTGCCAGCATAGGTCAATTATGCTGGAGGCCCTCCAGAAATACCTGCGCCCAAAGTGCGGCCCAGAATCCGCCCTCAAATAGTACCAACTAAGATTTTTGCTGAAGGATGCCCTCAAATGGCAAACTATGAAATTGAAGCACCTTGGCTAGGAGCATTCACCGCCATGGTTTCATCATACACCAGATTGAAGTGTTCCTCAATTGGGGATTAAGACTAGATGAGTCAGTAAGCTGGATAATGAAGGGGAAAATCCCTGCTGAAGTACCTAAGCCTAGCATTAAAACAAAGTTGTACAGTGCAGCTGCAGCCCATACCAATGATAACACATGTAATGGGGCTGGAAGCCATATCACATTATCTACTAACTAATCAGTGGAGGCTTCACTGACCGCCAAGCGCCTAAGTCATATCTAAAGGATGCAATCCAAATCCACCTGCAGAAGGTGGAGGAGGAGTGGTCCAGCCTGATGATGTTGATTTATCAGGAGCTCAACGAGGTACTAGCAGGAGGGGACTTTAACCATCACAGGGTACCTGAATGGGGCTGTAGAGATATCATGATCCCAGGCAGATTGGACTGTAAAAAACTCCCCCAAGATCTGAATCAAGTATAAGGGATTCTATCTGAAATTGGAACTGACTAGATAAACTAACCAAACCACATGGTGGGTGACATTCCAAAACCTCCTGACTAATCAGGAGATGGATTGGAGTGCACAAAGTGATCCAGGCCAGACTATCATACTATGGGGAAGTATGAGAAATTTTGAAATCCAGTGGTGGTTGCTAAGCAAAGTGCCTTTGCCCCAAACAGTCAAAGCGTTATATGAATTAGCACCTTGGATGAAGCAAAAACAAAATTGCCTTACTTAGATTCATTCGCCTGCCCAGCCTGAGTGGTGTTATGTACATTGAGCAAGAAGACGTGAAGCAAGTATGCTGGTTCTGTTACCAGACCGGCCATACAGTGGCTTAATGCCACCAACACAAGGGAAAGACCCTTAAAGAATATGAATACAACCCTGTCAGAGGGGTCACGAGGGTTAGGGCCAAAAAATTCCTGCAACCAAAAGCCAAAGAGTCGATCCCACAGAACCTAACAGAGGTCATGGACATGAAATGCCAACAGCAAGAGTTGGACCTATCCCATAGGGAAGAATGGGTATAGAAGCGGCCAAATGACCCAAAAAGGATGATGAGCCCTTCATAAACCCAAACCCTGAATCATAAAAAATATATGAAGGGATGAGCCCCAAACCAATGGCGCCACGCTCATCTCAAGCAGAATTGGCAATCTACATGGAAGAACAATAGCAGAAGGCGAAACTGAATAAATCCCCAAGAAGGGTCGGGCAGCACAAGACGCCATTAAATAGAAATCTAAGCCTGACAAGTCAAAAACGAATACAAATTTAATTTTTAATTTTTATTTAAATTTATTGTGAGGAAGGCCGACCATGGGATGGACACTTCTGAATTTGACCTGAAAGAAACAAAACCTAGAACAGGGAAGGCACCCCAGAGAAGAGAAGCTATCTCTTGTTGCCAGCGGGAACGCCACTATGGGGAGGGGGAGGGAACGTGTGAGGAGGCCGTAGCCACAATTGAACACGTGTGTATGAAAGGGTCTGATTTGATGAACCAAACTGAGAACCAGGAGGAGACCAGCTGTCGGTGATGGGGTGGGAGGTATCCAAATATCCACGCCTGAAAGCGGTCCACCAAATGAGACTGGAATCTGTGGACAGCTTCTGGGAGGGTGGGTGTGGAGCCTGTGATGGCATCCAAGACAATCGTGTGGATGGTCCACATGGCGATTGCAACCACCAGATCACGGAGGGAGGGTGGAAGGGGGGAAGCCATTGATAAAGCAAACATATCTCTTGACAGACTGAGGGGATGTGTTTGATCCTGGCCAAGCAGACGTTGAACTTCGCGCCATATCACTCTAGAGGTAGGACACTTCTCCATGCGGTGGAACAGCGTTCCATACTGGCCACACACGACGCAGGATGAGTGTAAAGCGTTAGAGCGCTCAGCTGTATGGTACGCCCACCTCAGGCAGCGCCACACATTGGAACGGATTTGAGGCTGCAACAGAGGATGCTGTGCATATTTCCAAATAGTCTTCTGAGTCTCAATGGAGTAAGGAATGTCCATCATGTCCAGGTAGTCCACCCTGGATAGGACATAAGGTCGTGTGGGGATCACGCCATCTTGGATGGGTAGTCCCTGTACCTCTTGTGTGAACTAAGGAGAGGAGCGGCCTCTCTGGGCTGTGTGTCTGCTGATACAAATTCTCCACTCAGCGCTCCGCATGGAGAGGAGGACTCGTTTGTAGTGGGTTTTAGTCCCGTGAGGACCTGTGGCCAATGGGTGTGAAGCCAGGTATTTCATCAAGGAGTGAGGGTTCGATGGATTGTTAAGGCCCAAGGCGCGGGAGAAGTTGGAGCAGGCCGCGCGGGACCAGTGTTGGGAGGGGAGTGTAGGGGCAGTGACGGCCGCAATCCAGGTGCCCAGGATCTTGGCAGCATAGGCTTTGAAGTCAAGCAGGCCCATGCCACCATGATGATGAGGGCCAAACATGACCTCTAGCCGTACTGATGGTGGGCGGCCTGACCAAAGCCATCCTTGCAGAAGGGCATACAAGGATTTGAAAAAGCTTGGGGAGAAGGGGATGGCGTGGGCTCCAAACCAGACTTTGGAGAGGAGCATAGAGTTGGCTAAAACAACCCTGCCAGTAAGGGAAGTAGGGTGGGCTCTGAGGGAGGCAATGCACTTCGTCACGTTGTCTAGAATATGACTTTCCATTACTAATGATGCGTACCCGCCTGCCTCCACCCACACGCCCAGATGGCGGACTGGCCCTATGGTAGGGCGTGGCATGAAGGGGAGCACTAGTGGGGTGGTGTGGGGTGAGCTGGGAGGGCGAGCACATGTGCGAGAAGATGGGCTGGGTTGGGCACTGGTTGCTGGGGCCCAGCAGGTTTGATACCGACCAAGGAGGATGATTTCAGTTTTGGAAGCGTTCAGTGCAGCATTAATTACCCAGGAATACTCCTGGATGAGAGCTTTAAGTGCACGTGCGTCTTTATTATTAGACACCTCAACCACACAGTCATCTGCAAACGCCATCATCTTGACTGGGGCTTGGCCTGGTACATGGACCCCAGTGAGTTGGGCATTCACGTTTTGAAGTAGTGGGTCAAGGCTGAAGTTGTATAAACGTGGGCTAAGGGGGTCCCCTTGTCGCAATCCCCTTTGAGGGCAGACTACTTCCGTTAGGAAGCCAGGGCCATGCACTGCCATTGTTGCAGATTCCGTGAGCAGCATTACCCAGTTGATGAAGCGAGGGGGTAGGCGGAATTGATGGAGGCAGGCCCTGAGGTATTCCCAGTTTACTCTATCATAGGCCTTTTGTTGGTCCAAAAATACAAGTGCCCCAGAGGCTGTGGACTGACATGCATTAGACACAGAGTGCACGTTGTCCCAAATCGACCTTCTGGGTATGAAACCAAATTGTTCTGGAGAGATGGTGGCAGATGCTACAATCCCTAAACGGTTAGCCATGATTTTAGTTAAATTTTTGTATCCGTGTTAGTTAAAGAAATGGGGCGCCAGTTGGCTAAGTCTAGCTTGTCCCCTTTCTTGAAGAGTGTGACGGTGAAGGCCTCTTGTCCTCCTGGTAGGAGGCACGTTTCCAGAAGGCTCTGGTTAAGTGAGGCAAGCATCAGTGGGGATATATATTAAAAGTACTTTTTATAGAATTCATATGGAAAGCCATCTGGGCCTGGACATTTCCAATTTGGTGCACCGCGGATGGCTGTCCATAGTTCATTTGGAGTAATCAAATTCTTCACTTCTGTGTATCAGGAAAGTGTGCGGATGTGGGTTCAGTCAAAAAATTCTGCCACTTTGGCTGGCTGAATTGGATCAGATCAGTATAACTCAGAGTAATACTTTTGTATTTCTATTGACACTTTGGCTGGCGTATCCACCA
This sequence comes from Massospora cicadina, assembly GCA_022478985.1. Classification (NCBI taxonomy): domain Eukaryota; kingdom Fungi; phylum Entomophthoromycota; class Entomophthoromycetes; order Entomophthorales; family Entomophthoraceae; genus Massospora; species Massospora cicadina. The sequence continues at coordinate 169,199 of JAKSZP010000136.1, forward strand.
CAGAATCATCCTATCTTTGCACCTGTGTGCAGGCCACGCTCTGGCGTGGTGCGAATTTTTTTTTTAAAAATATGCGGTGCACTTGTCACCCTCTGTAATGCGTTTGGCCCTGTACTGAAAACGAACTCGATGTTTGTGTTGCCTTTTGAGCGCGTTGAGGTGGGCGGCTGCTTCTGCCCACTATCAGCCCCATGCAGGGCTGTAGCCTGTAGCTGGGATGTTGGACTCCAGGTGTGCCAACTCTGCTAGAGTGCGCGAAATGACAGCCGATGTGGTTCATGAGCACTGGGAGGAGAGGTGGCAAGAGTGGCAGATGGTATCCTCTTTGAAGGTTGACCATGTGGAGATGGGGTCCGCGCAAAACAGTGTAACAAACTCTTTTGCCAAAGTTGTTAATTCCACCCAAGTGGAAAATCCTGGTGATGCAAGTTCGGGAGGGCGGAGTTTGCACTAATGTGGGGCCTTAGCCACTGTGACAGGTAGGTGGTAGGTTATTGAGACCAGTCAGTGGTCAGAGAATTCAATTTTTTGTTGTTTTGAAGTGGGAAATGTGGGGTTGGAATTTTGCCAGTGTAAGGATAAGGTTGATGTGGGTCATGGACCTTAATTGGCTGTTGTGGACATGGGGGCACATCATGTTTTTAAGCAGCGGGGCTTGCCGTGGCAGCGCATCCATTAACCCAAGGGTGGCCTTTAGAATGCGAAGTTCTACATGACCCTGGGGGGCGTGGGAGGAGAAAAGCCAATGGTCTGTGGGAGTGTTTAGCCAACAGTTCATGTCGCCAACAATGAAAGGGTCTAAGGGTAATGGGAGGGATTTGACCAATGAGAAAAATTCCTGATGCTCTCATGCACAGATTGGGGCATAGATGTTGATGATAGCATGTACCACGTCGGCCCATGAGAAAGTGACAATGAGGACTTGGCCATTGAGAGGGATTCTGATGATAAAATTTGAAATTTTTTTCCAAACTAGCACCCCACAGTGCTCTGACCAAAAGGACTGGGATGGGAGGAGCATGGTTTTCCAAGCATCCTCAGAACCTCATGAATAGTGGGACTCCTGGATGGCCAAGATATCCACAGGTAAATTTTTTTGTAAAAAACTCAGTTTCCTAGCCCGGGATGGCAAGGCCTTGAGTCTGGCGATATTCAACATCCCTAAAGTGAAGGTTTCCCTTATCACACCTTAGGTGCGAGGGTGGGCACCTGGGCCCACTAGCCTCCTCTAGATCCCCATGGGCTTTATGGCAGCACAGGTGTTTGCAGCAATGCTATTGGTAGTTTTGTTAATTTTAGCAGAAAGGTTCACGTTGGCTTTTGCTTTCACTTTTTGTTTCCCCAACGTCAAACAAATTTTTTGTGGTATGATGAGTTTGGTGCACCAACGATCAGGTCAAAAATTTTTTTCAGGTAGGTTGGACCCCAAGTTGGTTTCAACTGGAGCTTGGTTGCAAAGATTGGGTGAGATCGAGTCACCCATCAGATCCTCAGATTGGGTGGCCCAATCAGCATGGGCTTCCCAATTTGATTGGTTGAGGGTTTCTGAGTTGCTTCTGCCACAAAGGTTTCGATGTCCTCCTGGCGTTGGGAGTGTGGGATAGCGGTGGTGACTTTGGCTGCTTCCTTGGCCGCGGCCCTGCGGGCCTGTTTGGCCTTCTTCCACTCTTGCGGGGAAATATGTTTTACCAGTAGGTAGCAGCCTTGTGCTCCCCATGGGAAAGCCTCTTTGGTGCTTGCGGTTGGTTTGTAGTGCGCCTCTCCGCTGACCATGGCTGCTGAGGGGTGCTCTTGGAATGTGATTCCCTCCTTGGTGGGTCATGCATGTGCCTTATGGCCAAACATGTCACAGTGGGTGCAGATGGGGGGCGCGCTGTCTACGGTTACCCAGAAAGGGTGGGTGGTATGCCCTTCAATATTGATATATGTGGAGTGTGGGATCTGGGTTAGGTCCTTTGTAATCTCCTCAGTTGGGGTCAGAACTGCAATGGCTTTGCTGGTGCACAGGTGTGGCATCAGCGTAAAGCGTTGCATTTTGAAAGATTGTATTTCGCCATATATGGTGAGACCATCTTTCAGGTGCTGCTCCAAAATGGCATGTTTTACCATAGTAGGCAAAAAGTCAAACGTGAGGAAAATTTGGTTGGATTTTGTCCATCTGGTGAATTTGGTTTCAACAATCCGTTGCCCTTCAGGGAGGTTGATCACTACATGCACCACAGCAGCTTTGTCTGCTGCCTCCTTGTTTTTGAGACTGAGGTCCAGCCCTCCACATGACATGGAGTGAGGTGCGACGTACACCGCAGTCAGGAAAATAGTGTGCACATCCCCACAAAATTTTTCCCATAGAGCTGTTTGTTGAATGTCCAGAAACACATGGACTTCATATTCCACCGATGAGAGTGGTTGGGAGTGCGGCGTGTTGATGTACTGGTTGCATCACGCTTGCCAAGCAAGGATTTCTGGGGAAATAGTGACCGCCAGTTTTTTATTTTTTTCTATTCTGCCAGTTTCTCCGGGGCGTTTTTGAACGTTTGAGGCCGCGGGCCTACCACCTGCTCCTCTTACCTTACTTGACCAACTGCTCCCTGACATGGCGCAGACGAATCTCCTCTGTGAGATTATCAAACTAGAATCAGACTTGAATTGAATAAGTTGCAAAAGTGATTGCAATGAGAGAGAAAAGTTTTTTCAAAAGCAAATACAAAATAAACTCAGAAATAGTTGGTAAACAAAGCCAAAGAGACTAGTAATCAAACAAATGAATTGTCATAATGGGTAAAGTCAGCCAATTGGAACCTGACTAAAAAAGTCAAATCCGTTGAAAAATCAAATGAAAGGGCGGGAGTCTGATTGACAGATGAGGGGGAATCTGCTGCGCTGCCAGTAGGGACAATGGAGCACCTGGAGCTGTTAATTAAACCATCCCCAGTTGTCCATTGATGGGGAGATGGGGATGGCGACTGAATTCCCAGTGCACAGAATGCCCAGTAAGATAATCCTAGTTCCATTCAACCAACCCCAAAGGTTGACCAATATCCCCTGCCCACCCTCAGCGAGACCAACCACCAACAAGCAACTTCTGTCTACAACCCAATTAACAACCCTGAAAATATTAATCCTCATACCCATGGGTAAAACAACTGGAAATGGGGATTGCGACCACAAATGCTCAGGGGATGGTGAGCATGCAAATGAGGAGGCGTAAGATACACCATTTCAAAACAAACAATAATATAGACATAATTTTAATATCATAAATTAAAGCAGGTTGTCAAAAGTAAATGGTGCTGAGCTTAATCTGCAACATGAAGAATCACCCATGGTCCCACCAAATAGGCTGTCAAGCTCTCCGGATGGATCATGTGGCGATTGTTGCATTAAACAAGAACATAGACCTGGAATTTGGGAAGGAATTTCATGTCGGAAGGATCCTGATAGCAAAGCTACGCATAGGGAAACTGACAAGAGCTTTTGAGTGGTGGCAGTCTATGCTATACTGAAGTTCCACAAAAACCAGTTATTTAGGATTTTTATTGGAAGTACCAGTTAAAGTGATGATGGTTATAGCATGAGACCTAACTTTTTGGACAAATGTGAGTTGGGATATGTTCCTGACAAGTGAAAGACCCAACTGAAAGGCCGATGAGATACTAGAATATCTAGTCAAATTGGGGATGTGCCTCACTATTGATGAGGAGGATAACGACCCAGCCAACCTAATGTGATGGACTTATGACTCCACCGGAGCCCCACAGGTTGGTTTGCTCCTGGATTATATAGTGATGTCATCTGAACTCAGGCCGCTGCGTCCAACAGCAAAGTCAATATAAATGCTGAAAATGATCACATGATTGGCCATGTGGATATCAATCTGGATGAACCCCCGAGGAACTGTGAATGACAACTGGCACCAGCAACGCTGAGGAATGGGGAATGGCGCCAAACAACTAAAGCCAGACTGGATTGACTGGTCGCATATCTGGATCATCACCTAGAGATAGACCCAGTTGAATGATGGATCTGGATCAAAGAGAAAATGAAGCACAATAGCATATAGTTTGAAAAAGTGACAACCTACAAGTAAACTACTGCTGCGAAACAGCTGAAAGCTGCACTGGAGAGGTTGAAGCTCTATTGGTGGGATAGTGAAGAATGGTGGAGCAAGTAATGAACAACACACAAAAAGTATCCGTCCACAATGGCTAAAGAGGATTAGGAGCAGTGGACCAACGCTTCCTACTAATATCAGAGCTTAGCGGGGGCAATGGCCAAAGAGGGCCTGGCGCACCTCAAGGAAATCTGAACCAAGACTAGGATATGGGAAGTAGAGATGGCGGAAAAGGAAGTATCTCCGGACCCAGAAATCATCAAGTGCGAGATTGAACGCTCCTACAGAAAACTATTCCACCAACAAGTAACAAGTGAATTGGTGACAGATGCCATAATTGACCTACCCAGCCGGCACTTGGGGGCTGTACGCCAGAAGATGTTGATAACCTATCCGCTGAAATTTTGATTGATAAAGTTAAGTGGGCGCTAAAAGAGTCACTGAGAATAAAGGCATTGGGCCCTGACAACATGTGTTGCGGAGGTATACAGTGCATTCTACATCTGCATTGCTCCCGAGCTGAAATACCTATTTAATAACTGTTTGTGAAATGGACATCAAATCCCAGGAGGACAGGAGGCCTGAATTGTACTCTTGTACAAAAAGGGACTCTGATGCCAACTATGGAACTGGCGCCCAATTGCACTATCCAATGCCAATTATAAGATGCTAATGTGCAAATTATCAAATTGGATGATGGCAACAGCACTGCACATGCTCCATAAGGCCCAAAACGGGTTCATCAAGGGCCAGAGTATTTGGGACAGCATCAGTGCAGTCCAAAACGTACTCAATATGTGCAGGGAACTGAGCAGGGATATCTTATGTTCCTCGACATGGGAAATGCCTTAGATCAGGTAGCATGGTCATTCCTGCATGAGACATTAAAGGCGGTCAGTATCATCAAATCCTTTATATCATGGATAACAACGCTGTACTTGGGCCTGGTAACCAAGGTGATTGTTGCAGATGGCGTAATCAAAGACATTCCAATCAGGCTGGGTTTCTGACAAGGCGATCTAATGTCACCAATATTGTTCAATTTTGCAGATAACATTTTATTGGCAGTGGTGGACGCGAGACTCCAGGGCCTAGTCCACCCCAACCAAATGCCGCTGAAAATTCTGGACTTCACTGATGATATGTTAGTATATATTATTTCACTGACTGTATTACAGGGCGCAGAAAAACTACTGAACCTATACCAGTTAGCGTCAAACATAAAGATAAACTTGGCAAAAACCTCTGTAATAAGGATCAGAGTCCCAAACTTCATCCCACTGAATGACACAACACCATTCATGAACTCCCAGACGATCTTTTACCTCAGGATAATCTTCTGTGATAAGAGGCCAGCTGTACTGGAAACAGAGCAAGAGGTATTATTTAGTGTATCAGTTTAAATGGCATGCTGAAAAATGCCAGACTACCTCAAGGAGAAAGTACTGGCAACTAATGTTTGTCTTCTCAAAATTGTGGTATGTTGCCCATGTGCTGCCAATGAGCCCAAAACTAGAGAAAAATCAGGGCAATGCTCAAAACCTCCTATGGTTCAAGGCAAAAGTGGAACCAATAGCACTAGAAACTCTGTCCAAATCAAAGTCCAAAGGAGACATGGGCCTTCTGGATTTCAAATCCACACTCAGTGGATCTAGCGAAGTTGTTCCTTAGATTGATACAAACGCACATGCGCTGCCTGACCCTAGCTTGGAGCGTGAAAGGGCTAAAGCTCAGGGCCTTCAGGAGCCATTTTCACCCAACTCACAACGTGAATGGATGGCGAGCCATCTGCGAATGCCCTCCAAAAAAGGCACCACACATTACTTGATACTGTGCAATCTGCAGTGCGCCTGGTCATTTGGTTGTTCGAACTAGCGGATCAGGATGCTGTCCAAAATTACAAGGATGTTGAGGATCATAATTCTGCAATGATTTCCGCGATGAATTAGGAAGAATGCAATCGAAATGTTCACAAATATTCTGCCAAGTCAATTAAAATCAGCTACAAATTGACCCAGATCGAGTATAGAGATCCATTCCCAAAACCCAGGTGCAACCCACCCGCTCAACCATGAATCTGAATTACTGGAAAACTGAAGGCCATGACATAAACTACCAAATGAAGGAATTGATACCAGTCCTGAACTCCTGACTGACAATGGTTAACAACAGTCAGTAACCTAACATACCTTTCACTACAAGTTTAAATCCGGTAAGCACAGTGGACTGGATTACCTGCACAAGGAGTGCCCCATATTTGCCAAACTGGAAGCAAATATTGCTCACTGATATTATGAATGTTCTGTGTTCAAAAAATATTGGTATACGATGTGCTACATTCTGTCAGGGGAACAATCACTGATGGAATTGCATCCATCACAGGACCTTTTTTGATAAAACTTGCAACTCAGCCCTGATCCAATTATGTGCCTTCATCTATAATTATGTGCATGGGTGATACACTAAGCACTCATTGCCAAGAGTTTGGCCAATGTGCGCCCCATCACAAAGGTTTAGTGTTGAAGACTATTCAGATTATCTTAATCAGCTCTGACGGATCATGAAATTCTCACACCTAATCCCCAGGTGTTACAAAGCTGCACATTTTGCTTTTCCTGATAGATCACTAATTGTACACAATGAAGCAACAAATCAATTAGAGATAGAATGGCCTGTAAGCCCACTGATTCTAGAACCATGGCTAGCGATGGTGATTGCCAATCAGCAATGGTCAGTGGTGCTAGGTCTCTAGCGGCCCAAATTCCCATTCCTTTATCCTCAGCTGCGTTGCCTGTTTTCCCCCTCTCCTCTTACTTTCATTTTAATTTTTAAATAAAGTAGGGAGCTTTAAAAAAAGGAGGTTAAATTCTCTGCCTCCTTAAGAGTGGCTGGAGTTCAAATCCCAATCAGGCCTGTCCAAATCTCATGTTCAACAAATCTGTATACCCATGATCAGCTGTTTGTGGATAGTCGTCCATTTAGGGCTAATGCACTCGTTTTTAACTCCTTTGCATTTCATATGTCCAAAAAACCTCGTTTAAATGGGCAACGCCAGATTTTTGAAAATTAGTGTCTAAACAGTTTGATGGTCACCGCTTTCTATAAGTTGCTATACCCAAACATTATCATTTTGAAAATTTAGAAAAAGGAAGGTGCGTTAGCTCAGTGAAAGTAGGTAGTTTTTGAGCACTCCATAGCTCTTCAATCTTTACTGCTAGGGAGGTGCTCAACCATTAACCCTACTTATTAAAAAGTATTAATGGGATTCATATCCAAAAGTGATGCAAAAGCCCTAGGCATATTCCTTGAGGCTGCAATTTTCCAACAGGGTTATCCTCATCTAATTCATTATTGGAGGCATTAGACTCAATCTTAAAACAATTACACTTGTGAGTTTCAATGTCCTGTAATCGCTTCACAATTTTCATTACATCATTCTGCTGCTTACTAAATCGTTCTTTGTCTGATTACCCAGAAGAATTCTGATGCATTTTTTTAGAACTAGGTGGTCCCAACCTAAAGGGGCATACACTAATCTTTATTTAATCGCGCCTGAGTTCCTAAGATCCTGAGGCGAAGGCAGTTGTAAGCGGAGGTGTCAAGAAATAGTGGGGGAAAGCTTTGCTAGAGTCAGGTGTCCGCTTAAACTGACCAATCGGACATGGCGACATGATATGTGCTCTCAGAGCCATTTTTAAATGAACTGAAATTGGGTGTTCATATTGGCATCATCCACAGGGTGGAGTCAAAAGGGGCGCAAGGATATTAATTATTAATAGTCCATATCACGCCAAAATCCAGGACCTTTAATAATTGGAAACAATTTGGGTTGAGAGTTTGAACATTAAGTCCTGAACAGGGTGCCCTACCCAGAATTCTTCTTGCAGGAGTTCGCGAACCTTGCTCTATAAGGGGGCTAAGAGGTGGCAAGCAAAGAAGTAGTAAAGTGGGTATCTGTCAGCTCTGCGCATCATGGGAAACTTTTGTGCTGGAAGGGGATATAAGTTCGATCTCCTTTCCAGTATGAGAAGTGTAGAACACACCACAGCGTATCTGACATTTTAAATTTGGAGAACAGGATGGGTAACTTCCTTCCAGAGAGCCTTGAGATCACATTCCATGGTGGGTGGTAAAAGTTTAAGGAGACGAGGCCGCATTGGGTGGTTTTTCTAGAGGTGAGGTGGGAGATAATAATCCTACCATTGTGAACCAGGGTGTGACGATGGGGCTGATTCCAGGGCCATTCCTTTTATAAGGGAAGGCGTGGTACACCCATACTCCTGCCCTCTTAAGTGCAAGGGGAGCTTGATTCCATTAAAAAACTTGATGAAGGTTTGAGGCGATGGCTTGGATGGTTTGTTAGCCATTCCCCCACAGCTGTTGTGAGGTCTGTGGTAGCCCTAGAGGCCGCTAAACCCTGACGTAAGGCTGGAGCCCATTGTGGCATTGGAGCCATATCTTACAAACGATGGGCTTAAGGAACCCCATCAGTATTGAAGTGGCATGAGACCTAGTGTCTAAAAGACCTAAGCCCCCTTCACGGTGGGGTTGGGATATTGTTATCAGAACTGTGGGTGGGTGGTTGGATCCTCACATCCAATAGCAAAGCATCACATTCAACCTCGTGTAAAAACTGTCTGTAAAGGAGCAGACATGAGAGAGGAACTATAGCTTTGATAGAATAATATTCAACATGAGGGCGTGTCCCTGGGGGTAATACGCCGAGAGCTCCAGCTTGCTACATGAGAGTTTATTGCATTGATCAAGCGGTCCTCATTATCCTTGATCACGACTCCTTGTGGTGTGGTGAGGACACCTAGTGGCAAAAGGTATCCTGGGTAGGTTCCAGACTAAAAAGGAGGGTGGAACCATGGGATATCTACCTGCATTATAATGGTTTTAGAAGTACTAACCCTTGCATTAGATACCTTGGAGTAGCGATTCAATGCCTCCATGGTTAGATCTAGGTCCTTTTTACATCTAACTGCCACTGCTGTCTCATCAGCAAAGCTATGATGCAGGTGGGGGGTTTATTGGGAACCTGAATACCTTCAGCTGTTTCTGGAGTAGGGACAGAAGAGGTTACAAAGCTACGTTTAACAAGATTGGGCTCAGTAGATCCCCTTGAAGGAGACCCTGTTAGACCATATCTGTCTCTGTAAAGCCTGTTAAGGACAGTACCTTAGTGTGAAGCTGGGCGTCAAGCGCTGATAGCCATGTCCTAGCTTGTGGTAGGATTTAGGGGCGTGTTAGGGTGGCGCCAAGATATTTCCAATTTACTCAATAATATGCTCTTTCCATATCAAGAGGCGCCACAAAACCATGCGTTTGAGAAGAGATAGATGACAGGGTTTCCAGAAGGTCATTGTAGCTATCCTAAAGCGATCTCCCTGGGATAAAGCCATGTTGAGATGCGCTGAGGCGTGGTGCTGCCCACTTAGTCATGCACTTTGCTAGAAGCTTAGTAAATAGTTTGTGGTTTGTGTTCAATAGTATTATTGGTCGCCAGTTCACAAGGTCCTCTTTTCTCGCTTTCTTATGGATAAGGGTCATAATTGAGCCTCTTGAGTAAGGAGGTGCTCCCCCTTCTGCCAAGAGGGTCATGAAATAGTGGCTGAAGGCATTTGTTGCTGCGACGGGATCCAATAGATACACCCTAAATGGGATACCATCGGTTCTGGGGCCTTCAGGCATGGGTTGAGGAGTAAAATGTCCAATACTTTTTGCTGTATGATTGGTGCAGGATGTTTTTCATCCAAAGAGAAATTAAATAGTGGTTACGGAGCCCCTCCAATGAATTCATGAAATTCCGCTGGGCTTAGCCAGAAATCTTGAAGAGTGCTGAATAGTAAAGGTGGATCTTGCTAGTAGATTCCTACCTGTTTGCGGTGATGGTGGTCCGCACCCTCAGAGCTGCAATCTACTGATCCTTTTAGCGAGCTTTTTGTTTCTGGTAGAAGAAACGGGTGGGCCATTCCCACTGGTGTAGTAATGTGACGATGTGAAATTGGCTGCCTGCTTTTCTTGCTCAATGAAACCCTGCTGGTATGTCTTTTGGTCCAATTCCCACGCCTCCAAAAATTGAGAGGAAAGCACTGGTTGTCAAATTCTTTCAAGGTGTCTTATTATAGCTTCAGCACGTCTGAATTTATCCTGGGCC